>JACWFM010000006.1:0-468302 GCA_019775565.1 Melanodothis sp. VS III C KN 2
CTACCTCTTTCGCTTTTATTAATAGCTTTCTCTTACGCTTTAGTAAAGTTACCTCTACTAGAGCTTTTTTAACCTAAGATAATACTAGGAGGATTTTACGACTACTAGGCGATAATAATAGAGATAGAGAATAATTAATACTATATTATTTTACTTAAGCGAGCTCGTCCTAAGTAAATATACTTTCTAACTATTTATCCTTTTATCGATTATAGTATTTAAAGATTTCGTCCTTCGTATTTTTAGAAACTATAGTTAATAGACTATAGTTAGTATTAGCTCTATTATACTCTAGTATTTACCTAAGAGAATTAATATTAGATTAATATGATTTAAGGTTATTATTACTATATAAGGTAAGCTATCCTAGTAGTATAGTAGAGTAACCCTCTCTACCCTAAACTAGATTCGGATCTATATATATAAGGTCTAACTATACTCTAGGCTATAGAGGTAGGAGAGCGACTATATTTAGCTATAGCGTAGTTAGTCTAGTACTTATAGGATAGTAGTTCTATATTATATAACTATTCTATACTACTATCTATAATATAGTAAAAAGGGAATAAGTAAAGTATAGTAAAGATTAATATAATCTAGGTAGCCTACTTATATATAGATAGGTAATTCTATACTCTAGACTACTATAAAGAAAGTAATCCTAAACGCTATATACTATCGTATCTATATCTATTATTATTCCGTCTATCCTCCCTCTATATCCTACTAACTATATATCCTAACGCCTAGAAACTACGCTAAAATCCTAAAGTAGAACTACCCTACGATAATAGCTATTAGTATTTCTATACTATAGTCGGTATAGAGCTTCTATAGTATAACACCTCTAGTAATAAGAGCGCTAATATATTAGCTAAATATAGAGACTACTATATAGCTAGAGATACTAATATAGGTCTAGATAACATAGCGTAAGTAGGCGTTAATAGTAGTATAGATTTAGATACTCTATACCTTAAGCTTATAGTAGCTATCTATTAACTATAACTTATTAGGCCTAGGAAGTATACTAGCGCTATAGTATTCTCGAGCCTTATAGTAGCGATACTCGACTAACTCTAGATCTAGCTTACGTATTAGCTTATAGATACGATCTCTAAAAGTATAGTTAGTAATTATAGTTAGAGTAGAATATCCTAAATTTTCTCTATAATAAGGACTATAGTTAGGACTATAGTTATTACTAATCTACTAATACTATTATATTTCGAGCGTAAGTACGTATAAAGATTATTCCTCCTAAGCTAAGATATAGTATTTATATCGAGCTCTATCTATAAAATCTCTCGAAGGCGTTCTTTAGCTACTTCGAAGTCTATAGCCCTTATTCTCTTAAAGAGGCCTATATTATACTATATTCGCTAAAGTATATAAGTAGTAATCTTATAGCTATCGCGTCGAAAGAGGTCTATAGTATCGTTATCTAAGAGGCGAAGTACTAAGAAGATATATAAAATACGCGTTAAAAGCCCTAGCGACCTTATAATCTATAGACTAGTCTTAAGACCTAGATCTATAATTCGGTATCTCTATGTTCTCAGTACGATTAGTATGCCTATTACTATCTTAATTCTTTAGCGTATCTATAGGTAGTTAAGGCCTTCTATACGCTATTCGAGAATATAGTTAGTCTAATCCTTAAGATCGATAGTACTATAGCGACGAGTTATTTAGAAAGATATATAGAATCAATTATAGTAGAATAGTAGTAGTTTAATTGATGTTATTGATCAAATGATTAAGTATGAATTAGCTATCTAGCAATTCAGCGAAATAGCTATCTGGTAATTCTCAAATTCTTGGTTATTAGCCGCTTTAGCACGTATGGCTAACTATCCTTTAGAGCTTCTCCGCTTTTAGGTAGAACGTGCTAGCTCAACTCTACCGTTATACGGGTAGTCGCTACGGCAAGCTGCTAATCTAGGGTCTGTAGGACTCCCCTTACCCCGGCTTCCGGGTTACCTGCTAGTGACCTTGACCCGTCTCAATTCAATAAAGCGCCTCTATCACAACGACTAGCGTATGGCGTTTTTCTACTGCCAACTCTCTTTTATCGGGGACATCGAGCTCGGGTCGAACTCGAAGTAAGTCCGATCGAGGACTTAGGATTTGCAGCGGGCCCTAGTCCACATGGTAGGTTGTACAGTACAGTCTGATCATACCGCAGCCACGGCAGCAAGTCAGCGGCCGCCGCCACTAGTCTGCAATGCTGCGCCTAGCATTCGAAGCTGGTCAGGACCAGACTATCAAATAATCAAGTATGAATTAGCTATCTAGCAATTCAGCGAAATAGCTATCTGGTAATTCTCAAATTCTTGGTTATTAGCCGCTTTGGCACGTATGGCCAACTATCCTTTAGAGCTTCTCCGCTTTTAGGTAGAACGTGCTAGCTCAACTCTACCGTTATACGGGTAGTCGCTACGGCAAGCTGCTAATCTAGGGTCTGTAGGACTCCCCTTGCCCCGGCTTCCGGGTCACCTGCTAGTGACCTTGACCCGTCTCAATTCAATAAAGCGCCTCTATCACAACGACTAGCGTATGGCGTTTTTCTACTGCCAACTCTCTTTTATCGGGGACATCGAGCTCGGGTCGAACTCGAAGTAAGTCCGATCGAGGACTTAGGATTTGCAGCGGGCCCTAGTCCACATGGTAGGTTGTACAGTACAGTCTGATCATGCCGCAGCCACGGCAGCAAGTCAGCGGCCGCCGCCACTAGTCTGCAATGCTGCGCCTGGCATTCGAAGCTGGTCAGGACCAGACTATCCAATGTCCGCGGTGATAGGATCGCACGGAAGGCCAACCTCAATACCAATGATGTATCATAAGAATGTCCACAGCCTCGTGACGTGAGATCTTCGACAGCACTAGATCCTTCGTCCCTCTATCCTTACAGATTTCTTGTTCCCGACAAGACTTGAGCAAAATGACCACCCGGGACAGACCAGTGAGGCTCCTTTCTCTAGGTAATCAATCTCCGCCGATCCCACTTATCCCGAGCTGACAGTCATCAGACGGAGGAGGCATTAGAGGCATCTCCGAGCTCTGTATCCTCGCGGAGATCATGCATCGCATCAAGTTCCAGCTTCAACTGGATCACGAACCTTTGCCAGCAGACTACTTTGACATGATAGGCGGTACCAGCACTGGAGGGTCAGTCTTCGCCATGTCCCGCCCGATGTTGAGTGACACAACGATGCTAACAAGGCGTGTCGCTGTAGTCTCATCGCTCTGCTCCTAGGCAGGCTGAGAATGCCTGTAAGCAAAGCTCTGGACGCTTACACCGAACTTGCCAAAGAAGTATTTGGTGATACTAAGGCCCTCTGGAAGGACGGCAGGTTCAAGGCTGAGAATCTTGAGAAAGCAATCAAGAAGATGGTCAAGGAAATGCTTGGGGATGAAGACGCTCTAATGCTCGACCCCTCAAATGCTGGCTGCAAAGTGTAAGAAATTCAAGCCATAACACACAGTCCTGCCAGTATCCACTGACTGAGCTGAAAGCTTTGTCTGCGCAACACAAGCTCAAAACCTTGGTGCTCCAGGCGGTCCACGCAAGTTCAAGACTTATGGGACATCCAGTCGGCCATCCTACAATTGCTGCATTTGGGAAGCCGGGAGAGCGACATCAGCGGCGCCTACGTTCTTCAAGTCTATCGATATAGGGCCTTCCGGCCGCAAGCAGACCTTCCTGGATGCTGGGTTGGGCTACAACAATCCGGTGAAGGAGGTAATCAATGAAGCGGCGCAAGCTTTTGGGGACGCTCAGAAGATCTCGTGTATCGTCAGCATTGGTACCGGTCAGCCCAAACCCATTAACTACCGGAACCCGAAAGGCGTCCAGAAATTCGTCCCGTCACAGCTAGCAGCTGCATTAGCTGCCTTGGCGACGGACACTGAGCAGGTCGCCGAGGAAATGAGCAGAAAACATGCCGCGGCAGAGCCTGTCTATTGGCGTCTGAATGTTGAGCGAGGCCTGGAGGACGTCGGCCTTGAGGAATGGGACCACTTAGGTGCAGTGGATGGTTACACCCAGGATTACCTCGACATTACAGAGGTGGATCTCAAGATCAACGCCATTGTGGAAGCTCTCTTGCGTGGAAGGCCTGGCGAAGAGGTAAGGAACCTCAGGAAGAGAGTGACCACTGCCACGCTAGGAGCGACAGCGTACGCCTATGTCGGCACAGGCTCATCTGGTCGTACATTGAACAGTAACTGATCGTTCCCTTGTTGACCATTAGATGAATGGATGCCGTCACGTACTTGGAAAGCTTTATTACAGTCTTGCTGAGCTCAGTGGTATGCACATCTTCTCCACGATATCAGTATATTGCACTCCGCGTGACCTAACAAAATCCAAGCAAATGTTTCTGCTCAGCCCGAACGTAAGTCCACCCTCATGCAAAGATCCCTAGATCACGCCACTTTGACTGCAGCATACCTAGAAATGCTGACTTCGAACACAGAGCCTCGAATGGTGCGATGGTGCACTAAATCTGCAACAGCAATCGGCAATCCTCCGCCTCAAGGTTAGCAGCGTGTTCCAATATGACTGCAGACATTGTAAGCTGATGTGAGCTTCTCCTAGGCCTGATGCAAGAGTACAGGCAAGCCGCAGAGACAATCGTCAGCTACATGCAAGATATCGACACATATGCAAAAAGAGTCAACAACGCGTGGATTCCCCATACCCGCATCATCCTAGACCGTGCGGGATTCGTGAAGGTAGGTGACCAGAACCCGTTGCTCCCGTCTCAAGTTCTAACGCAGACTCTGGAGATGCTACACGAACACTATCGAAGACTTCTTGAAATAGTGAATCTCCCATTACATGTGCTGGTCTTCAACGCAGCTCTCAAGATGCATGCGGACTTCAGACATGTTCTCAATCCACAGGGGCAGATCATCGAGCAATCAAGCACAGTCATTACTGCGTCACATACCATGCCGCTGTTCATGTATGCACCATGGCCATTGCACTACACATACAACGTTTACATATTTTACGCCGGGAGGGTTGCCAACAGAGGTGGGGACGGTCATTATGGTCGGGGGTAAGCATCTCGATGCCTTCGTGACAGACCCACCAGAACTAACTTTGTGACCAGCTTCGCCAATTGGCAGTTCTCGGGAGACGGATTTGCTTGTGACAAGAAGAATATACAGGATAAGGAGGGTGAAAGGGGTGAGAGCTGTCGTGTAGAATTCTATCCAATGTGGTGGGCACCGGATGATGAAAGCGACGCGACCTGGGGAACCTAGTTCAAATTGTTTGAGATCATGTGTCTGCTGCTTCTCAGTTTACGCTGCCACATACAATGGCTAACGTCGCTTGAACACCACATGCTTGTTGTCTCGTCCACCCCGCTGAAAATTGCCATTAAAAGCCCAGTTGCAGTAGCCTCCATCGTCCTCCAGCGTGAACTCGCCATCATCGAATGCATAGCATTTGAAGTGAGTAACAAGCCTTTCGTCACGGCCTGCGCCGTAGCCGAGAGCTTCTCCAGCATCAAAGCTGGCAGAGAGTTCAGTGGTTGTCCCGTGGAAGTTTTTCTGATGGCGACATGATTGATTGATGATCAGGACGTTCTTATGCGGATTTGTGCTGCTCATCTCGTTCAGAAGCTGTACCACGTATTGGCCACGTTTGTCTCGTTCTTCTGCAAGCATGCCTGTGTACATTAGATCAGACACTGACTTTGATGATGAGTTTCATACCGCAATTTAATACCTCGGGTGATATTGGATGGAGCTGAACCCATGATAGAGGATGCACTGCTGTAGTCAACTTGATCAAAGGTCACAACTCTCACGCGTTGTTCGAATAGGAAGAGAGCAGGGTGTGATAGACTGGTGGAAGAGCTCGAGACTCTTTTGCGGAGAGCTCACAGCTTAGTTGTAAATCACGTAATTGCCAAATCTGGAGCTGCGGCGTATCGTATTCTCTCGCGCATGAACGACTGCAATCGAGATCTTTCGATCAATCCTGATCAATGTACGCAATTCAGCACGACGGTCCAGACAAGAACCACAACCCCCAAAAGATTTGAGGCTGTATCGCATCACCGTTGTAGGGATGCATTTACGCCTACGACTGCACATAGTGCTAGACGTTCAATGCTCCAGATTGATGAAAGGCGGCTAGAAGCTTGAATCGATCGCGTAATGTGATGCCCTTTCCTCATCGTATAGACGGTGCAATGCGAAGTCGGCGTTTTGCCGCTTCCACGGAGCTCATTCGATTTGAGGCTGGACTCGCGATGGCTCATGTGCTCGCTACACACGATCTGCTCTAGATCAGACTTGCATGTTGCATGCAGCTCATAAACGAAGAAGGCTCGAATCAATGGAAGATACCGAGAAAAGAAGGTTCAACGCACGGCACGGGATCTCCGGATCTGAAAGTGCAGGCGCCGTTGTCTCGACAACGTGGCGTCTTTCGCCAAACGTTCACGGTGTACAACCCTATTGGCCGCTGCAAGACCATGATCAGCGTTACTCTACTGTATCTCCGCACAGCACTACTGTGGATCTAGCTGAAGTCGAGAACCATGTGGCAGACGGAAACAATGATGCACGTGAGAAGATTCAAGATTATGTATCACCTCGTCGCATAGCACGGCAGTGGCTTACGACCACGCTCCGACCAAAGTGTTGACTCGCGCTAGATCCGCACCAAAGGAGAGACGAAGATAACACTCCTTTGGACTCTATTGGAAGATTGAATTCCATATATGAGACTACAAGGCTGCAAAAGTCATTACAACACCTTATCTGGGAACTCCAGACTAACGCGCATGGGAATCACAACGCTTACGTTGACGTGTCCTGATCCAACGAAATCAGGTATCCTGAGATTGGGCTGATGGTAGTGTAGACTCCACTGCCATGTGGAGATGCGAGTCTCAGCCTGGCCCTAAATAGCGAAGCGCCTCGCCGGCTGTACTGTTCTCTCCCGCAGGCCATGCCGTGAATCCGTGATAGCATCGACACAACCGCAGCATGCTGCGGCAGACGCTGGGAAAGCTCCACACCATCACATGTTACTGCAACTGCAGGGCACCGATCACGATGTGAGCTTTATCCATATTTCATGCCCTAAGAGATTAACAAGACCGTCGTGAGCTACATAAATGCGGCGGACCATTGCAAAGTTCCACCTCACATAGTAGCTGCAGGGCACTGACTCAGGTCAAGAATTTCATTCGGTGAATGCTTTCACCTGCTGCTTCACTCATATCGGCTGACTAGCGACACCTTCAGTCCCACACGCAGCTGGCCTTGCCGCAAGAGTTCTCCTCGATACGCTAATCGTGGGAAAGCATCATGTTGATCCACCAGAGATAGGTGAAGCCAAACCCTTCCAGATCATGTCTGTTGCGCTCCCTCACCTCCTCATTGTCAAGTTTGCTCTGAAGACTCCTGATGGAGCGTTGACACCATACAATGGTAGCATAGCGACTTGCGCGGTAGGTCGCGAATTCAAGAGTGATGCACAGGCCGGCAAGCAGAGCACTTCGCAGATACCACCAACGATTGTAATTGGCGATCTGCCGATCAATGTCTGATTGTATGCCAACAACATTGTTCAAGAAGACTCAGTCTTTGTCAGAGTCACCGGGTTGCCCGAAGTGATTGGCATCTATACTTGATCTCGTAGTGCGATGTGTTGCAGATGGCGCAAGCGGAGAACTTCCTGTATTTCGCAGCGTCAGATTGTGGAGGCCCTGATCCATGTAGAATTGCAGTTTTGCAGCCAATCCAGCGTGTTGTTTCGCCACGGCCTGTATCAGACTCTGCGCTTTTTGCCGACCAACCGCGGCCGTCGGAGTTATAGAAGATTAAAATGGTTCCAAGGCGAGCAAGTTTGCTTGTTGAGCGACGTAATTGCGCACGTACTGTATGAATATCGTCTGCAGATGTGCGGCCAAGTCGGCGGCCTTCCGGGCAACTTCGTTCATTGCTGCCTGAGCCATGTCCTGTCCGAACCCGAAAGCGCTGGTCAAGCGTTAGATACAGATCGTGCTTCATTAGTCAGAAGAATTGGCTCACAAAGCAGAAAGTACAATCCTCCAAATTGGTTCACCACAGCAATAGCATCGAGGTGGTAAGCCATCATCTGAAGGTCGGCAATCCGCGTTTTACGTGCCACATAAGCTCGATCATTCCGATCTGCCATGTCAGCACGGCTTGATGTCTCTAAGAGCAAAGATCATATTCCTGGTTCCTATTTGAGATTGGGCTGGTGCGATCATACGGGCCACAATGTCGTCGTAGTTTTCTTCGCCCCTTCAAGCATGGATCAGCACTCGAACTTGTCCAATACACGATACCAAGCAGGTTGATTTACAGGACATCTAAATGGTCAAGATACATGGCCAGGTGCTGCATCGCGGACCTTCTAGATGCTTCAAACCTGGTGCGAGTAGATGCAGTGCTTTCGTTTGCTGGATAGGGTTCCGGACCACCATCGTTGTAGGAGTAGTGGGGCGCATGGGTGGCAACGTATCGATAGCGATGCCCCTCGTTTTCGGCATATCTGGGCGACATTGTGGCTCCGTGGCGAAGTGATGTCTGACCTTGAGTGATATGGGCGTCTGGAAGCTGCGTAGATCTCAACAATGCCACGTTTGGAGACACATGCAAGCAACACTACGCATATTAGACTATCATTGCTGCCATGGAAATGTCCCTTTCGACACAAAAAATTGATGCATCATCCGATTGAGCTTGCATCCTTATAGCCTGAACGGCCTTGTCAAGATGCAGACAGCCGCTAGGTCCTTGAGCGACGAGCCAGTGAGCTTGACGCTTCTGAGATGGCTGCGAGGATGTTCAGTCTCATGCTCGAGGCCTAGACACGCGCTTCCCCACCAAACGCCATGGTCTAGACGGGACGAGTGCTGCCTTCACACCCTACCCGTTGTGCAATGTGGTGCCTTACTGTTCTCTCCATCGGTCTGGTGCAAGGATGCTATCGGGACCTCACGCAGTGGTTTATCTACAAGCCGCAACCCTGAGTCTGGATCACTGGTACAGTACTAGTCAGTAAGTTTCTGTAATTTTCCCCGCAGGTCACCACTGAGGCATTCGATCACCTACCTTCAACCAACAATAACAACATGACGGATCGAGCTATTCTCAAGCCAATTACTGCAAATAGAAGGCGTGGCTATCAGCTTTCAAACGAGCATAGAAGTGCTATCGTAGCCAGCCGTGGAGGTATAGGAAGAGACCGAAGAGACGATGTTCATCAGCGGTCGGTGTTTCGGTCTAAGTGAGAAACGAACACGAATGTTTGTGATTTCTCCGGGGGCCCCGTACATAGACGTCGTCGGGAACATAAGCTGCAAGCAACGACGAGAAACGTCAAGAACCTCAAAGCTATGCGGCGCGGCGCTACAGTTGAGCACTCACCAAGACAGCAACTCGTCACTTACCATAGGATAAAGTGAGACAAAAACAGTGAACTTTGATGATTACTCGTTGATACAGGAGCGTACACACAATGGAAACATCGGCCCAAACCACGAACCGACCGAAGTTCCCAGAGCCCATTTTTATCAGCACTTGCCTCACAAAGTAGTAAGAAAAGACCCCCAAAATATACAGTAGTAGAAAAAGAAAGAAGAGCACAGCGCACATCTTCGCCCCTCTCTTTTCTCAGGAACATCAGAACGCCATTAGAACGCCGCCAGTCTCATGCAACGCCGTTAGGATCGATTTCGAAGTTTCTTCGAAGAAAGTTTTCCAGCCTTCTAAGCCTTGCTCTTCTTCGACTTCTTCTTGATTTGCTCCTCAGGCACCTCGGCGGAGGCGCCGCTCTTCCTCTTGGCCTTCTTCTCGGCCTTGAGCTTCTTCTTGATGGCCTCCTCGTCGACATCGTCGGCACCAGCGTCAGCCATCTCGACGTCCTCGGACTTCTCAGCCTTCTTGGACTTCTTGGACTTCTTCTCCTTGCGCTCGGCCTGCTCGGTGGCAGCAGAGGTGACACCGGCGACCTCGATCTCCTCATCGGCAGCGGTGCTGGGGTCGGCGACGTTGATGGATGCAAGGGTCTTGTCCATGGCGTTTTTCTATAGATCCAGATTAGTACTGTGTTCAATTCTATTCAAGTCACGCCAAATCTTACCATGGCAACCTCGTTCTTGGTGGGGTTGATGCCGTCGGCGTAGAAACGGAGACGCTCCTCGACCTGCTCCTTAAGAGCCTCACCGAACTGCCTGGTGGGTGCCATGCTGAAGTTGTCGATTCTTGAGGCGATAGAGGTCTTGTTGGCAAGGAAACGGGAGATTCTGCCCTTGTTCTTCATGCCAGCGCGGCCAATGAAGGAAGAGTGGTAGATCAGACCGTACTTGGGGGTGTTGCCCTTGGTCTTGAGAGCACGGAAGAGAGCCTTCTCGGCACCAAGAATCTGGACGGTGGAGGCAGGGTACTTGGCCAAGTTGGTCAAGCTACCAGCATGGGAGATAAGACGGGCACCGACAGTCTCGCCAATAAGGGCAGCAAGGTTAGGTGCGACAACACCCATCTTGGCAACAAGGTAGGCAGAGAGCGACTTGCGGTACTTGACAAGGGAGACGGTGCGCTTAGCGAAAAGCATGACGTTCTCCATGTCAGTCTCGGAGATGTCCTGACCCATGGAGATCTTAGCGGCCTCGATGATGGCACGGGCGGTGCTGTGGTCATCCTCGACGATCTCGGCAAGCTCGTGGAGGCTGTCGTCAGAGAGAGAGGTCTTGTTGCCGATGAAGAGGGCGCAAGCAGCGAACTTCTGGTTGTCGGAGACAATCTTGACGAGTTCGGGGAAGTGCCACGAGTACCATTCCCTAACTCTCATGGAGAAGGTGTTGACGGCCTTGTCGAGGTGGTCCAGAGTGGCAATGGCCTGGATAATGTGGTTGTCGTTCTTCTGCACGGAGAACTTCACCTTGCTTCTGCTGTAAGCGTGGCCGAGACCAAGCTGTGCGCGCGAGACATCGCCGGTCTGGAGGCCCTTGAGGAGCTTCTCGGCGTGCAGACGGATGCCACGGAGGAGGTCACCGACCAATTCGCTGGTCTCGGGAGTCTCAGCCTCGACACCGGCGAACTCGGCCTTGATGGAACCAGCCAAGTTCCTGTCACCAACACCAAGGGTGATCTTGTTCTTCTCCTTCTTGCCACCCTTGGGCAGGTTGGCCTCCAAAGTGGTGCGGAGGTAGTCGCTCATGATACCCTCAGAGATCTCGTTGGCGTTCTCGAGCGCCTGGGCGGCACCCTGGAACGGCGCGAAAGAGACGAGCTGGACCATCTTGCCGAACTTGGCCAGGTCGGTGTGACCCTCCTGGACTTCCTTCAGGCGGGCACCGACGGTGTCGGCCTGCAGCTTGACGGAGAAGACGGCATAGCCGACGGAGGACTCGTGGAGGAGGTATTCGACGGACATGGTGGGCGAGGTGGTGTCGTCGGCGGGGTCGATGACTAAGTGCGCGTCGAGGTCAATCGAGCGCGTTCGGTTGTATAGTGTCCAGTGCTGGACTGAGGCCTCCTGGGTGTGTTGGTGGGAGGAGGAGAGGTCGGAAAGGTCGCTGGCGCAATCGTTCGTTACAACACTGGACGGGCACAACTTTTCCTTCCACAAGCTTGCAAAATCGGAAAGAGCGAGCTTCGGACGCGGGCGCTAATTCGGCTCGGTCCGCTTAGAGGAGGTTGTGAGAGGTCAAACATGAACATTTCTGTATATATGTATATACCTATGTACATATATGTTAAATAAATAAGCTACTTGTGTGCGTGAAATAACATATCCAAAATACTGCTCGTCTTGTAACCGACGATGACTTATGGAATATCCATATGAAGCTAGGAGGGATGACTGCGCTGACCAAAGAGTCTGTCGTCTTTTCTCAATGCAACGATGAATCACAAACGATCTGTATTCGATACTGCCAATCGCTCAGGCGTTACAGCAGATAGATCCTTCCTTTCACTCTTCTCGATATGCTCACCGCAAAATACAGCGGATCAATCGAAACATTGTTCACTGCACCTTTCACGCCAAGCCAGCCAGCGGCCTGAGAGCTTGCAGGTGTGCCTGAGCGTCGAAGGTCCCTCTCGAATCTCGAAAAGTCGCCCGGCGTTTGGAGGGGGAGACAAATAATACAGCCAGCAATACACCCATACCACCGCCCACTCACGACCCACCACCACCGAGCTACAACACCCGACATACAGGACACACGCACCTCACAATGTCGGCAGCTCAACTTCTCAACCCCAAGGCTGAGTCCCGCCGCAGAGGCGAGGCTCTGGCTGTCAACATCGGCGCCGGTGAAGGCCTCCAAGGCGTCCTCGCATCCAACCTGGGCCCTACCGGTACAATCAAGATGCTGGTCGATGGATCCGGTGGTATCAAGCTCACCAAGGACGGCTCGGTGCTTTTGAAGGAAATGCAGATTCAGAACCCCACTGCGGTCATGATCGCAAGAGCAGCAACGGCACAAGACGAGATTTGCGGTGACGGCACAACGAGCGTCGTGCTCATGATTGGCGAGCTCCTCAAGCAGGCCAACAGATACATCAGCGAGGGCCTCCACCCCAGAGTCATCACAGACGGATACGAACTGGCCAAGAGCGAGACTCTTCGCTTCCTGGACGAATTCAAGATTGCGCGCGAGGTTGACAGGGAACTCCTTCTTTCTGTCGCCAGGACATCTCTGTCTACCAAGATCAACTCCACACTCGCTGAGCAGCTCACACCCGACATTGTGGATGCTGTCCTGGCTATCTACAATGCCCCCGAGAAGCCCGATTTGCACATGGTTGAGATCATGACCATGCAACACAGAATGGCCGCCGACACCCAACTCATCCGCGGTCTTGCGCTCGACCACGGTGCTAGGCATCCCGACATGCCCAAGGACGTCCGCAACGCATTCATCCTTACCCTCAACGTCAGCTTGGAATACGAGAAGAGCGAGATCAACTCCGGTTTCTACTACAACTCAGCGGAGCAGCGTGAGAAGTTGGTGGAGTCTGAGCGTCGCTTTGTTGACGACAAGCTCCGTAAGATTGTCGAGCTCAAGAAGGAGGTGTGCGGCGACGACCCCAAGAAGGGCTTCGTCATTGTCAACCAGAAGGGTATCGACCCGCTGTCGCTCGACGTGCTGGTAAAGAACGGCATCTTTGCGCTTCGTCGCGCCAAGAGGAGGAACATGGAGCGCCTGCAGCTCATTTGTGGTGGTGTCTCACAAAACAGCGCCGACGATCTTACCCCCGATGTTCTGGGTTGGGCCGGCCACGTTTACGAACACCAGATTGGCGAGGAGAAGTACACATTCATTGAGGAGGTCAAGGAGCCCAAGTCGGTGACCCTGCTCATCAAGGGTCCCAACTCTCACACAATCTCCCAGATCAAGGACGCCGTTCGCGACGGTCTGCGATCAGTCTACAACATTGTCGTTGACAAGTCAGTCGTTCCTGGTGCGGGTGCTTTCCAGGTCGCCGTGCAAAGACGCCTTACATCGGACGAGTTCACCAAGACTGTCAAGGGCAAGGCCAAGTGGGGTGTCGCTGCGTTTGCCGACGCCATGCTTGTCATTCCCAAGACGCTTGCCGCAAACAGTGGCCACGACATCCAGGACTCTCTTGCTGCGCTTCAGGACGCCCACGCTGAGGGCCACGTCGCTGGTCTGGACCTTGTGTCAGGAGAGGAGATGGACCCTGTCCAGGAGGGTGTTTACGACAGCTTCAGAGTCCTCAGGAACAGCATCGCAAGCGCCACTGGCATTGCAAGCAACCTGCTTCTGTGTGATGAGATGCTCAAGGCTAGGCAAATGGGCAGATCTGGCCCACCTGGTGGCGGCGAGGAGTAAGCGGGAGGATCACGATGATGATGAAAATAAATTCAAAGTATGTATCATACCCGCAATGACCTCGACGAGCGAGACGACGCAGCCTCTAGAAACAGAAACCACAAGTAAACCCAGACCTGGTATCTGGGGTTTTAGAGTGACCACGATCAGCGACTCGTGGACCGAGGCCTCGTTCGTATACACGACGTTCAAATGCGAAGTTATGGCAAAACATTTTCCCTATTATTCCCTCTCACATGTTCGTCATCGCATTGCAGTTTTCTAAAGAGTTTTAACAGCCGACCCGCACATTCCAGTTGGCAACGCAGGAGATTGACTGCGCTTGACACGCGCGTGGATATCTTGTTATGTTTTTCATTCCAGTCCCTCTCTTGGCACGCACCTCGATCCGTTGACCAGCAACGATGTTCCAGTCTCTGCCACGCTCTCATCGGCCTACACACGCTGTGATTAGCATCAACGCGTCCAACTCTTACGCTCGTTTACAGTATCGCCATTGAAATTGTTCGAACGCGTTGACATCCTACCTCGACCGAGAGAAGAGCACCATCAGCCACTACCAGACTTGTACAGAACAGCATAACCATTACACGAGGACCGCAAAAACACGCGCGCTCCTGCGCCTGGCGCGAAGATGTTCGTCCGCAACGCCGCCGCGCTCTTCCTCACAATTGGCTTGTTCAGCAAAGACATTCTCGCGGAACTGATCACCATCACAC
The DNA here is from genome assembly GCA_019775565.1 of Melanodothis sp. VS III C KN 2. Lineage (NCBI taxonomy): Eukaryota > Fungi > Ascomycota > Dothideomycetes > Cladosporiales > Cladosporiaceae > Melanodothis > Melanodothis sp. VS III C KN 2. Next base: position 14,588 of record JACWFM010000006.1, read on the forward strand.
AATATGCGAGCACCTGTAGCGCCGTCTACACAAGCGGCACGCGTTCGACCACGATAGTCCAGTCAGCAACGACCACACGCTCGGTCATGGTAGTCCAGTCTACATCCACCGTAATCCCAGTCGCGTACGACGATGCAGCATATAATAGCGGCCAAGCAGCATTCGTGCTCGAAATTCAGCCAGACGCCGGAACGAACCCTCTCGCTCGCCGTGCAGATCTCGCCGGCCGCTCCTGGATATCGCTGGAGGGCAGCACATCTACCAACCCGTCCGAAGCCGGCCAATACTACATCCGCGGCGGCCAACTCCTGAGCATCAACGGCAGCTACGTGTCCACCAACCTCAACGTCGAGAGTGGGCCGTTCTCCGTCACCAACGCCCCAGGCTCCATCAGCACAACGCTTACGTTCAAGAACGGAGTTCTCACCTGGACGAGCCCGCGCTTCACGGGCGGCATAGCCAAGTTTTGCAAATCGCCTGTGAATCTTATCGACAATGCGCAGGTGCTGTGTCAGTTCCTTGGTGCTGGCCAACAGCCGCAAGCGTGCACTCCAATTCATCTCGTTGCTAGACCTTGCTCGGAAGTGAATCCGCTGAGCTCGTCTTCGGCTGCACCGACGGGCACTATCAGTTGGTCGAGTAGTATGGGCGTGCAGAGTATGTCGAGTGGCGGACCGCCTGACCAGTATACGCCACCTGGACAGTATACTCCGCCGCCGTACACGGCACCAGGAAGCAGCCCGGCTTCTTCGCGCTCGCTACCCTCGCTGAGTACGCCGGCAGCATATACGTCAGCGCCGTCGTCCAGCTTGCCCTCATCTGGAACTCCTTCTGCGACTAACACACGAACAAGCTCCTCTAGCGCGGGTATTTCATCCTCGCCTGCCGGCCCGCCTGTATATGGCTCTCAAACTCCTTCTCCGGCGCCTACGTCGAGCTCGGTCTTGTCCAGCTCTACTCTTAGCTTCGCATCTTCCGGTTCACCTATTGGGCCAATCAACCCTCCTATGTACGGCTCCACAAGCTCCGACTCCAGCTCGTCGTCCAGCTCAGTGTCCATCTTTAGCGGTGGCGTCAGAAGCTCGGCAACATCCACTTCTTCGGCCTCTTCAAGTGGCCAGCCGCCTCTCTATCCATCTCAGACGGCGCCTAGTTCGAGTGCGTCTGTCTCGGCAGATCCATCCAGTAGCGTGCTGCCGAGCTCCTCTTCTTCGGCTTTTCCGTCTTCGAGCATCTCTTTCGTGTCCTCGGAAAGCAGACCTCCAGTTTACACGCCGCCGGCCGTGACTCCGTCGTCCACTGTGTCCAGCTCTGCTAGCTCGCGCCTCTCGATCTCCACCCCTGAAACCTCGAGCCTGTCTTCCCCTGTGGTCTATCCCGTAGGCTCATCCACTTCTATCTCGTCGAGCTCTCTGCCTTCGTCATCAGCAGTCAGCTCTTCTTCGACCCTACGCGTTACTTCCTCCTCCTCGTTCGTGAGCCCATCAATTTACACCGGCGCCCCACCGCCGCCCTGCCCAGGAGGAAACAACACTACATACGTCGACGCCGCCGGCTACGTCTATACCATCTACTGCAACCTAGACTCTCTCCCAGCATCATACGCCCCGCCCTTGCAAATCGACCTCACAGCCTGCATCCAACGCTGCGATTTCGATCCCCAGTGTGGTGCTGTGTCCCACCTTGGTGGCACCTGCTACTTGAAGCCAACGCCGCAAACGTACCTCCCAGGGACAGCGACTCTAGCGGTGAGGTTGGCTGGTAATCCGGCGTATCCAAGAGCTTCGTCGAGCAGTTCTTCTGGTGTTAGTTCGTCTTCGCTAGTGCCACCAGTGTATGGGTCGACGAGCAGTAGCAGCGCGGTGCAGTCGCCTCTTTCGAGCTCAGTCTCATCATCGATGTCTAGCTCGATGGTCATGAGCTCATCGTTGTCCTCAATGTCCAACTCAATGGTCTTTAATTCGATGATGTGGAGCTCGTCAAGCAGCGAAACTCCTTCGCAGTATCAAGGACCGACTACTACCACGACTACCACGACTACAAGCTCGTCCAGCAGTAGCCAGGTCCCTGTGCCGTATATGTCGACTACCTCTTCGTCTTTCAGTTCTTCCTCTTCCTCAAGCGTTCAGATCCCGGACCAGTATGAACAAACGACCACCACTACTACCACCCCCGCCACCACCAGCTCGTCCTCGAGCAGCCAGGTTCCTGATCAGTACGAGCAGACGACGACTAGCAGCAGCAGTCCAGTTCCGATTACGACATCCACGACAACTTCAACATCGTCATCTTCGTCTCGATCCTCCTCCACCGCCTCTTCCACAATCCCCTACTCCTCCTACCTAGTCCTCCCCTCGCCCACCCCATGCGACTTCGGCGACCCACCAGACTACGACGAAGACGACTCTTACTGCGAACTCGACCTCCCCTTCAGCATCCAACTCTACGGCAACTCCTTCACCCGCACCTTCCCCAGCAGCAACGGCTACATCGGCCTCAACCGCGGCTCCTCGCAATTCCAAGTCAATCCCTTCCCTTACTCCGGCGTCCCGGAGAACACCATCGCGCCGTTCTTCGACGACCTCTTCCTCTACGGGAAGAAGCAGCCGCGTCAGGGCATTTACTACCAGATCGACGGCGGCAAAGTCACATACGAGTGGTACGTTGGCCGCTCAGCGCAAGCTCAGGCCGATAAAGACCGGCTCAGCCAGAGTATCTACCATTTCACCATGGCTTATGACAGTGCGGTGCCGAACACTTTCGTGTACACTTACTACGCCGTGGGCAAGACGTCGCAAGACGACGGCGGCGTCAATGGCGCATATGCAGCGGTGGGATTCCAAGGAGGTGAGTTGACTCTATCCACTATCAAAACGCCAGTGCGACGCAGGAAAACATAATGCTAACCATCTTATGCTCGAACAGTGGACAGCAGCGGCGCAAGCAAAGGCACGACCTACTCGATCCGCAACGCGCAGATCACGTCGGGCACGCAAATCAGCTGCAGCGGAACGTCGAACACGTGCACAAAGGTCACCAATCCGATCATTTCGATCAATATTCCTTTGGGCGGTACGTCGTGATTGGAAAGTACGTGGGCAAGTTTATCTGTAGTGTAGCACAGTATCCGCGGTTGGGGGGACTTATATAGTCCTTAGCTTTTCATGATGACGGGTGTCAGTGGGGAAGGGGGAGCAGAGTTACTATTGGGTTCACTAAGCTTATCAAGAACAAGATAGGACAAGAAATCGTTCTTCATTCCCTCTTCGGTACGGCAAATTTGTCCATCGATGTTTGTCTTATTTGTCTCAGGCACGACTCATGACAGCTACGCTCTCGACAATATCGGCGCCTCGTCTGCAACATCCTGATACTGCACCGAATACTCCGTCTCCCGCATAATGCTCAAACTCGCCTTATCCCGCAGCGTCGAGCGACTATCATGTCCGCCGCCCGCGGTATCCAACCTAGAAGGTCCCGCATCTTGTGTGCCTCCGCCACTCTTGCTCTTCAGCCCTGTCCGACTCCGATGCTGCATCGAGTAGCTCTCTGGACCGGCGTTGACCGTGAACCCGAAGCCGAACCCCGAGTTGAAGCTCAGGGTGAGAGCGCGCAGCGCCAGGAAGTGGCTGGCTAATAAAGCGTATGTGGCTTCGATGCAGATCCAGATGAGCACTAAGGCTGTGTCGAGGCCGAGGTCGTTACTTTCGGTGCAGAGTTTTCGCGTGTATATCAGGCGGCCGATGGAGATTCCGATCACGGGGATCCGCAGGTAGAAGGCGCTTAGCACGGCTAGCTTTTTCCTTGTGGGCATTTGCAGCTTCCAAGTCATGTGTAAGGGTAGGATGAGGAGAAGGAGTTCAGTCATGATGTCGAGTACTGTCCAGATGGTCCAACGAGATGACTGTCGATTGTTAGATAATGCACTATTTACTGATTTTGTTGACAAATGACCATACCTGGGTAGCACAAGTCGATTCGTCTGATGAAGATGCCCAGTAGTGCCCTGCTTCAAGAGGCCAACCTACGATGGGGAGCAATACAGATGCCAGCCCTATCAGGCCTAGACAAACCAAGCAGGTCCGATACAGCAAGATCTGACGGCGATCTTTGGTCAGACGCAGAAGGAATGCCACAACACTGCTCTTGGACAGGTATAGCGAAATTGTGAAGAACACGATCGACGCCATCGATGCCTTGGCGAGTTAGCGGAAGTCATTTTCATCCGGACAACGCTTGGAACTGCATACCTGATCGAAGGACGCCACATCGTGAGCATCCTCAATATAACTCCAAGGCTTCCCAGCTCCATGCTCCAAAGCAACATAGTTTGCGGCAAAAAATCCTAGCGTAGTAACAGTGGCAGCAGCAATAACCACATCATCGATACCGTAGATATCGCGACGAATCCAGCCGCGCAGGATCGCGGAGCACAAAGTATAGGCAACACACAGGCTGTTGGTGAACTTGAAGGTATCTTCAAACCCAACTCGTCCTTTATGCGCTTCCGCCATGGCCACACATCAAGGACAACACAAGGAGAGAAAGTATGGGAGCTGCCATTAGTATACTACCAAGGGCAGCGGTTACATTTGCCATCAACATGAGAATAAGCGGCATGTGAGTGTGCCCGGTATCCGGCTTTCGTAACGCCACGCAATGCAATTTGGCGAGGGTTGGAAGCGCCACTACTGCAACGACCTGCGGAAGAAGGAGCCATATGGATGTTATTTTGACCTCTAGAATACATTTGTGTGGCGTTTGCCGTGCGCTGGAGCGCTGCAGTAGCTTCAATGTAGTCGAAACCCTCGGTCTCGGTTACGTTTTCGGGCCTCTCCCTGCTTTACCATGTGTGTTGCCCTAGAGAGGCGTATGAGGTTAGCGAGGCATGTGGAGGATTTCCAGCACCGCCAGAGCATCCGGAGCCGAACGAGAGTTGCATGGGGCGAACAAGTGGGATGTGCTGATCTCGCTTGCGCAATGTTGAAGACGTTAGGACGGTTGGAGTTGAGGGCTGGGCCGAATGGAGAGCGTTGTCCCGTCCACAAGCGCAAAGCTTGGCCGGCGGGACACGTTGCTTAGCCTTCTTGAGGCGACTCCTTCCTGTCCTGAACCATCCCTACACATTGCTTGACTGCAGCTAAAAGTGTATTCTATCACGATATGCCAAGATGTATACCAATACTCCAGCCACATGCAAGCTCAAGAATATACCGCCCACATGAAGATTCACATCGCACACTCGCGGTTCGGTTAATTCGGACTCAGCGCCCCCCAACAGGCTTAGCTGCTGCAACCAATGCTTAGCGAAGTGCCTAGGATCAATCCTCCCGGCTCTCCAGACGAGGTCTATTGAGACTAGGGACCAAGGGACCACTCTGCTTTCCAAACTATGTCTAAGGGTTGCATCCAGCCGTAACCCCCATCGCTTGCGCGAGGCAGTCGAGAGGGGCGAGCATACCTCTTGCTATGGGACCATGCCTTGAGTCGGCAAGAGCGCCGAAGCCCATTGCCATTGCCCTAATGTTTTCCATCTGACGTGTTTGCTCTTATCTGCGTCTCGCTCCTCTTCGTCTGCAGCCGCTGTCTACTTTTCCCACAAGGCTGACGCGTGAAGATGTCTCAGAAAGGATTTGACCAGAGCCCGCCGTCCGTCCATGAACTTCAGGACTACAATCAGGCCGAGTATCAAGACCAAGATGTCGTCAAAACCAAGGGAGGCACATCGGCCGACATGGCGGACATGCAACGCATGGGTCGCACGCAAGAACTACGAGTGAGTCTTAGCCATCTTCAACTACTCCGCTCATGCTAATGGCGCGTCAGAGAAACTTCAAGTTCGTGAGCATTGTAGGGTTTGTGACAATCCTACAAGCAACCTGGGAATGCGTTCTCCTATCCAACTGGTCGGGCCTGTTCAATGGAGGTACTGCCGGCCTTATCTGGACTACCGTTGTCGTCTGGCTGTTCATGCTTGCTCTGATTGCGTCTATCGCGGAGATGGCCTCAATGGCTCCCAACAGGTAAGCCTTCTTGTTCCAACCACATCAAAGAAATTCATGTACTGACATGAATCAGTGGCGGACAATACCGTAAGAACTGGCTCTTCTCGTCAGCACAATCATATGTGCAGTCGCTAACAATATCAACACAGACTGGGTCTCTGAGTTCGCACCCGCCTCTTTGCAGAAACCACTTTCATATGCAGCCGGCTGGGCTTCAACGATCGGTTGGATCGCTGGTGTCCCATCATGCGCCACACAATTGGCCGGCATCATCCAACAGCTCATTGCCACCGCCAACCCGGACACGACGTTCTCAACCCAATGGCAGGTCACACTCCTCATGTTCGCATTCACCTTCCTGATCGTTGCCTTCAACATCTGGGGCGCCCACCACTTGCCATTGGCCGAAGGAATCATCTTATTCGCTCACATCTTCGGCTTCTTCGCCTTTCTCATCATCTTCTGGGTCATGGCCGATCACGCACCTGCGGACAAAGTCTTCACTGAGTTTTATGATGGCGGTGGCTGGGGCTCAAACGGTCTCAGCACTCTCATCGGACTGACATCTGCCATCTGGTGCTTCATTGGCCCCGATGCTGGCGCACACATGAGCGAGGAGCTGAAGGATGCTTCTATTCAGCTGCCAAAGGCCATGATGTGGAGTATCACGCTTAATGGCATCCTTGGCATCACCATGGTCATCTCGTTCTGCTTCTGCATCAAGGATGTTGAAGCATTCGTCAATGCTGTTAGTACCACCACTCACGTGCCGCCTGTATCTTCACCTTAATAATAGTTTGCAGGAATCCGGATACCCAATCGTCGACGTCATCTACGAAACAACCGGCTCCTACGCCGCAACCTGCGTCCTAATCTCCTTCCTGATCGTCCTCCTCTTCTTCTCCGCCGTCTCGACAGTCGCAAGTTCCTCCCGCCAAATTTGGTCCTTCGCGCGCGACCACGTAAGTCCACAAGCCCACATTCCACAACGCCACACCCACCAACTAACCACAAACACCCAGGGCTTCCCCTACTCGGAATGGATCCGCCAAGTGCGCCCGGGCTCCGAAGTCCCCGTCAACTCCCTCCTTGTCTGCCTCGTCGTCTCCCTCATCCTCGCCTGCATCAACTTCGGCAGCGACGTGGCCCTCAACGCCATCCTCTCCGTCAGCAACGCCGCCCTGCTGCTGTCCTACATAATCTCCATAGGTGCCCTGCGCCTACGCCGTATCCGCGGCGAACCCCTGCCGCCGCGCCGCTGGTCTCTGGGCCAATACGGAGGCATCATCAACGACCTGACGCTGTGCTTCCTGGTCGTGGCGTTCTTCTTCTCATTCTGGCCGTCGTACGTCCTTGTTGGCGATGCAACGGCTCTTGCGGACTTCAACTGGGCTGTGGTTGTCCTTGCGATTGTGGGGATTCTGGCGTTTGTTTACTACTTTGCTGGTGGAAGGAACAAGTACGTTGCGCCGGTCAGTCTTGTCAAGACGGAGTGATTACGCGGTTTACATTTAGGATGATGAAGGGAAGATTGTAGCCAAAATCACGAGGCGATATTGCTTGGTAATCTACTTCAGATATCCACGTCTATACAGCTGTGCTAAAAGTTCACTGAAGAAAAATACAAATACAGATGTCAACAGCACGAAACATCAACATCTGCACAGGTGAATGATTCTGGAAGCAATAGGAGACTGTGAATAGCTCTCCCTGAGCGAAATCGAAAACAAGATCATTGAAATTCCGTTGAACAGCGCTAATGATAATGTCAAAAAACAAAAACCAATTCCAGCTCAAAGGTCATCCTAAAAGCGCGAGGGAAAAAGAAGACCTATGCAGTGAACCCTTCCTTGCCCAAATCCGGATTGACCCCCGGCATCGTCTCACTCGCATAAACCTTCACGCTCGCAATCTCCCAATACGCCTCCGTGAACTTCTCCGGGTTTTGCGCAACGAATGCGTCGCAGCTCTCCACGCCGGTAGCCTGCTTCGCGCCCGAAACATCCCACACCTTGCCCGCCCAGTCACCGCAGAAATCGGTGTTGATGATGAGCGTCATGTCCTGGAACGCCTTGGAGAAGTCACAGCTTCCTGAGAAAGCAGCAAGGGGAGTCAGGAAAGAGGTGGTGGAAGGGTTCTCGTCGTTGAGAGAAGCAGGCACGGCGTCGCGCGCAAAAGCCCAGATTTTGATGCCGGTGGACGTCCACTCTGTGACGTAGACGGCGCCACCTTGGGCGTTGAAAGCGTGGCCTGCGGACGCGAAAGTCTGGCCGAGGGTAGAGGTGCTGTTGGGGGCGCGGATGCCGCAGCCCATTGAGCCGGCACCTTCGTTGCAGTCTGCGCCTTGGAGTTGACCGGTGAAAGAGGAGGTGGTGTTGTCGACGGAGCAGCCGGGAGCGGTGTGCAGGGTCATGGCGTTGTAGGGCGTGTCGTGGACGTATTCGAGGATATCGATTTCGCCGCGGCCAGGCCACTCGCCGCCTGTGCCCAGCAGCCACATGGCTGGCCAAAGGCCAGGACCAACGGGGATGTGATTCACATCAGCGACGAGGAGGGTTCCGGCGTTGAATGTCTTCTTGCTCGTCAAGCGGACAGAGTTCCTGCCGTTGGCGGTGGCATCCTCAACCGAGTCGACGCCGATCCGAGCGCGAGTGATATTCTCCTGCTCGTGGAAGTTGTAGGCGAGGTAGCCTTGCTTGGCGGCGAAGGCCATGTCAGTGTAGTTGACTTTGCCATGCGTGGGATCAGGGCCGGTGTAAGTCACGAAGCCGTCGTAGAAGTTGGGACCGCTGTAATCGGCAACGAGAGTGTAGGGGTAGGACGATGATGATGAATTGCTAGGAGCATCGTCGTGGCCGTCGTGAGCCAGTGCTGTTGCAGTGAGAGCAGCTAGAGCCAGCAGGCCGCTCGAGAGGAAGAAGAAGTTGGGCATATTTGCGTTTGTGCGTTCGCGTCAAGCGATCGAGTAGCAGAGATGCCGTGAGGTTGGTGATAGATGGACAGATGCTGACTTAGTCAGCCGGGTTATAACGAGTAAGTGATAGTGAATGAATGAACAAAGCGAAAGACTCCAGTGCCCCCAAAGGATGCTTAGCGTTCACAAAAGAATGGCATTATAAAAGGTTGCAAAGTAACGGGACAAAGAAGGTAATGGTGGAGGTCAAAGAAAAAGAAGAGTCACAATAGACAATGTCGATGTGGGAACAATAGGCAGAGGTCTGCGGTGCCTAGACCTCGAAAGTCGCGGCAAGACGCGGTCGGGTGGTGGGAGGCCTATCAAGCCACGAAGCAGTGTCTATGGTCATACCGGGATGGCAGAGTATGGTCACGTACCTTGTGTTTTGCTGACTGTTGTCTGCTGCTCCGTATGATATATGAGACTGCTAGCCGCTGAGTAGGGACGTGGCGGCAGCCACTCACAGGCCGTTCTGGCTTCCAAGGATTTGAAGCCTGAAACGCCGCTTTCTGCGAGCCGCGCTGCAAAACAATACCTGCGCATCTTTACCGGTTGTCTCAACGCCAGGTAGAAGAAATTCTGGTGGAAAGATAAACAGTACCGCAATCAAAAGAGAAGAGAAGATACATGTAAGCATTATTAAAATCCCTTTTCCCCTTCTTCCGCCGTTTCATAGTTCGTTCGTCCTCAAATTAGAGAGGTAACGAGAGTCGCATACAAAGCACAAGCATGGTCGCTATTTTGATGAGTCTGACAAACAATGCAAACAAAACATCTCGCTGGCACCGCAGCGATGGTTGTGACCAAGCCTGGTCAGTCGTGATCGGTTGGTACATGGATCGTAACGTGTTAGAATTACACCTTGCCCTCGGCCTGTGCCTCGCGCACTTGCTCAAATACCTGGAGTTTTGGTTAGCGGCTTTGATTATTATGCAGTGACAGTCAGAACAACATACCTTGAGCAACTTTCTCCTCGCTCCCAGAGCGTTGACACCCTTGGCCTCGAGTCCCGCATCGTCCAAGGCGACCAGATCCTGCCATTGCATATCCTTCAAGTTGTCTGTGTATTTGTGCAGACGCAGCGTGCGCAGCCAGTTGGGAATGTCCTTGAGCAGCGCAATGTCGGTGGGGTCCTCTGGCGGCTTGCTGCTGCCGCGACGACCTCTGGGCGAACGGCCACGTGTGATCTCTGAAGCGTCAGAGAGGTAGCCCTCGCCGCCCATAGGGAACACGCCAAGATTCATGCCTGCAAAGCCATTGCTGAGGCCACCGAGACCGTTGGAGCCGTCGAATGCGGCGAGGAAGCCATTGTTCTGCATGCCGGTGCCCGTGGGGAGCTGGGAGGTTGTGCCGTGAGGGCCAGTGATTGCAATACCAGGGGAGTTCGGGCGAGAGCGGGCGCCGATCTGAGCAGCGAGCTGTTGTTGCTGGAACGCGAGCGCCTGCTGAGGCGTGAGCATCTGGCCGTACTCGTTGGTGAGGTTGATGCCGGTGGGAAGACCAGGAGAAAGCGGGTTCTGCTGACCATCGTTCGAGCGTGCACGGCGGTACTTGCGCACATCGTCAAGCTGGATGCGGTTGTTAACGGTCGACATGGCGGCAAGTTTCATGGCAGTAGCATTAGCGACCATGTCGGCGTGGTTCTGGCCTTGCTGCGCATGGTTGAAGTTGGGAACCATGGGAGTGTTCAATTGCGAGGCCCAGCTAGCGCCAGGAGCGTATGGAGACAAAATGCCGTGGCCCATGGGCTGGTTGAGGCTTTCCGATACAGTCGCAGACTGGCTCTGAATGTTGTTGTCGCCAGAGATAGGGAATGGACGTGGTGAGCGGAGACCACCAGCGCTGGGCGGCGGGTTGCTCAAGCCGAACTGTCCCATCGGCGCCTGCTGACCAGACGAAGATTTCGGCCTGCCAATCGGAGGCTGGTTCTCATTGTTACCATTCGTACCAGCGCTCCTCCATGAACCTGCAGGGATGCCCTTCTTTTGTTGCTGCGAGTCGTCCTCCTGGTTGGAAATGGAAGTGCCCAAGAAGGAAGACCTGTCGCCAACAGTGCTGTTGCGGTTCGACTTGGGTGCCGTTCCCGTGGTCTTCTGGAATTCAGCCTTCTGGTCCTCGATCGCGTTGGCTGCATCGGGGAACATGGACTTGATAGTGCTCGGGTCGAGGCCAGACATGCGCTTCGCGCCCGGCGAAGGCGGCGGCTTGGTGCCGAAGCCGAAGGAGCCACGGGAGCCCTCGACGTTGAGTTTGCTCATGGCGTCGTTCATGCGGGAAGACATGGGGTCCTTCTCGCCGAAAGCAGCAGGCGAGAGAACGCCGGACATGGGATGGCTCTTGGCCATCTGCTGCAGGACCTGGATGAAGAAACGGATCTGCATCTGGGTGGTCTGCTGCAGGAGAGCATACAAAGCGGCGGTCCTCTCGGGCTCGCTGAGCACGCGAAACCACTGCTCGATGGCACTGAGCTCATCCTTGAAGTCCTGATCGAGAGTGGCCGAGGCCATGTCCTCCAAAGTCGTCTCATACTGCTCGATATCCGTCATCCACTGCTGGGCCGCCTTTTCCGCCGCATCGTCGGCGTTGCCAGAGTTGCCACCCTGCTGCTGGAAGTGGTTAAGGTAGACCTCGGAGGCCGGGCGGATGCCACGCGCCGAGAGAGGAGGCTGAGTGAAGGCGCCCATGTCGGCCGAGGCGCGGAGGTGGTGGCCAGCGCCCATTGTACGGGAGCTGGGCGGACGAAGAGTAGAGCTTCCGGCCTCAGGAGTGCTGTTCCTGTTGCCGATTATGTTGCTGGCAGACATGTTTGCTACAGCAGAAGGACAACAGCGAGCGGACGAGAGCGATTGTCACAGGCTTGCGGCTAGCGGAAGCTGTATTGCTGTATTGAGGAGCAGCCCTGCGTGAGTGCACGGGATGGAGGGAGGTGTGTCGAAGGGACCTGCAGTGCCTGCTGACCTCAAAGGTATTCGACGCAGTAGTGTGCGGGGAAGGAGGAGGAAGTGGTGGTGGTGGTGGTGGCAGCGATGGTGTTGTCCCGTGAGGAGAGAAGAGCTGGCCTTCGAGAAGGGAGAGCCGCTTAACGTTCTAGTGCCCGTAGATGAAACACAAGGAGCGTGGGGCAAAGTGACAAGCTCGCGCTCCAGCAACAGGCGAATCTGCTTGCAAACCGTACTACTGACGACCGGCAGTTGACTGGACTGATTTGTCGTGGGATGGAATGGTGCGTACGACAACAATGCGTGGACGGCCACAAAGAGCAGCTGCAGGCATTAGACGACAAAGAACACGAACTCACACAAACACCAACACACAGGCGTGAACAGACAGTAGGACGGCAAGACGGCAAGAACAAGGGTCCTGCACGTTTCTGCACACTAAGGGTATTTCTGGAAGGCCTGCGCCGCGCTAGCTCAGGAAAATATATCGCTTGCACGCGCCATGATAGGGGTGCTCGCATTCATGCCGATCTAGCTGGCACCGTCGCTCTCGTGCCGCCATCTCAATTGGCACGACTGGGCAAGGCCAATCTCGCTATCCGGACGCCCTGCGGAAGATGGCGAACAGGAGACGAGAGACCCTCAACACGGCCGACAGGTGACGGGTACCTGAGAATCGTTCCATCTGCTAATTTGATTCGGGCCAAGTCTGGTACACTAATCCGGCTCGACGGCGCCGGAAGACAAAGGACCTGTCAAGGTGTGAAAGCACGCAGTCGAGGGAAGGCGAGTCGAGCATCCAAGAAATAGTGTATTGTTGCCGTTGACTTCCAAAACAGATCGTATGTCGCAATAGCTTGTACCAAGATAAGGTATTGGTGAGGTGCTAGGCCGTGCATTAGGTGCAGGGACGTTGTTGCTGGCCTGAGAGTGATGATCCCCTCACTAGGCAGGATACCTTTACGTATTTGCCCATCTCGCTATCAAATGCTGCTACCATCAAGCATACATGTAGGTAGCTGCAAACAATACATCATTGCTGAGATGCGACTGGAGACATCTGAGTTTCCCAACACTGCACTCACCATCACTGCGAGGCATAGTCTGCAGGCGTGCACGATTGATGACGCTAGTCAGAAGTCATCGTGTGCTTTCGATCACTTAACATGTATGAGATGTATACATACATGAGCACACCGCACTGTATCCAATACTTGCACGGGCACTCTATGGGACCCAGTATTCAGTCGTTCGCTTCTGAACTGCGAACTTCGAGTATTCGGCATTTACACTTGCCGTCTGGTTGAAACTATGACCGGCATGTCCCACCAACACATCTACACAAATCCCAGAAGCGCAGCATCAAAATCCCAAAAAATCAATTTCTCGGCCTCCACCAACACACAGCGGTCGTGACACCGAGGAAACATAGCCCAAACTACATCTAGGTATTCATGTGACCGACCGATGGATCAAACCAGAGCAAGCCCTTACACAAGCGATATCGATGTCGTTTCCACTATCCATCGAACAACCCCAAGTACTAACCCTGGCAGACTAGATAGAGACTGCACGTGACATATGCACGTGTCTCTGCATCCCAACCAATGGTGTTGGAGGGTACGTGTAGGTACATGCAGGTGATATACATGCATTCCTTCAAGAAAAAGAATGAGATGGCGCGTTCAGATATTCCCTAGAGGCCAGGAGTGATTGATTCCGTAGCCAAAATAGCGAAAGCCAAGCTTGCAAAAGAACAGCTCCCTCACGTATTCGAAACATGGACCTTAGGATAACTTGCATTTGACTGCAATCCCACGCTCTACCACTGAGCTAAGGAAGCTGGGTTTAATCACGGTATTTGGTGACAGAAGGATGTTGTCATGTTTCATATAGCTATTTTTCAAAGTGTGCTAAATCAATGCTTTCAGCCCGGAGAGATCTGCGGCCGAGGCTTCCCTCGACCTCCAAGCCCTTGAACTTTTGAACTTTCTATACCAGTCCAAGGAAGAATTATTCCACCCAACCTACCAACCACCCTCTCTCACACACATCCTCACAACCATGGCGAGCGACAAAGCCCGCTTCTACCTGGAGCAACAAGTCCCCGAACTACAAGAATACGAGCGCAAGCAAATCTTCACCCGCGACGAGATCGCCGCCATCGCAAAGAAGCGCAGCGACTTCGAGCACATCCTCAACGCCCGCGGCTCCAAACCGGGCGACTACGTGCGCTATGCCACCTACGAGATGAACCTCGACAGCCTGCGCAAGAAGCGCTGCAAGCGCCTCGGCGTCAAAGCTACCGCGCACGGCGGCCAGCGCACCATCTTCTTCATCCTCGACCGCGCGACGAAGAAGTTCCCCGGCGATCTGGGGCTGTGGGTGCAGTATGTGCAGTTCTGTCAGAAGGAGAAGGCGAGTAAGAAGTTGGCGAAGGTGTTTACGAGTATGTTGAGGTTGAAGCCGAGGGAGTGGGGACTTTGGGTGTTGGCGGCGAAGCATTATGCTGAGGAGGTGGGTGATATGACGACGGCGAGGAGTTACATGCAGAGGGGTTTGAGGTTCTGCAAGGACGAGAGGCGCATGTATCTCGAGTACGCGAAGCTCGAGATGGTGTATCTCGCCAAGCTGGCGGCGAGAAGGAAGATTCTGGGTCTGGATGAGGAAAGGAAGGCGCCTGAGGGACCGGACGAGGAAGACGACAACATGATGATGCTGCCGGAGATTTCTGCAGAGGACCTCGACCCAGAGGCCAACAAGGGCGTGGAAGAAGTCAATGCGGCCGCTTTGGAACGTCTAGCAAACGCACCTGCTTACACCGGCGCAATTCCTCTCGCGATCTTCGACGCTGCTATGAAGCAGTTCAACGAGGACAGCGATGTCGCAAACGACTTCTTCGACCTCGTAGCCACTTTCGACACCGTTCCTGCGGCCCGCAAGATCCTCGACACTATCTTCGCGCGCCTGCAAGCGACAGCGCCCGACTCCGCCGACAAGATCATCTGCGAAGCAAAGATGCACACCTTCAGCGTGGCGCCCACCTCCGTCGACTTCCCCGCTGCTCTCGGACAGAGTATCGCAGTGGTCAAGGCAGGCTCCTCCAAGCTCGCACCTGCCGGCCAGTCCAAACTGGCCGAGAACGCTACCGTCTACTTCCTGTCGCTTGTCGTCAAGCAAAAGGACGAGATGGACGAAGGCGTCGTCCGCGTGCTCGAAGCCAGCATCAAGAAGTACCTCCGCTCGTACATCGAGAACACCCGCGGAGGCAACGAGAAGGTTCAGACACTTCCCGCGAAGCTGCAGAAGGTCGGCAAGCAGGCCGAGGGCGAAGCCCTGCAGGCGTATTTGCAGAGCATGGGATGAAGACACGAAAGCCACTTCAGTCGATACCGCAAAAGGAAGCAAGCACGAACGACCCAAGCAGCGCACATGCTCCGATTATACCAGGAGCGCGGACGGCCGGCTCCAAAAGTCCATGCCGCACAGATTAGCACCTAAGGGTGACTGCACATGCCTTGGGTGGCCACATCACATTAGCAACGCATGGAAGTCGAGAACCGCAGCTCCGTTCTCCTGCGTGCGCCGTTCAGCTGGGTTACATATCTCACCCACCAGGCTCCACCCAAAGAATGCAAGCGGGTTCGTAGGAGCGCAGACTGTTGCTTGGGTGAGCTACGAGATGGGGAATCAGGAGATATATTGGATCAAGAGAAGGCACTGTAAGATCTGATGCACTAGAAAGCGTACTCAAATTCAGATCGATCCTTTTACCTTACCCACTGGCTTTGTTCATCCTGTGATGTTCTATGTCGTGTATTTGATTTTTGAAGGCATTTTTAGGATGACTCTAAGGGAAAGGCTCAAAATTGCATTGTAGTGAGTGAACGAGTAAATAGTAAATGCCATGTTATTCCGGCTAGAAATCAACTGTCGTTCTTCGGGGTATATGTATACGCACTGTGAAAGCAAATGCTAGCAATAATCGTCCACCATCGGTCGTGTAACATTCCTCCGAGCCACATCTTATGCTCCTCCTGGTGATCTCATGTTCGATGTCCTCTCAGTCAACGTAGACCAGCCAGCCATACCTCTTCCCAAACCATTTCCTCGCCAACTTCGCTCCTGCATCCGTTGGCTGACTGAACGCTACTTGATCCTTAGATATCATCGCCAGTGTGTCCGATGTTTCTTGCTTGGGCTTTTCGGCCACTGAATCTTGCTGCGATGGATCGGCGTCGATGCTTTTGGTGCTGTTGTGTTCGGAGACACGGTCGTTGTAGTGCTTTATAGCCTGGTCGAGGAGGGAGTTTGCGATTCCTTGGCCGCGGTGCGCGGGAGCAGTCCAGATGCGGGAGATTCCTAGCTTTGCAGGCGAAGACTTTGTGGCGACTCGTATGACTTGGTCTGCGACGGCGATTGCTTCCTCTTCTTGTAGGGCGCGTCTCGCGCGAAGTCGTTCGAGCGCAGATGTTTTTGCCGTGCTGGCAGGCGTGTCTTTCGCGGATGGAGGTTTGGCCGGCTCGAGCACTTTCTTTCCCTCGTTGATGTGCTCAACCAGTAAGAAGCCCACACATTTGCTTTGTCGCACGTACATGTACACCGTGTGGCAACTTGCATCCACCTTCGACATGGCGTGTGCCGTTTCCTTGTCCCAAAGTCGAGTGTCAGGAATGTCCACGGCGCCCAGCTCCCTCTGCACCACATCCAGCGCAGCTCTGGCGCGCTTCCTCCTCCAGACATTGTCGTGGCCGTCCACCGCAGCAATCTCGTCGCCCTTTCTTGACGTTTTGAACACACTGCCTGCCCGGCCTTTGCTCAAGAAGTCCTTCCCGACATCGTAGCCTTCCAGGTTCTGCTTGTGGTACACGTCGTGCAGCTTGCGATCCTCGTCCGAAGAAGCGGTGTATTCCATCCCGCAGGCTTTGCATTTCTTTTGTACATCCTGGCCCAGGCTGATTTGCATTTGCGTAAGAGGCTTGCTGCCATCCTTCTTGGTGAAAGATGGTGTTGGTTTCTTGGTCAAGCGGGCATTGTCACTGGTTGAGACAAGTGCTTTTCGCTTGCCTAGGATTGAGAAAGCGCTTTTGATTGGAAGGGAAGATGTTGGAGGAGTTTCGTTCTTAGGACTGCTGGCATTGTCCCATGGGAATTCCGGTGGTGATGAAGGCGGGCTTGACGCGATGAGATGGTCTGAGAAGACGGCATTGTCGCTGGGGATGGGCGTTGATGATATGTTGGTGGAAAGCGTTGATATGTGAGGTAAGTCTGCCATCGTTGAGATATGGTCATCCCTAGCAGTATTGTGTAGTAGTAAGAACATCCATCGCATGCATCAGACGAGAGTGACGCGACTTGGAGACGCGATCAATCTAAATTCCCTCGGCTGCGTTTCGCTGCAAAAGGTTTAGCGGCCTCCGCTTCAGAGCTGCCGATCTTCACATGTCACAGCCCGCCAGCCCACCTGCTTACGTCCCAGCTTGAAGATAAGCATTGGGAGCAGAGCTACAAATGCGAATTTTGAGCTCGACACAACCACCTAGCACAGTACATATTCCTCCACGTACCCTCATAAATATGCCTCTCTCAGCCATGGCTCCGTCTCGGGAGGTCTCCGTCAAGCCGCTGAGTGGAGTGGCATTCCAGGACTTTGGCGAAGTGATCGAGGACCCAGCAACACACAATGACACCCTTTCTTTCTCGACGATCGAAGCAAATCAAGGCTCCGCGAGGAAGGTTCTGGACGTGACGCTCATGAACAACCACTATGCTTTATCGCAATCGAAAAAGCCCGCGCGGCCAGTCGTAAACATGTTCGTCTGCAAGCCTCGAGCACTCGAGCAACAAGAAGGCAAAGGCATCTTTCCAGTCAAGATCCTCGAACGCCACCCTTTCACACCCCAGACTTTCGTTCCCATGGGCCTAGATGCCAAGGACAAGGACACGGCATATCTGGTCATTGTCGCTCCAACACTGCCACTGAGCCAGAGGGCTCGCGATGAGGGTCTCGTACCACCATATCCCTCAGCGCCACCGAAGAAGAAGCCAAGCTTGCGTGAGCGACTTCTCGGAAGCCGACCAAATCCGTTTACGAACGACCATGTCCCGACGACAACGCCTCCTATCACATTTGACCTGTCGGTCTCGCAGAAACCGAAAGGGGCTGGGCTTCCGGATTTGAGCAGACTGCAGGCGTTCATTGCGAGAGGCGATCAGGCTGTCACGTATGGGCCTGGGACGTGGCATGCGCCGATGGTTGTGCTTGGGCAGAGACCGATCGAGTTTGTGGTGTTGCAGTATGCAAATGGCGTGGGGATTGAGGATTGTCAAGAGGTTGATGTTATCACGCGTGAGGGAGGTAGAGGGTTGAGTGTTGTGGTCGAAAATGATGCTTTGGCAGCTGGTGCGCCCGTGAAGGCGAAGCTATGATGAGGAGCAAGCGCTTCCATGATATTTTGGCCAATTTGGACGGGAAATGTGGCGCTCGTCGGTCATGCATATCTACTTGACATGTATGTCACGCAACGTGAACATGGGAAAATATGAAGGAAAGCCAGGAAGCATTGGTGCTCCGCTATCGTTACCCAGAACGAAATGTAACTCGGCAGTACATTGTGCATTTTGCAGTCACCATCAAGATACATCCAGTCTAGACGTCTCAAGCATGATACATATACCTCGACCTGAAACGGGAGATGACGTCTCGGAACGATGGCGTGAGGCTTGTTCTCAAATGTGGAGTGAGCTTGCGTGTTGGTGGGATGATGGAAGAGGGACAGCTCGAAATGCCAACTCAAGGCTACGCCGGATCTTCAGGGCTGACAGGCGGCGATCGTGCTCTAGTCTAGTTGTTACTGCAGCAAATTCCATGATCCTCCTACCAAACGAACCGCACACATCCGGCGGTGTCTTCACAATACCGCTAGAGCTCGTCTGAAATACCATAGCCTGCCGCCTGTCCAGCGCGCACCCGCCCTCTCCCAGCATGTCTGGAAACCCTTTCCGCCGACCTCCCCAGGCCAGCACACGAACGGATGAGAGCGCCATAGACAGTCTCCACGTCGAGGTGCCAAAGTGTAAGCATGCGCAGGTGGCAGCTTGGACGGATCCGGAAGCAAGCTAAGTGAGGAATGCTACAGCGCCGCCAAAGACCAAGAATGGGAAGCCCAAGAAGCGTGTCACAATCATCTCCCCGCCGCAATCGCCCGTCGATGTACCCGAGAGACCCAGACGATTGTCCGATGGCAAGACTGGATCGCCTCCGCCTCCGCCTGTCACCGTCACGCCGGAGGATGTAGCTGCGACGAATGCGACTTCAGCTGCCGATCCCGACCTTCAACGCGCTCTTGTCAACACTCAGCGAAACTCGGACGGCGCGGAGCCATTACCACCGCCAGGACCCACCGGCGTGATGCGTGCGCCCTACAACCCGTTCGCCAGGACTTTGGCAACGAGCGATGCACAGCTTGGACTACAACGAGCGACGACAGAAGAGCGAGGGAACGAAAGGCCAGCGGGCGGACCGCCCAAGATGAACGTGGATATGTTCAAGAACCTTCTTATGACTGGAAGTGCCAGCCCCTCTCCGCCTGTTACACAGCCTACACAGCCACAACAACCGCAGGACAGCAGCACAGACACATCCTCTGTGTCACGGCAGTCCCTGTTCGACCCCGCGCACGACTTGCATGCGGACTCTCCGAGGACATCCTTCGATCAGCAATCAATCTCAGACGAAGACGAGGACGACGAGGACAATGACCACGTCTCTTTGATGGGTCCAACTACATCCAGGCCAGAACCTGAAGGCCCTCCGCCACCGCCAAAGCACCGGCATGGAAAAGCTCTGGGACCGAAAGGACCCCAGACCGTGTCATTTGCTGATTTCAACGAGTCGATACCGGCCGGCTGGCAGCAGCCTTCAGGAGTCCGGACACCACCAGTGAACAGCCCTCTACAGGGTATTCTGCGACCCTCGACACCGGGATCACCCAGCAGCGACCTGAACAAGCCTCTCCCTAACAAACCACTGCCGCCACCTCCTGAGGCGCAAGCTGCGCCTGAAGTTCCAACACCAACCATGGCGAACGAAAGTCCTGCAGCAGTGCCCCTTGTGCCACAATCAGAAGTAACCCTGCCAAAGAAAGCTCCTCCTCCACCGCCACCAATATCCCGCAGACAAAACCAAGGTCAGAATCGAAGCCGCAGCGGCTCAAACCTCACCCAGAACTCCATACAAGAGGAAGACGAAACGCCCAAACCAGCCACAAAAGCAGTCCCACCTCCACCTCCTTCACGGAGAGCACACAATACTCCAGCGCAGCCTTCACCCGTAGTGAAAACACCACCCATAACAGAACCAAGCAGTCCCGTCTCCGAAAACAAACCAATGCCTCCTCCGCCCCGCCGCAACCCCTCAAAATCAGGCTCATCACATATCCGTTCCTCCTCAAACGCTTCAAGTCACAGCATCCCTCGTCACGAAGGTGGCGCTCCTCCGCCGGCTCCACCGCCCCGGCGCGGCGCTGGTACAGCTCGCAGCAGTATGGGCGAGCATGGTTATAGAAGATCGAGTGTGCAAAGCGTGGGCTCGGATGCGTCGAGTTTACGGCAGATTGATGAGGGAACTCATGCTGAGGCGCCGCCGAAGCAGCCTGAGAGGGATATCATGGCGGATTTGGCGGCCTTGCAGGCGGAAGTTGATGCGCTGAGGGCTGGGGCTGGAAATGGATGAGGTTGTGGAGTGAGGAGATAGGAAGAGATATTAGCATCCGGATGTGGCACTCTTCGCTATCACCGGCAATGCACAAAAAGATCATACCGCGCGAATTTGACGCCTGTTTGACCTGTCGCACACTTTGGGCCGGAACAGCTCTAGGTATGCTCGCGAAGTGAACATGAACACACTTGCGGGTTGTTAGGGTCCTGGAGAACGTCCGATCCAGTACGACACAAACCAAGTAATCCATGTTGGCTGGCAGACTACACGGGGTCGAGAAGCTTTTTGCAGCCGATCTAGAATCAGTGGCGTGCGTTGATGCGCCGATGGGGTCCCAATGGAGTCGTGGCCCAGGTGCCCCTCGCATATCCTTCCTCATTTGGTCGTCAGCTCACGAACAAAGGTACATTCTCGAGGACAATTTCGAAGTCTTTGTTGGCAAGCCTTCAAAGTCCAAACGCTTCACGATTCACACGAATGTATTCGCCAGCTGTTCCGGGATTCTCGCCGTAGTGCAAGAATCAGAACCCGGGACCGAGAAGAAACCGGCCGAGCTAGGGAGCGAAGAGCCAGAGCTCTTCCAATCTTATCTTAACTGCGTGTACTTCGGTTCCGAGACGCTTGAGCAGTGGGCAGATGCAGCCGAGGTCGAGGCGCACTCAGAGGGCAGAACACAACAGAGCAAAAGCAGGCAGTCGCGGACTCACTGTTTCTAAAGCTGATCAGAATGTATCTCCTTGCGGAGCGACTGGTCGACTCAAAGACCGCCAACATCGCGAGCGGCAAGATTATTCGCTCTGTCGACCTGGTGCGCGACCACTGGATGTACGAGTCGGGAAACGTGAAGCGCCGAGCCTTCCGGGCGGATGACTTCCCTGTTGAGTGTCTGCAGGATGTTATCATCGCTGCGTTTGACAGGTTGGACGAATTGCCGCTTGAGAGAGCCGATCTCAACATGTCTGTGAGGACTCTGTGCTTGAGAGACAAGTGCCGGTACCACTTGCACGGCCGTCAGCATCCCCAGTGCGGCGTGAATGAAAAGCGGGATGGTATGTGAATGTGCAAGATTGAGTCGGAGGGCAATGTGATATGGACTGACGCCGCTTTCTGTACAGATGAGGCCTCACAGTCTGCTTCGGAGTGACTTTTGCATAAGCTGCTGTTCCGTGGCGCCCTGACGGTGGTGCGGAATTGGCTCGGTCGGCAGACAAACGTCGAATAACGATCCACATTTGGAAGTGGACCAATTGACGGAGTGACCACAGTCGATTGTGAAAAGAGCTTGAGCGAGGCTGTGTCAAGCTCCGTCTTGTAGGAACCTTAGCATCCGATATCTAGATTAGCTGCACGTTGTGTATTGGTGCCACATGGAACTGGTCAGAGAAATTTAGCACCGCTGTGCATTCACTTAAACACATTGACTTTCAGCTCCGAGTGTTTGGCTACCGGCACAAACCGATCGCGCCGCACCTCTGTGCTAACTTTCTGTTCTAAACACCTGCCGTTCCTCTCTCTGTGTCTCCACACCACTTGCCTTTGCCACCATCAGAATCGTCTTTTGAGTTCGACTCGCTGATGTTTAGCAATCGCCACGACTGTATCACCACGGCCTGCGACGCCATCGCCGAGACACTGCTTCCTTTGCTATCGGGATCGCTCCACTTTATCAGGGTTCGGACACCAGTGACTGCTGCCTCTTCGACGCGACATATTCCATCAAAACCACCCTAATAAATACTTCTACTCCCGCTTCAGCTGACACGCCATCTGTCCACCTGTCAAACAACCGAAAAGCACACCACGATTAGAGCGTTTCGGCACTAGCAGCAACATTACAGACCAGCCATCGCCGGCTACGCGCATGAAGTAAGTACCGTATCTCTGTAACTCTGTTCGTAGTATCGAGTTAGTGCGCTCACAAATTCCAGGTACGACCTGAATCCCACCTTCGACGTGGCAGTCGGCCCCGAAACCTTTTCATTGCACACCAGCGTCTGCACCGAGCGCTCCAAGTTCTTCTGTGCTGCACGAAAGCCGGTATGGCTCGTAATAGCTCCGAAGAAGCCCGTCGATCTTACAGACGAAGATCCAAAAGTTTTCAATGAATATATGAATTGCGTCCACTTCGGACAGGAGAAACTCAAACACTACGCGGATGACATCGAGTCCATCGCTGAGACCGATCGCACCAAACCCGCGAATGCTGGACTCGAATCGCTCATCTGAGTGTACTTGCTTGCGGATAAGCTACAGGATCTTACCACTACCAGCGTGGTCATTGACGAGATTATGCGGTTCAGCGATGTCGCGAAACGCATCCCATGGAGCGACAGTCACCATCTTGTCTATGACAATCCCACGTCATACTGTCTTTCACGACCTTTGATGCGCGATTCTGGATGTAAGAGATGGATGAAGAATGCGACAAAGCGCTGGACGCGCTCCCCAAAGACCTCATGGAGGACATTCGGCGCCAGTTCCTGCGTGTCACGCGCGATAGGAAAGATGCAACGGTGAAACAGGCTTTCGACAAGGACTTAAGTGCCGATACGAAATACAACACATGCTTCTATCATCAACACGATGACAAGCACCCTAAGTGTCTTCGGAAGCCAGAGTCTTACTGAGCTGCTCCAAAGACTTGCGAAACAAACGCTTCAAAGCTGAATGGTCGGTATGCGGCCTTGCTCCTACCATCATCTCACTGGCTGACTCAACATCGCAGCAACGCCCAAGCAGCATATAGCTCCGTCCTGAGTATCACTTGAGACTCGTTCTTGGGACACGATAGCGGCGCCAACGAAGTGTTCAGGATATAGCCGGGGATTTTCTTACTACAGAAACTCATCCAAAAATCGAATAGGAGTCGTACAAAGGAATCACGTAAGGTTCCACGCTCCGAATCAGAATCAGAAATTGTTAGATCGTGCATCATTTTGACTCAATTATGGTCGTATCAGATCATCCGTATACCCGAGCCTGTCTCTGTCATCATCGCAAACGCGCCCATACTCAAGTAGCACTCTGTGCACGTATAATAACATATCTTCTTTCCTCATGACCTTCTCTGCCCAAAGTCGTCCCTCCGTTGCGATCCTCTCACCCTCGACATCGTGAGCCGGACTCTCAGCAAAGCCTAAGAAGTATGCCATGGTCGACCACAAGTCTCGTAGCGTAATATTCAAAGGGACGAAATGCACCCAAGGTATCAGCCGGTGATCGTGCCACTCTTTGAAGATGGTTGCTTTCATCACACAGCTGTTAGACGTGAGGAAGGCGCGGAAACGCCCTGAGAGACTGTTCCCATCAATGTCAGGTAGATACTTCCAGTGGTATTGCGCCTTCATTGTCAGCGGCGCAGAAACGCGGAACTGGTGGGACATTGCATGACAAGCTTTTGTGTTCTCTTCAGGAGAGCACATGGTGTCTGTGAAGGCGGCGTCGGTACTGCTTCGAAGCCAATTTGCTAGCACGGCAGGATCGGTGCCCTCAAATCCGGTAGAGTTCGACCAAGACATGAAATCGGTATCTTGCGCCATCAATACTTCACTCGAGTTGAGCATCGACACCAGCCTTTGACGGTGCGACTTATCTACCGTGGAATCGTGGATGAGGCCCCCAGTGGCTTTGCCTCGCCAGACAAGTCCGTGAGTTTTCTTGTGCCACGGAGTTGATGTTTTACCATGTCCAAACCATCCTTTGCCAGTAAACAATACATCGTTGGTGTAGTATGCGGGTGGAGGTAGGAGGATGTCATTGCTTCCTTGGAGCTTCGCGGCGCTAAAAATCGGGAGAAGCTCCGTGCTGATGTCGATAGTTGCGGGTTTCATCACGCTTCCGTGCAGTTCTGCCCAGTGGTGGTTGGCGCAGATTTCTTTGAATGCTGTCCAATTTGCAGAGAGTGTAGGTAGCGCCTGACCAGTTCCGACTTGCGAATGCCCGCTGGCAGGCGGGCATGTCTCGTGAATGTATGGCCATAGCTCTCCCTTCTTGATCCACTTATGCTTGACAGCCGCCGATGTGCTCACGATCCATTTGGTTGGTATATCCTTGATCTGTTCCGCTGGATGAGACATCATACGTTCGCGCTGCTTAGAGGCTGCTCTCGTCAGATTGTTGATACTGGCAAATGGCGCAAAAATACGAGGCTCGTCGAGCGGGTTGATGGCGACGTCCATGTCTGGCAAGTCTGCGGCGACCCAGTTGATCATCTCTCCCCAAGTACGAGACCTGAACCTGCCCTGTGGTATGTCTTTGATCTTCCCATTTCTAATTTGTAGCGTCCATGTCCAGTCTTTCAACGCACCGCGAATATCTGCAGGCTCCAAGCCCCAGAATGGCTCGAGGTCTTCGTAAATCTGGTCGAAGAAACTCTCGATAATGACGGATTTGGTCGATAGCGCACGAGCGTACCACTTCTCAAATCCAGGCGGTGGATGACGGCCCCGCCGCTGTCTGTATGCATGGACGGCTCCATGGAGGCTAGTAGGACCTTGCGAGGTTCGGTCTTGTTGGATCTTTCGTGCTTGATCGATCACGTCGTCCAGAGGATGGTGTATATGCACACTGTGTCGTGTAAGGCGCTCGTTGGTGAAGACATCGGCTGCGTCCCTAGAAGTGCTCGTGATCCACCAGACTGTGGTCAACAAGCAAAGAGAAGCCAACAAGACATTGATTTGCTTGCGCTGTAAGCTCCGTAGGCGAAGCATTATTGCGCATCTTGAGACTGACAGCACTTGCGGAAGCAAAACAGAACGGCATTAGGCAGCTGCGAATACGAGAGACTCCACTTACGTCGAAAGGTAATGGAAACTAATGGTCGATCTGCCAAGTGCACGTCGGCACGTGTTTAATTGTCTAAGCATCTGAAAGATCTCCATCGTGGAACGGCATCGAGCCTCGATTGGCAGGTCGATATGTATAAGCGAGGGACTTGAGCCGTCTTGGACAACAACCGATATTAGATGACTTAAGTCGACGGCAATCTCAAGGTGTCAGAAGTACTCAGTGCAATGATCTTTTGAGAAGCTTAACAAGCAACATGTCCTCGAATTCGTCCAGCCGTCTCTACGCTCGTTAGTCAACCAATAGAAGCGACATCTCTGATTTTGCCCTTAATTTTGGATTGAAACAATGGCTAGCGTCAACTCCACCCTGACCTTGGCAGCTGTAGATGTCAGGGCAGTGCTGCGCGCCCCTAGGCTCCAGGTTCCAGGTGGCGCGTCCGAACCAGTTGAAAGCAGGACTCGGGTGCTTCCGTCCAACTGACTATCGTTCATCATGTTCGTATCATCCTGTCTGGTAGTAACGCAGACGCGCTGATCCGCACACTCAAGCCCGGTACGGCTTCTTCTTTGAATACTGCCGCACGAACATGTCCGGTCAAATTCTACCGTACAAGCCGCCAAGCAAAAATGGTACGTGCTTCTGAGCACTAGACCACTGTGGTATACGCGAAGGATCCTCAAAGCATGGCTGGCCGCGGACATGAGGCGGATGTAAGGGCGAGTCTAGGATGGTTTGTTATCAACACGCAAGATTTCGATGCCGGATGATTGGTGGATTGTCGCTGCAGTCCAAGCAGTATTTCTGGGTCTATAGGAATCCCTCTCGGAGCTCTGGAGCTTTCAAAGCTGTTGTTGTTCCACCAGACTTGGAGCGACGATGTCCTTCGTTACTCAGAAACCGCGACGCGGGTTCATCTCATATTCTCGTGTGCTCGTTCTCGGGCGATGTGGATGACTTGGACAAGAGTTGAGTCGGTGTCAAACAGATTTTGTAGAGCACAAAGAGACTTTCGAAAGTCATGTATTTCAGTAAAGATCGAAGGATGAATGAGTGCGCGGTTTCGCGGCTCCAGAAACGCGAGACACGACTTTATCAGCCACATTTGACACCGAAAGTCATGTTACGATAACAGGATCGATTGTTTTGGTTCCCACGTTGGCATGTGCAAGTAGCTGATATAGCTAATGTTTTTCTTACCCAAAGACTTGCTAAGCAAGCGTGAGTCATGTGTGTGCAATTTCTTTGCGAACTAATTCGATATTTGACCTTTGGCAACATAGAAAAGTACTGCAATTTTTCCGCAAGCTGTACAACGTTTCTCCACCATTATGCTAGCTCGGTAAAGCTTCCTACGTGGTACAACTAAGTTGTTCCGACGAGAAGAACGACGAAAGTCCATCTCCAGGCCAAAAATGAGAATTGCCATTTTCCATCAGCGATGACGGTACCGATTCGATAAGCCTATGTCAAGATGGCAAAAGAAAGTCTCCCCTCGCGGGATCGAACCGCGGGCCTCAAGATAACGATTGCTCGCTGACCAGTTACAGTCTTGCGCTCTTCCAGCTGAGCTAAGGAGAGTCGGGAAGCTGATGACAGCTGCTTATGTTGGATGTCGTCACTCTGATATCATGAAACTTGATCGCAAGGTTTTGCAATCCATCAATTAATGGAAACAATAATAAGAAGCGTTCGTTCATGTAGTAGAGAAAAGAGATCATCGGATGTGTATAAGACGCATCACTTCACAGCACTGTAAACGTAGCAGGTGCGCCGAATACCCATCGGCACCGAAATTAAGACAGTCTCATATTAAGTCTAACCTAATTTGGCCCTTGCGACGTCGATATTCATACCCATCGAACGCGTCAAAGTTTCGTGTACCTCTGATCCGACTATGTACTTGAGAGTTTAACGAACGACTCCTGCCGTACCATCATCGATACGCACAGTTAGCCTTCCTGGTTCAGACTAGAGAGCACCCTGGCTGCGCTTCGCGCCAGGAAACTTCTTCTCGAGCGCTGTCCACAACGGCTCTCCTTCCAAGGTCAGGTCATCCCAAACTGGACAGTCAAGACTGAGCAATGGTGCCGATACGATCTTGGTAATCAACTTCAAGGGCTTGTCAAGAGCCGCGTAAAGGTTGCTCAGGTAGCTTGGTGACGCCATCCTCACTACTTGCAGGGCGAAGCAGATGAGGTTGTTCGACTCAAGGAGCTTACTGGCGTTAAATATTCCCCCCGTGATATCATCCAGGTTGACGCCAGCAAATGAGTCCACTGTGCCCACATTGCCACCGATGCTGCCGAGCTCGGGGTGTTGTGCGATCATGGTGAGTGTGTCGAGGTTCAACTGCACGAGGCCGTAATCGACAGGTGTGTGGTACCAAATCTTGGGGATCTGCTCGTGGCCTTGGCGGTATTGCAAAGAGCCATCATCAGAGATATGGACGCCATAAAAGGAGCGCAGGGTTTCGTGGGCTGCCACTTTATTGTCAGCATGCTCCTAAATTGAAACAAACTCCGTGTCGACTTACTCAGCAGTCCTTCTGTGTTCCCTTGGGAGTGATTCGCAAACAGACGACCCATGAAAAAGTACCCTGCATTGCGAGCAACCATGCCCGTGAAAGGTCCGTAATAGAAGTATGGATTCGTCTCAACCGACTCGTGCCAGCGTACTGCTGACCATTTCGACAGAACATCAAACGAGAATGACTCTCCAGAGGGCACGGTATCATACAGCTGCTGGAAACGTGTCGTGTTCATCGTCCACGCGTCGTCGGTAAGGTAAAGGTCGTTGCGCGTGGGCGAAGCATCCGCTTCAAGGAAATTGTGCGAAAAGTCGATACCATGCGGTGTACCCAGAAGGCCCTGCACATTGCCCAGAGCATTCCAGACAGCGGTTGAGTTGCCGCCGATGGAGAACGAGGGACTTAACGATACTGGGTCGCCCGTCCAGACCACCCCCATAATGGCCAACACGAGCGCGAGGTCGATGCCCATGTTGTAGACTTGGTGCACACCAGCAACAGCGTCTATCAAAGACACAACACCGCTGCGAGCTATGTAGCCATGATTGGCCATTGCATTGAGTCCGGGACATGGTCCGCGTTGGTCGGTCGATGAAGGTGCCCGGAACTCGTGATCACCAGTTACATCGATGGCTTTGTTGGTGAACAGATCTAGCCCGCTGAGAACTTTCTCGAGGTCTTGTTCCACGGTTTGAAGAACGCCAGAGGATAGGTCGAGTAGGCCGCTGAGGAGCCCGCGTCTCTCGAGGTCTTTGAGGCGATTTGCAGTGAAGGCCAGGGTACTGGTAGCCCAACTCACAGTAACGAGGAGAGTCAAAAGATACATGGCGCTTGGAGAGCGACTGTGGTCAGATGCCTCGACTGGACGCAGCTCTATGCAGCGTCCTCAACATCTTTTAGAATGAACTCCTTGATTCGCAAGCTTAATGATAGTTTGATGCATCTCAATACAGAAGCGACCGCAGATCTCCATCATCAATCAGCCGGCGCTCTTCCGATATTGTAGACGAAAGCTTACAAGGTCCCCCTGGTCTGTTACTGAAGACGCCGTCGAAATACCCATGTGTCTGCTAGCGCAGGAACGAACGGCCCGTGCACTAACACCCTGGCATCTCAAATCGCTCCCTGTGTTGTTCTGCTGTCTCCTCCTCTTCTTGGCCATCGCCGAAGTTTAGCTATGTTATGCTGGAAGCATGGTGTCGACTCAGGTGGCAGGCTGGGCTCGTTGCGCGCCGTGCCACTTCCGATGGTGGCCATGTGTTCTGCAAGACCGTCGGTTTCAGCATCGCATCCCGAAGGAGAAGCAAGCTCAACAACCTCCGTGGGATGGCATCAAGGATGTGTGCGGACTGTGTCGATGTCTGAGTTGATGTACTTGGATTTTGTACTCGCTTACGTGACTTTGTATCGACCGCTTTGTCCATACTTCACTCCCTTTCGTGACAACTCTTAGCAAGCGATTGAAGGCAACAAAATACAACGATGTACTTTTGGTCTCGATTGCAAGCATGTCTTATTGTGTTTGCGACTATTACATTTTCCGCTACCACAGCGTCTGAGACAGGCGCTAGCAAGACTGGCGTTGATACATCGTCACATGACAAAACGGCCGCAGATGCAGCAACGAAGGCGACTCAACTGCTGGCCAGTATGCCAGCCTGCGGTGTATGTTGCCAGGACGATTGCATAAGGCTATCGACATGCTAACATTACTCGACGTAGCGTGACTGCCTCTTGGAAGCAATCGCTGCTTCGCCTTGTGCATGGACAGACATCGCATGCAGCTGTAGTAACGAGACTATCACCGCTGAGGTTGAGACTTGTATCACGAAAGGCTGTACAGTCAGAGAAAGCCTATGTCAGTCGACCGTCTTGCGCTATAGCGACACCCATACTTTCCGCTGACCACAACGCAGCTTCACAAAATGCCACGAAAATCCTGTGCTCTGCGCCCGTCCGTGACGGATCGAATGTCGTTTCGTACTCCGGAGTCATTGGTGGCGCACTTGCAGTGGTCGCGTATCTTCTGCGCATGGCTTCACGACTGCCACGTTTTGGCGGCAGCCTTGGCTGGGACGACGCTGCGATTACCATTGCTGTCTTGGAAGTAATACCACTGTCGGCGCTTTCCGTTGTTTGTAAGTTCGATGCCTTCGACTGAGAACCGCGAGAGAGCCGAAACCTAACTCGATGTTCAAAGTGGCCAATCTTGGACTGGGCAAAGATATTTGGACTGTACAGTTTGAAAACATCACAGCGATTCTTAAGATCTACTACTTTGACGAAGACCTTTACCTCACGGCACTTCCTCTGGTCAAGATCTCCATTCTGCTCTTCTACCTGCGTATATTCCCGCAGACATGGTTCCGCTACGCTTGTTTTGCTACCATGGCAGCCTGCTTAGGGTACGGAATCGCATTCTTTCTGGTATCCGTATTTCAATGCCAACCAATTGATCTCGCATGGAACCACTGGGACGGCGAGCATCTTGGTAAATGCAACGACATCAATGCTCAGGGCTGGACTTCAGCCGCGCTGAACGTTGTGCTTGATATTGTTGTGTTGGCCCTTCCAATGCCGGCTATCGCGAGACTGGAGCTGAACAAACGCAAGAAGGCTCTAGTATTGCTTATGTTCTCGACCGGGTTTTTGGTCACCATCATCAGCATTATTCGCCTCCAAGTTCTCGTCCATTTCGGCGGCACTACCAACTTTACATGTTTGTTCTTTGTTCTTCATTGCAACCTAGACATGTGATCTGACATTTTATAGGGCACTATCGCTCTGTGGGCTATTGGAGTACCATTGAGACCGATCTTGCGGTCATTTGCGCTTGTATGCCTGGGATGCGTGTCCTGTTCAAATGGGTTATGCCGCGTTTGATGGGCGAATCGACACGTGGACAATCCCCTGGGCCATCTGCTAGCTATGGCGCGTACGCAACAGGTCGAAGTGCTTCATCGCATGACAAGCGATCTCAGCCGCCGCACGACGTCTTCGGCAAAGGGGAGAAAGATTGGATCCCGCTCGTCGAAGCTGGCAACAAGGATGAGGTCGGACCAACATACCCTGGTAATGCGTGGCCATTACGAATGGAATCCCCCTCGGCGTGGGAGGAGCCGAAAGCTCCAAGGCGGGCATCTCTTAGGCGACATTCGTTGAGCGGCGGGGGAAAAACCTGGACGGTCAAAATGGGTGCATGAGGATACTCTGCGAACGTTGCTCTTAATCAGACTGCACAAGTTGAATATTCGATCTCGTTTACACACTTGCAAGTAATCTCGCATTCATAGTGTCAGGTAGCAGCTACTTGCGACTTCCTCTCTCTGAACCATTGAAAGCAAGTCGTAGCGATGTCCGCACTTGCAAGGATAGTCTAGACCCAGACCCTCGGACCCATGACTAGGCGACAGCTAACGGCTCTGGCAACTCTGAAACATGAAGGCTTCTTCTCCGATCTCGCGAGGAACGCCAATAGCGGATATGCACCCACGGAACTTGTTCACGTCGCAGTACTGTCTGTATAGAAACTTGATCCTTGTTTTGTGATTCTTCAAATTGAAACTACACCAAATCGGAAAGAAACGTCGCGCTTAATCGAGTCATACTGTCGTATGAATGAACGGAGCAGTCTCCGTGGAGTTAATGTTTATCTTGGCGTGTCGCAGCTATGAACGTTTTTAGCGAAACCCCCTTCGATTTTTGAGGACGCTGTGAATGCTGGATGTATCCTCCTGTAAAATTCAACGACCCTTGGCAACTCCGGACAAGAGAGAACTTGTAAAGGGAATCAAGGATCTTCATCCACTGCCAAGACTCATCCACATACCTTCTGTGATGGGACAGTCTCGCGTACCAAGGAGTCTAACATGTCAACAGAAAGGCATAGCGGGAGCTTCACCTGCTACAGCGAATATCGCTCGCTGAGGGCATGACTCCGCATGAGAG
The DNA here is from genome assembly GCA_019775565.1 of Melanodothis sp. VS III C KN 2. Lineage (NCBI taxonomy): Eukaryota > Fungi > Ascomycota > Dothideomycetes > Cladosporiales > Cladosporiaceae > Melanodothis > Melanodothis sp. VS III C KN 2. The sequence goes on from JACWFM010000006.1 coordinate 46,470, forward strand.
ATATCACTCTCGAGATATGCACAATGTGCTCCTCAAGATGAGCAGGACGACTGTGGCGCCAATAATGCCGTTGAACTTGTTTGAAGATCCTCATCAAATTCGTGTTACAGAACATTTCTTACTTCCTATAAGGCACACTCCACCTGCTTGACTCGACTGTATATACCAAGAAATAGTGGGTCGACAGGGGCTTGCATCCAACAACAACGGCAGTTAGGGACGGCTAAATCCTGTGCCAAACCGAAAGTGACACAATGTCATCGGCATTGACACGACACGTGATGTGTCTATCTCGTGTCACTTGCCACTTCTTAGCGTTTCTATCTTATCTAATCAGCATCTGCGAGGCTCTACAGCTCCTTTTCAATATCTATCAGACCCAATGGGGCTAGCGTTAACAAGTGTCATCGTGTCACTGTAAATAATGGCAAAGCAACACTGACACGTTTTATATCAGTGCCACTTGTGCGCTTGTGTCATGCCATTCCTAACGGCAGTCGAAGCGCGGGGGTAACGGCACTTGCATTCCCCAGGTAGGGCAGGGATTGAGATGACCCGTATCACTACCTTCACATCATGGCAACTTTGCAATTTACATCCTGGTATATCTTGTAGCTAACCTCGCTAACCTCCTGTTCAAGAGTGTGAGCGACAACACGATGCAGGGAATATATGGTCGAGCTTCCCACCGACGACAAGGATCACTTTCACCGCTCCGTGTCCACGTTGCTTTCGTAGTCGCCTATCTCCTATCCGCTCTATCCTTGGCATCACGCTTCCCTTTGCGGATTGAGTTGTGTCAAAGCCTGCTGTCACTCACCTTTATGGTTGTGAAGATCCGTGCTCCCTGTCGAGCACGAGATCGACGCCTTGGCCGACTTTTGTGGCATTAAACTCAACGGTGGGTCTTGACCAGCAGGTACAATCGTCTCGAGGTCGCTTTGATATGTATAGGACGGCGAGTACTGTAAGATACTTCTCTCCAACCAAGCCATTACCTTGGCAGTCCATTCCTTTGCCTTCATTTCTACTTAGCCAATATGTTGCTGACAAGGACGTGTGGTGTCATTGGCAGCTTAATCGCTTTCGCCACGACGTCTGTTGCGTAAGTACATTCCGACCTCAGCGAAGACTTGCAACTAATAAGACGGACAGCCTCGACGAGCCCGTCCGAAATGCCAGGCAGGCAGTTTCCCAGAGCGGAGGTAACGCCACCGCTGGCACGACAATTGAGTACGGATACGACAGCAATGTCGAGTACGACTATGTTGTCGTAGGATCTGGAGCAGGGTAGGATCAACCCGATTGGACTCAACACGAAGCCAGTACTAATGTCAACTCAGTGGAGGTCCGCTCGCGTCTCGTCTTGCCATTGCTGGCAACAAAGTCCTCCTCATAGAGGCCGGAGGTGATGCCGGGAACGACATCGTACCGCAGGTACCTGCGTTAATGCTCCAGAGCACAGAGTACATCCCCCAACAATGGGATTATTTCGTGCATCACTACGACGATCTCGAGAGGCAGAAGAAGGACACTAAGATGGTCTACCGCAAGACTGATGGCGAGAAGTACGTCGGCCTGTCACCGCCTTCCGATGCCGACCCTCTAGGGATTCTGTACCCTCGCGCTGGAACTCTGGGCGGCTGTTCAGCACACAATGCCATGATCAGCGTTTATCCTTTCGACGACGACTGGAAGTACATCCAGAAGATCACGGGCGATAGTACGTGGGCACCTAGTAAGATGCGTAGCTACTTCCAAAAGCTCGAAGACTGTCAGTACCTACCAAGCTCCGCCGTCGGCCACGGTTACAATGGCTGGCTCAAGATCTCTCTTACGAGTCTTTTCCTGGTCGTCGAGGATCAGAAACTATTGTCACTAGTTGTGTCAGCGGCAACTGCTATGGGAAAGGTTCGTGTCGGCCATGCTCCAACGTAAGGTTGCTCACTGAAAACATCGTATAGGGGCTCCTCTCCGGACTTATCCACACAGTCACCGATCTTGCCAAAGTGTTAACGAAAGATCTCAATTCCGGTAACGCCGGGCGTGACGGGACCGAAAGCGTGTATCAGATACCCCTCGCAGTTGATGCAGACACTTTGAAGCGTGCCGGTCCACGTGACTTCATCTTGTCAGTCGCCAATGCCAAAGCTTCGAATGGTGGTAGGAAATACCATTTGGATGTCGCGCTCAACACATTCGTAACGAAGATCAACTTCGACACCTCGGGCAACAACACCTCGGGCAAAAACACCTCGAGCAACAATCCTCGTGCCACTGGTGTACAATTCATCAAGGGTCAAAGTATATACGCCGCCGATCCTCGTTATAGTGGTGCGAAGGGGACCCAAGGATCGGTCGACGTCAAGAAAGAAGTCATCATCTCCGCAGGCACATTCGAGACGCCCAAGCTTTTGAAGCTCAGCGGTGTCGGACCCAAGGAAGAACTCGATCGATTTGGTATCAAAGTCGTGAAGGACCTCCCCGGCGTCGGCACAAATCTCCAGGACCGCTACGAAGTCGGTGTCATCGGCGAAGCCCGTACTGATTTCACCATCACCAAAGACTGCACCTTCGGCTACACGACCCCAGACCCGTGCTTGGAGAAATGGAAGAATGGCCGTACAGTCATCGGCAAAGGCGTCTATGCCACCAGCGGTATCGCCGTCGCCGCCACGAAGAAGTCTTCCACTGCAGGCCAAGCCGAGTCGTCCAACGACCCAGACCTTTTCATTGCGGGAGCGCCAGCGAACTTTAAAGGTTACTTTCCAGGCTATGCGTACGACGCCCTAAAAGATGCCCGCCACTGGGTCTGGATCATCCTCAAAGCCCGGGCGCGCAACAACGCCGGCACTGTCTCTCTAGTCAGCACAGACCCGCAGCAAATGCCCAAAATCACAATGAACTCTTTGGATACCGGGGTAACGGCTGACGGCGCAGACGAGAAAGACCTGCAAGCGCTCTACGAAGGCGTGCAGTTTGGACGCCGTGCTTTTGACAAAGTGGTCCCGCTCGATGGCTCCTTCACCGAGACTTGGCCTGGCGCTAATGTCAGCTCGGAAGCCGACGTCAAGCAGTTCATTAAGAATGAAGCGTGGGGCCACCATGCATCTTGCACGTGCCCGATTGGAAGCGACAATGATCCGATGGCGGTGCTCGATTCGAACTTCAAGGTGCGTGGCGTGGATGCGCTTAGAGTTGTTGATGCGAGTGTGTTTCCCAAGATTCCGGGGTACTACATCGCTGTGCCGATTTACATGATCAGCGAGAAGGCGGCAGATGTGATCATCAAAGGATCCTAAAGGGACGGATCGTCATTATAGAAGCTGTAAATAAGAATAATTCGGCGTTCCTGCTGAGCCATATTATCATAATGAGCCTGGACTGTCTTACAGCGTCACCACTTAACACCGTAATTACCAATCTGGAGGCTTCGGTACCATGCTCCTGCTACTAACACTGCAAAGTAGAGCCTCGTTGAAAAGCTGAAGTTGCAGAGAAGAACGGGCAAATCTCGCAGCGTCAAAAATGCACGTCGTCGGGCGCGATATTGGTAGATTGCAGGCCACTGTTCACGAAGTGACCATTCTCATGCAGAACCCTCAGCAGCGCCACGTCCTTCTTTTAATTCACCTTGGCCTTCTGTGTCAACTGCCAAAGGTCGCGCATCCCCGTCATCCAATAATTCTTGATCACCTTTCCGATTCAACACCTCTCCCTGGAATCCATCCGGGAATTCCAAGCACAAAAACATCTCATCGCTATCCTCATCATACCACGCCGGATTCATCCAGGCCAGCAGTAAAACAGGGCTACGATACGACTCTTCCTTCTGCGCCGTCAGCCAGAGCCTCTTTTCGCCTCCCTTGATAGCGGCATGTATGTTCTCCAACGGTCCACCAAGCTCAAGCAAAGCGCGGGCAGCGGCTTCGTTCTGGGAGCAGATGGCGTGCCACAGTGGCGTGGGTCCGTTTGCGTAGGTACCAGATGCTTTGTGGATGGAGGCTTTTAAGATGGATGCGAGGAGTTTGATCATTCCCGCATGTCCGGCGAGTGCTGCGACTACAAGAGGGGTTTCTGACTGGGGATCCACAACCATGTCTGGGTCTAGGTTGAGTTCTTCAAAGAGCACTCGCGTGACGGATGTAGAGTTGCGGCGAATTGCATCAAGGAGCCAGTCGCTGAAGCTGTTCGTGTTCACACTAGTTGCCTGTTCGGGTCCACCTTGGAGGCTGGGAGGCGGCAGGCTCTTAATCAGTAAGCGCGTTGTCTCAGCATCGTCAGACTTAATGGCACCGCTGATACCAGCGCGTACAGCGTCCATGAGCTGTCCGTCGGAAGCGTCGAGCTGAAACGCACCTCCATCGTACGACACGGCAATATGACGGAGCAGCCAATGTAAGACATCGCCCGAGGCCGCCTCTCTAGATGCACAGTGTCTGATAGCCAACAACACTGCCTCACGCTGGTCATCAGTCAAAGTGATCTGCTCGAACTCGGTAGGCATTGAATCGAAATGCACAAAGTCGCCCACGTCTGACATGAGCCTGATGGCATCCTCATCTCCTCGATGGACAGCAGAAGCGAAAGCAGTAGGACTCCATTCAGCTCCATGGTCGACCAGCAGACGAGCGACACCTGCGCTCCCAACACCGAGCTCGAGTGCAGTGCTGCCGCCAGCCCTGGTCTCGCGGGTCTTTACATCCGCGCCGTTTTGCAGTAGCCACTCCACAAGTTCAACCTTGCTGCCAACGGCAGCACGCATAAGTGGTGTGCTGCCGTGTTCGTCCAGGTGGTTGACATCAATCCCAGCGTTGATGAGCTGTTGCACTACCCCTAAGTGGCCATTGTAGCAGGCAGCATGCAGAGGCATGTTTGTGGGATCATTTTTGGGGTGGATCTCATGGCCAGCATCAATCATATGGGCTAGCACGGCGTCGTCGCCCTGCACAGCAGCTTCGAAGAGGAGCTGAGGCCCTTCATTTTCATTCTCGGCCAGAAACTTCTCGATAGCTTGGGTCTTGGTTTCAGCTGAAGCCTGCAAGACCTCTTCGATCCTAGAGCCTGTAAATCTGGACATGGACGCTTCCCAGAGAGGTGAGCCAATGGGTCCTATCACGAATGTGCGGAGAGCTTTAAGAACCTCGATGTGCCCCGTAATGAAGGCATCCCAGACCATGAACGTGGAAGCCTTGTCATTTTCGAGTGCCAGCTTGTTTGCGAGCAACGGCTGGTCTTCAATCGGGGCCGCGTACACTTGGTCAAGGAGGGTCACCGCGAGCTGTTGATTGACTAGGGCGTCTACACCCTCGTGAAAATGGTATGGATTCATCATGGTCTGTCCATTGCATGTGACATGGATAGATCTAGAGCTTCTGAACTCGTCCATCATCATGGAATTGACTTCTTCAGCAGCTGGAGGAGAGGACAGAGATGTAGCCATGGTGCTGAGGGCAAGGATGATACTGGCGAAGAATACCATTACAAAAAGAGAGTGAATTGACATGCTAGAACGGACAAGCACGCATATATGATCACCGGTCTGTTGCAGAAGTAGAGCTACTCAGCTACCAGGCAGAAGACACGCGATGGATGCTTTCGCTTCATAGTGGCGGGGCGCAGTGCTTGCTGCCTTGGATGTGCTGAAGGTGTTGAGTGGGGCTACGCGCAGGGATCCCGACCAGGTATAGTGATACAAGACTCTCGGTGGCGTGCAGAGGCTTGATTGAGCAGAAATTCATGCGATTTTCTCATGGCTGTAAGGTATGTAAGATGTCGATGTGAGGTTGGACCTGAAGCGCTATGATGGCTCGATGGAAGCGTGGAAAGCCAGCGCGTCACAGCGGGGAGTCGTGAAGATGATCGTCAACAACATCTAGAAACGACAACAATCGCCGGTTTGGCATAACTCAACTCTTCACGCTGTCCAAGTACAAAGAATTACACAGCACCGCTCCCAACATGGCCACCCCATCTCATGCTCGCAAGCCTTCGGTGAACTCGCGCCCAACAACACCCCTCCGCCCACCTTCGCGCACTTCTTTGCGCGCGTCGCAAACAACACCCTCTGGCCCATTGTCTCGCTCTACCGATCCTCTCGCGTCTCTAGAACCAGCTTTCGCTGAGCTGAGCGACAGCATGGCTGATCTGGAAGCGAATTTCATGCACCTGCAGCTTCTGAACGAGAGCTTGAACCGCTTCAATGAGTGTTTCGGCGGCTTCCTATACGGATTGAACATGAGCGCTTTCTGTGTGGACTTCCCGGAGGTATGCAAATCTTCTTTGCAGTTTCGCAGGACCTGAGCTAACGCCAACTCTTAGGCACCTACACCGCAGTCCTTCGCTCGCGCCAAAAACTTCTCCTCGCCCAACTCCAAGCACCACCCTGATCGCAGCATACCCACGCAAACCGCACCGCCCGACGTTGACGCTACCTTCCTAACAACCGACACGTCGTTTGTTGAGCATCCGCCCACCACATCCAAGCCGCCGAGCAGGTATAGTAGCGTGCCGTCAGCGAGGACACCGGCGAGAGGCAGTACCAGAGGGGGAACATCGGCTCCGACAGCAGGCAGGGGAGCAAGAGGAAGTGGCATTGCACGGGGAGGCATGACTGGCACAACTAGGGGAGCTAGGGGCGGAGCCACTAGAGGTGTTGCGAGGGGGAGGGGAACCGCAAGAGAATGGCGATGAAGCTGGTGCAAGATTGAGATACCGGACACCGGGACCCTGTGCTCGGAGTCTGCTTGGTTGCATACGATCTTATGAGCCGTACAAGGCAGTCGTGTCGATTGTTCTGTAGGCATGCAATTGGCCAAGCTACCTCGGGACAACGCCGCGACAATCCGAAGCAGACATCACTCCAAAGGCTATGAAGATGCGATGTTCGCGAGAGACTACAGCTTCTGGAACCCTGAGGAGATCGCATTCGGCCTATTATGCTACCCATTTAGCATTCGACACGAATCTAGCTGGAGCAGCGGCTGAAAACTACACTGCAATCCGAAGGGGCGATCAGAGACTGCAGAGCGATGAAGTGGGACGAAGAAGTTCGAGTTGAGTAACCCACGCTTGAAGCCCAATGGTGAAGTGCCTGCTCGCTTGATATTGAGAAGCAGACTGTTACAGTCATGCCACCGTGCTGTTTTGCGAACATTATAGGTGCTCGTTGCCAGTAGATCGTCACTCACGACGCTCACAAAGCTCTCGGCGACCCTATCGGTAATGTGAGCGTCCTTCATGGCTAAGTCGAGAGAATTGTGCAATATCCCTGGCTTCTTTAGACTATTTACAAGGCCAGCAGGTTTTCGTCTGCATCAAAAGATTATCATAAACTATAAAGCCAGGTATAATGCGAAATATGAACATGCAAGCCTGCAAAGAACATGAAAATTGGCATGTTTCTCAAACGTTCGTCTTCACGACTAGAGATGACCACGCCTCCGGGGCGTGTACAGAAGCATTCATTTGCCATGGGATACTCATCGCACGTATTGCACGAACGTACAAGCGGTCGATCAAGGAAAGTCTATCTTGAATTACATGCATCAATCAAGAGCGTCAGCGATTATCATACACAGGTCGACCAAATGGCTTATATGAGCGTACCAAAAAGAGCCTAGCGCCGGAGCGTCGCCGTGAGACGCCTCCACTTCAGCCCTACCTGCCACTCCCAACCTCTCACAAATACCCTGGTCATGTTCCTGCCATGCGATCGCCATTGTCCAAGAGTCGAGTCCGAGACAAAGATATGTAATGACGATTTGTAGTCTTACTTTGTAGTTTACTTTCTTAGACTTCACGCCCATGTTCATAAACCCACAGGCCTTCTATCGCTAGCTCTTGTCATCCGTTCGCCACATGTCTTGCAATGGACAGACAATATCCAGACTACCCACAATATGACTCCCGCAGACCATGGACCTACCACTCTGCTGCACCAACCACTCCTTTGTCTTTAATGTACAGCTCTATGCCAGAGCGACCACAGCCTACTGCTTCAACGCCCTCACGTCGACCTCCGATGAGGAGGCAAAGCGACAGGAGAAGTGTTCCTCGAGTTGAGGAACCTAGAGCCACCTCCACTAAGCGTTCTATTCCTCACAACGGTGCGACGTGTGGCAACAACCTGTGTGATTCGCCTGCCATTGCACCTGATGAACGGCTGTGTCCGGGACCCAAGGGCCTCGACATCTGCGCCCGATGTTACAAGCGCTTCAAAGTTGAGCGCAGACATGCTATGGAGGATCGACGCGCCATAACGAACGATTGGAAGCGCCCCAGACGCCGTCAATCCTCGGTACAGCCGCCTGCTGCTGCTGCTGCTGCTGTCGCTTCACCAACTGCTTCACCGGAACTACCATCGGATCCACAGGTTCCTCTTGCTGGTACGCGTGACGGCGGAGAATCGCACGTCGAGCCGTCCTTATTGCAGCCACCAATATTTGCATCGAACGTGGATGGAACTCAAAGGCAGCCCTCACCACTCGTCTCACCACCGTTGCCAGCAGAAAAGGTCTCGACTGTCCACGGCGTCTCTAGCGTCGACCTTGAGAGCCAGGTTCAACGAAGCCCGAGACCACCCCAAAATCATCGCTCTCAGCGTGGTCGAGATGATCGGAGGCAAGAACGCAGGAGTCACGCCCGCGATCTCTCCACCTACGACGAGGCCGAGTTTTACAAGTATGGCCGCATGGAAGAGGACGATTCGTACTACGACAAAAGACGCGGCTGCTGCTGCTGCTGCTCATGGAGCGGACGGCGAAAATGTGTTGTCTTCTCCATCGCACTCTCCATCATCATTCTAATCATCATCATCGCTCTTGCTGTCTCTCTTTCGCGCAAAGGAGGCTTCAAGTACACGCCATCCACAGCACAGGTCAACAACACCGTCGCATTTGAAGAAGGCGGTGCCACACGCAAAAGCGTCAACGACACCAGCATTGGCGTCGGAGCTGGCACAGACACTTACACTTACTACAAGGGCAACGCCTCCAACTTCCCTTCGAAGGACAGATGGGTCTCTTTCCACGACATGTGGGACGCCAACCTCGACACTTTCAAGCACTCGTGCGGTTGGCTCGACAGAGGCGAGAACAACTCGCCAGAGATCATCCAATACATCTACAACGCCATCCAAGACAGGGCAAACGCATCGCTGGTCGATCAGCGCATAATCCTCGCAACGATCATCCAGGAAACCAACGGCTGCCCACTGGTCAGCCACACAACCTCGTCCGGAGGAACGCGGAATCCAGGCTTGATGCAATCGCACAATGGACACGAGTACGATCCCAAACACAGCCGGCTCTCCATCATGCTGATGGTCCAAGATGGCACGCAGGGAACAGACGCTGGTTGGGGTTTGGTCGATAACTTGAATCTGTACGGCAACCCGTACAAAGCCATGAGAGGCTACAACTCCGGCTACATTCCGACGAGCGGCGATTTGTCTGAGAAAGCTGGCGCTACGGCTTGCTATGTGAGCGACATGGCGAACAGATTGACTGGGTGGGTGCGTGCAGAATCAGGGTGCCCTGGTGGTGCAGAGTGAAAAATTGTTGGGAACAGATGGCGACAGGACGTACGATTTTCATGATTTATGCGTGGAGGGAACACAGAACAATGCGAAGATAGCACGAATACGACGATAATTATCTTAACTCCAACACTCTATGAGCACCGTGCAGACAACCAACAGACACCTGTAGCTCGTAACGATTTCTCACCGCGACACATGTCGAATAGTCAAGATGTCAGACGTTTTGCATCATGAGCTTGCTAGCATTTGTTGTACACTAATATAATCACAACTACCAAACTCAAACCAGTTGAGCATGTGAAATCTCAACAGAATTACATCCCTATCGAATCATCAAGAACAACCACATCCAGCGCCCGCGCAAGATCATCAACACCACTCTTGGGCATCGTCGCCTCAGCCGCTTTCCTCTCCTTCTCTTCCCGATACTTTCTCCCAACCGCCTCCATAACTTCCTTCTGCGAACTCCCAGCCGGCAAACTCTTCTTCACATCCGCGTAATGCTGCTTCACGAAACCCGCATACCCACCAACTTTCCCACCAGGAACAGCGCTCCCCCTAGGCACAGGCTTGATTTGCAACAACTTGCCCTTGCAGCTCCCGCACGTGTGCCGCAGCGGATCAATGCTCTTGGAATGTCGCTTGAACTCCGCCCAGCAGCCCTCGGTACTGCAACGCCAGACGTACTTGTAGTCGATCTGATAGCTATGCTTGGTGGTAACGTGCACGCCGCGCGATGCGAAAGCCGCCGTGCACTTACTGCCCCAGGCTTTGAACGAAGCGCCGTGCGGCTGGTCTTTGATGCCAGAGACCATGAAATTGGCCAGGTGGCAGAATTCGTGCGCGAGAACATTGAAGAGGCGTTCTTCGTCGTCGATGACTTTCTCAGCGAGTTCGATGGACGCGTGGTGTTTTTGGGTGGTAGTCGTCGCTGGCGCTGTTGGCGAGGCGCGGGTTCTGGTTGTTTCGCGGCGCCAGTTGGCGCGGCCGGCGGTGGAATTGAGGGTTTTGCTCCAGAGGATGCGGACGCCGCCTGTGGAAGCGCTGAGAGCTGCGATTTGGCCGGATGTGATGGTGTCGTCGAGTTCGGCGAGGAAGGACTCTGCGAGGGCGTGTTTGCGGGCGGCAAAGTCTTTTTTTGCTTGGATTTCGGCTTGGGTTCGTTTTGTGGGACTTGATTTCTTGGGCGAGGTTGTCGGTGATGTGCTTTCGGAGCTGGGAAGGACAGGGTTCTTCTTAGGAGATCTGATGGCTTTGCGTGGCGAATGTTTGTCATTCCACTCGTTGATTTCATTTGGACTCCAGAAAGCATCCAGACTTTGCCTCATTGGCGGTGTGGGAATTCTTGTTCTTATTTTCGAAGGAGAGACCAGTTTAGACTTGGAAGGCGAAGCTGGTGGCGGTGTTACAGGCCGCTCTGGCGTCCGTTGCCTGGGTTTTGTGGCAAGTCGAGGAGGCGAGAAATGTAAGATCGCATCGAGGCCGTCTGCGTCGTACGAACGGGAACTGCTTGGGCGCTCTTCTGGTGCAACAGCCTTTTTGCTTGAAATCTTAGGCTGCCGTGGAGCTTCCTTCTTCGCCTCCTTGATAGTCAAGCCTTGCAGCCCTTGCAATGCTTCATCCAGACTGCTTGAAGCCGTTTTAGGAGCAGAAGAAGCATTCGCACGCTTCCCTGGCCACAGTTTGCGAGGACTAGGAAGCTCATCTTCCGAACCCGACGAGTTAGCATCAGAGCCACACCACACGCTTTCTTCGATCTCAGCCTCCTCCTCGCGATCTTCATCGACCACAACAGACGGCTTAAGAGAAGGCCGGCTCGCAAAAGCATTCAGTCTGGGCATGGGCAACCCAACCTTGCCACCCTCCTTGCCATTCCCAGAAACATCCTTCAAAGGCCTCCTGCGCGAGCTTTCCGGCGAGGCGATTTTCTGGCGCAGTTCACTGAGGCTTTCAGACGCTTTTAGCGGCGCAAGCTTGATTTGTCGCTTTGCGCGAGCGCTTTCCGTAGAGACCTTGACGACCAGCTTAGACAAATCGATGTCGCTCTCCGAATTATCCTGGAAAATATCGCTGTCGACGTAAGATTTTGCGGCTCTTTTGCGTGGTGATGTGCGCGGCCTGGATGTTGTGTTTGTTGTCCTGGTCCGTGTTGTCGCAGCTTCAATATCGTCGCCAGACTCTTTGCCCACTGGGCTCTCTTTTCGTAGTCTTGCCATTGTAACGACGAGTGATACGATATATTAGCGATGAGTGGTTCTGATCGTGGGCAAAATCCTTTCACAATATGATCATGACGACTGATTGGTGCATCCTCTCTGGCAGCTCTTCAGACTTCAGCGAAAAGCTTGGCGTGTCGTCGTTGCGAGGGACAACGGCTCGAGAACGGCCATCGACCGCGCACCGCCCCACTCAAGGGCAAGGTAAGGTTTAAGGGTACCTAAGCGACAAACGAGCTCTCGTTCAATTCGTTCTCACGCTCCCAGCGCACATCACTTCTGCGTGGACGTTATTTACACCCAAGGGACGGAAATCTGTGCATCTACATTATACTATTTCAAATAGCCAAGCAAAAATATCGTATCCTTTGTTTCAATGCTGCGGGTACCCGCGCATCACTATGTCATCACATGACTCCTCCACTTCCCTGTGCCCATCACAATGTGTAATCATCCTCCATTCGCCATCGCCTCCACCACGCTGACCCCGACGTTTCCGAGCAATTCCCTCGGCGTATCCGCCTTGGCCGGCCCTAACATCCGCCTTCAGTCTGACAGGGCCGTTCGTCTCAGCTCGCTCTCCCAGCCCTCGAATTGCTTCTTTGGGCATATTCAGCGAGCGGTCGTCGAGCGCTGACCGCTCTTCTTTGTGCGCATTATGTCCGTCACGGATGTCGTCAGACGGGGGGGCTCAGCGATGAAGCTGCGCAGTCGTGCTCAGCTTCGTAAAGATCATCATGCCAACGAGATCGTCAGCTGTGCTATGCTAGCGACCACTCGGGATATTCTTTCCATCGAGCTGCGTTGGTGGAAAGACTGCTGCTTGTTTCCAACGCATATGCACAACGCTCGCTCGAGGTCGAGTGTCAACCTGTAGCCGCGCGGCGCTCGTGGACTCTTCGTACGTGATCCTTCTAATCGTCCAAAAAGATCAGCAATAAGTCCTCATGTCGTTTGGTGATCGTGTCGTGTTGTGGGAAACGTCAGAGTCTTACCATGTTGTCAACGCGACTGAATAGTCTCCCGCAATTCTCCCACTCGCACGTAATCATCGGATTGTGCTTTGCTTCGTGTCGTGCGCGGTCTTTCTTGCTCGAGAAGCCGCCCTCGGTAGATTGCGGACATCCTTCGTGTCGGCAGAACAGCGTTTTCGAGTGTCGTTTGTAGTGCTTTCGTAGATCGCAGGCGCGCGTGAATCGAGAGCGAGACGTGCAGCCTGGCCATGCACACGACCAGGTCCCATCGGTGTTCTTGTACCCGTAGTCTGCGATCGCGTTGGGATTAGGCGAGACGCTTCGAGAGACCTCGGAGACGGTCCTGTCGTAGATTGATCCTGGGTTGGATGTCGCGGAGTTGTGACGTTGCAGCACAGGCTGTGGGTGATGACCCGGTGTCAAGTAGCTCGCTGTCGGGGCCGTTATCGATGGTCGTGGTGTCGGGTAGGCGGTCGTCGCGAAGTTGTACGCTGGTGCACCTTGTTGGACTGGTTGGACTTGCGGAACATGCTGGACTTGAGGCATTGGTTGCTGGCCAGGTTGAGTCCAGGACGCATGGTACCATCGCGGAGGTTGGAAGTTCGCGCTGGGGATCTGGTTGTAGTCTTGTGTGTTGTATGTGTATGATGGTGCTAACGGCATAGGTTGTTGAGGGACGTAGTTGTTTAGTTGGGGTGCAGGAATGGTGGAATACAATTCCTGTGTGCTGCGTGGGACCGGTTGAACCGGTTCGTTGTACGACCAGTACGCCGTGTTCCAGGCTTGATTTGGGTCTCCAAAGTATTCCGATCCAGACATGTTGTGCCTGAGGACATCCATGTATTCTTTGGAACTGTGCTGATAGTAATAAGGGATTCTGTGATCAGTCAGAGGGGTCCTGGGGCTCAAGTGTAGTGTTGGCCGAGCATGCGGTGCGACGGCTCGTCCGTATATAAGTGGGTCACGGGTGTTCCCAGCGGTGCAGTCGCGAGCCTTCAGGCTACTTGAACTGTACTCGTGCATGGTGAACACTGCATGTCAAGTGCACACGCATACCGCCGTTTAGAAGGGCACCTGTCACATCACGTACCTAGGATTTGGGCCAGACCGTATCGATGATGATGATGATGCAGCTGAAGACCTGACGCACAGCTCACTGCAAGGGATCATAAGCAACCCAAGGCCACAGCTGAGTTTCAGTACTTGAAACCAACACTCAGATCAGTCTCAGAGACTTGTCATAGGCGTGGATAATTGTTTTGTTAGCGCCGAGTGCAGCGGCAGTTCACAAGATGTGGGCTGCGTTTCGTGAGTGGTTGTCAAGGTTAGACGGTGACGGTACGTATCGGCTTAGGGATGTGGGTCAGATGTTGGTGAAATGGCGAAGGATCGGTCGAGAGTGTGAAGATCAGGTTTCCCCAAGGATGGCAAGGATTGTAACCCGGGCTGGCTTCTTTATCGCGCGATTGCGTTCAAGGATTCCTCGACGTTGACTGCACTTTAGTCAGTGCACTCTTTTGCACAGAGCCACCGATCGCGTAAGGCTATCGGGAATCAGAACGCCGGCAAACTTCGATAGATCTTCCAGGGTGCTGCTCCATGTCTTAGCTGATGCTGCATGCGCATGGCCGAGTCTTGATAACTCCGTACCAGGTTTCAACTCACTACGAGCCAGATTTCCGGGGCCGATAAGCCACGCACGGTGTATCCGCAGTGAGTTCTTGTGGCTTAGTAGTATGTGAGGAGACAGGGGAGGGATTTACCATTCAGCCGGAGCTGGGTCACCGCAGGCTCACTACTTCTAAAAGGATGAAGCTGCGGTCGATGTGGCTTGCGTGGACCCGTACTATCCATGACATGACACATGAGACGCTTTGCTCACCTGGTAGACGCACGATGGCATGCTTGAAATCTCTCAACAGCACTTTACGGCACGAGCTGTTAGTGGAGATGGTGAAGCCTAGCTGCTTGTGGCTGGGCCACCAGTTAGTGCGGGCTATGATCATGCCCCTGCGAACTATGAATCTGTTGCAGGCTCCCGTAGAGGGAAAAGCTATGTGCATAAGGCAGCAACACAGCCTGCATCGCCGAGCGCTGGTCGAATTTGCTGTCTGACGCTCGTATGTAGCCAGACGCAAGTCCAGTGAGAATCATCTCTGTTCAGCTCTGCTCGCTCTCTTTGTCGTTTTCAGCTGACGATTACAACGCATCTAGCGACAGTTGCCATTAGCAGACTACGTGTCCAGAACAGGTGCGGTCATGCTGGCCGTCCGCGGATGCAATGACGCGACCTGGAACTCGGATTTCCATGCAAAACAATCATCATGTGCGAGGGACCAGAACATCGGCGCAAACGCTCCACCCAGCTGTTTGGTTTGTTTGAGCAGCCAACGTCTGGTAAACTAAGGTATGGTGAAGAAACGAGGGTTCGGTATGATGGCTCGGGAGGCCGGTTTGCTGGCTCGGATGTCCGGTAACGTGCGATCCGAGGACGTGATGTCGGTCCCTGGCCATCGACGTGTAATGATCCTTCGATCAGGCTCGCCCAGACGGCGCGGAGCCTGCGTCCCAGAAAGCACGGAGCTCCCGCTTTACCAAGTTGAGCGAAAACGGTGAGAATAACCTTAAAGGCTGACACGGTACATGGGCACTGCGCTACAGTATGGTGGCGTCGCTAGCCAGACATCTCCGGAGGGAATGGCCGTGACAGCTCGGACAAAGCCGTGGGTAGCAGTTCATCTAACTGCGAACGGCAAGGCAGTGTACCAAACGCCCAGCCAAAAGGCGCTCTTCCGGAACTCACGCCTTGACCCAACATGACATGAAGACAGCGCATTTTCCGCGCCAGGCCGGTATTAATGGGGCGCATCGGCCTCGCATGCAATAATGACCAGCCGACTATTTTGACAAATACCGTGTGGATTCATATTTCGGGCTCACACCGTCGGCACTTCTCTGACTCGACGGCTCGGTTGAGCAGTGTGCAGTTGTTGCCAATATGCCTTGCAGGCAATCAAATGTATAGCGAAGCCTTCCTGGCGGCCGAATTGGTCGGCGAACGACCCGGCACTCCTATACACTAGCATCTTCTAAGCGAGTGGTGTTCGAGATCACGCCGAGATGTCCGACGAACAGAAGAGGCTGAATCTTACTTATTTCGCGAAACAGAAAGCGGCTGAGCGGCTCTCACGAGATGGATGCATAGAAGCTGCATGGAACTTTAAACAGATCAAACGCCTCCTGACCTGCGTCTTCCAATACCAGTCTTGATAATTTGCAAAGATCAGGAACAAGCTTTCGAGCTCCTCCGCCATTTGCGTCGCATCGTGTCGTTTTGTGGCAACTTGTGGGACACCGACTTGAGAACATCTAAAGCTAACGGAGGTGCCGACGTCACGGCCGACGATTTTGGCGTTGAAAAAGCTTTCCAGTTTTGAAGACACGTAAAGCTAGTCGTGCAACTTCGCAGGCGGCTCGGCATGTTGGTTTTTCGCTGCTTGGCCTTACGAGGTGTTCCTCGATGTGGACTTTGATAATCAAGTAGATATCGGTGATCTACGCCGAAGACTTTCAACGTCGTCCTGCTACGGGAGACATCTACGAATACCCCAACATGGCATGTGGATCTGCTCTCACAGGGTTTCCTCCTCAGTTTCCGAGTGGTTCGAAGACGTCGAAGGCGTTTTCGATCATCTTGATAGACATGCAGATGCGCGGAATTATCAGCGTCCCTAGCATCTTCGTGCAAACCTTAGGGGACCTCAGGTCTGAATGTGCCTCAGACGTCAGGTGTGCTGCATGAGGAGAATCCTTAGTAGGAAGGTAGCAAAAGGTAGCGACCCGACAGGTCGTCACCCATTTACGTAAATGCACGATAGGAGTTCTCACGCACATGCCTTACGGTAGTGGTCCAGATACTAGTGAGACCCTATTTTCTGTCACTATGACCCTCGTGTTTTGCCCGGTCGTTTAGAGTCGTAGAGTCTGTCATAACTCGAATAGTGCCGTTGGAACTCTCCTGTCTATTAGATTTCTAACAGTCTTTGGAAGCTTGGTGTGCAGTCGACCCTAGCATACACATCGTATGAAGTCTTCGAGACACGCCACGTTTGATGTGCCAGTACGCGAAAGGAATCGGTAAAGATCAGCTGCACATTGTGGCAGACTTGAGACCGAGACCTTTGACTGAACGTGCAACTCTACGGACAACCTGGAAGGGCAGGATGTTGATGCGATATTTTGGTATGTACAGTTCTGCAATGGATGTCGGG
This sequence comes from Melanodothis sp. VS III C KN 2, assembly GCA_019775565.1. Taxonomy (NCBI): domain Eukaryota; kingdom Fungi; phylum Ascomycota; class Dothideomycetes; order Cladosporiales; family Cladosporiaceae; genus Melanodothis; species Melanodothis sp. VS III C KN 2. Next base: position 63,472 of record JACWFM010000006.1, read on the forward strand.
TGGTGGACGCCTTGGCGCCTGTAGCGCAGATACATACATGAACACCTGCATTATTTGGTTGAATAAGCAGCACGCTTTAAGAAGGTGCTCAAGTATCTTGTCATTTCGTGCTTCATCTGATGAGAGTCGATATCGAGCGTTATGGACATGCAAGACATGAACAAGCATTGATCGCCACTGGTTCATGACCAGTCACTTGACGCTGAGCATGATGGACATGAAAGACAGGAACAAACATTGATCAACACTAGCTCATGGACAGTCAGTCGCTCGACGCTGAACCTAAGGTCGAATTACATACATTCGGGCCTCATCACGTATGCATATTTCTGAGTGACGCAAGGCTGTCCAGGGTTAGTGCTTTGGGGTGATGGAGCAAATCAAGTCAAATGCCAAGGCTCGACGTCGCTGAAGTGCGGCGATTGAGATTTGACGACAAAGTCGCTGCTGGCTTGTTTAAAGGGCGCTCTTCACGCACATCACAACCATGGGTTCCTTCGACTACTCGCCCGACCGGCCTGAAAACATCGAGGCCATCCTCAACGGCCTCGACCGATACAACCCCGAGGTCACCTCGACCTTCCAGGAATATGTCGCCCAGCAGTGCGAGAACCAGACCTATGACTGTTACGGCAACCTTGCCCTCCTGAAGCTGTACGTCGACGATATTTTTTCTTTCACTTTTCTCGAAAGTCACTCTGGAACAAGAACAATAGGAGGATATGCGCGCTTTTGTGATGATAAAACATATTTAGCATGAACTGATCCAGGGCCAACTACCCTGCTGAAGTTATATTTGATATTAGCTCTAGCTGAAATACTCGCCGCACCCTCCTCTATACACGAGTACACCGAGCAAAAGACTACATGAGAACAGCTCCGCTGACCAGACTTCTCATCCTACAGATATCAGTTCAACCCCCACCTCGCCCGCGACGAGACCATCACCAACATCCTCGTCAAAGCCCTCACAGTCTTCCCCTCAGCAGACTTCAGCCTCTGCCTCTCCCTTCTGCCCACCTACACCATCGTGCCCGCGCAGAATGGTGTCGCACCCGCCTCCGGCTCCCTCGCCGAAGCCGTGCAGCTCCTGAGCGTCCTGCACGAGCAGCTGACCAGCGCCAACTACACCGAGTTCTGGAACACCTTTGAGGGCGATGACCTTTACGCCGACCTGGTCGCCGACGTGCAGGGCTTCGAGGAGGTCATGAAGGTGCGCATCGCGTTCGTCGTTAGCCAGTGCATGCAGGAGGTCCAGCGCGATGTGCTCGAGGGCTGGCTCAACGTCAAGGGCGAGAAGTTCGACCACTTTGTCTCGGAGGTTTGCGGCTGGAAGATCGACGGCGCTACCGTGCGCGTGCCGCTCAACAAGGAGAACGAGGCCCGCAGCACCACTGTGCGCGAGAACGTCAAGTTCGACCAGTTCGGCCGCTTGATCAAGCGTGCTTATGAGCAGCCTGCGTAAAGGCTTGTTTGTTATTTTTTTTTGTTAGACCCCAAGTCCAATTCGTGTGAAAGCAAGAAAAACAAAAGAAGCGACGAACACAGCAAGGTTAGAACAGGCTACGTTGATGGGATTCACGGGCTTTTGCATAATGCAGCGCGGCGTTTCGGGATGTGATGAAAAATTGTGGTATTCCACACACAAAAGATCCCAGTGTAGCTCTCCCGTAAAGGGCGCGAGTCGCGGGTCAGGGAAAGGAAGGGTCGGGTGGTAGAAGCATTCGCGTGTGGCTCTTGCAACGACTATGATAAGAAGAATGTGAAATATCATGATGCTTGCCAAGCGGGATGATTGAATGAATTATCCTCTTCAAACATACTCTCGCCTTCCACGCTTTAATGCTCACTGCTCAGTGATTGTCTCATGCATAACTCGTCTTCATTCCACAACTCTGCGTAAATACTGTCATGTCAGACCTCCTCGCGCCACCGCTTATCTAGAAGTAAGCTCCTCCCACTGCACGCCCACCCACTCCTCAACCTGCCCACCACAATCCTTCCCACAGCTCGCCAAAATAATCGTCCCCCAATCCATGCCCTCGAGCGACAAATCCTCCGCCTCCAGCTCCGTAATCGCATGCGGCGTAAGCTGCAGCTCAAACACCCTCTCAGCGCCACACTGCGCACACCTCGGCACCCGCGCCGGCCACTGCGAACCCACAGCGTCTTTCTTCGAGTACAGCAGCGGCTGGCCGCCGAAATCATAGCGTAATACTTGCTCCGGGTTCTGCGCCAGGCGGTCTGCGAAGCGCTGGAAGGTCGTGTCCATTAGGTGGTCGGCAGCGGCTTTCTCGTCGGCAGCGCTGACGCCACTGCCACTGCCGCTGGGAGTGGTTTCGAACTCGCCGGCTTCGGCCATGCGGACGTTTTGGGGAATGGCTTGGGGCTCAGAGTCGAGGTATTCTTTGTCGGCGTCGATGGAGTAGGTTGGGAAGGGCGCTGGAAAGGCGGATTGAGCGGGCCAGGGCTCGACGGGGCCGGCGGCGGGTTTGTGGGTTTCGTTTGAGCTGGTGGCGATACGGGCTTTTTCGGCGAAGGTCTGGGAGAGCTCTTCGACTTTTTCGACAGCCTTTGCTGGGAGGGACTGAGCAGCGGGTGCGGATGCGGGTGCGAAAGGATTCGCGACGGATTTGCTGGATGTCGAGAAGGGGTTTGCGGCTGCTGAGCCTGGCGACGAGAAAGGGTTGGCGTTTTGATTGGTTTGAGAGGGTTTTACGCCGAAGAGGGATTCGCCGATGTTGGTTTGTTTGGGCTTGGGCTCTTCTGCTGGTGCTGGCGTTTGCTCTGAGGTGGCTTGGTCCTGGGTGACGGCTGAGATGCGAGTGGTTCTGATGCCGCGGACTGAACCATCCTTCCTGCGGCAAGCCTTTTTCCTGCATCCGAAGAGGTAGACTCTTCTTTCGTGGCCGGGGAACTTGTCCGGGAGATCACTGTTCAGTTGCAGCAAGAGGCTGAGGAAGCCGTTGCAGACCTTGCATTTGGCCAGAGCTCCCGAAGGAACAGCAGTTTCGTCGAGCCATGACTGGGGTTCGGTCAGTTATCAATTCGTGTATGCTGGTTGTTGGTCAACTTACTGGGTGGCCACCAAGTTGGCTGAAGTCATCGCCCGTGGCGTCTTTCGTAGCATATCCCAAAGTAACACCGGTCTCGATGTCCTCGCCGACTGAGGAGTCACTGTCGTAGTCTGCCATCTTGAGATATATCGATTTTTATCGGAGCTTGTCTTGGTATTAAACGAGGTTCAGTGTTGACTATTGGGCGTCAAAATCTTTGTTGGCTTCGATAAATTCTGAGTGACGTTGGGTACAACAGACCCTAACAACCCTAAGTACACTATACGATCACAGCATGAATGCAACGATTTTTGTAATTTTCTACGTGTGCATGTACCGTGAATCGTCCATTCGGTGTTGTGTGTATGTTGTGGTCCCTCGAAGGCTAAAAGACAAATCCACAGATGGTAAATTTGCTTCAAGCCAGCACTCATCATTCCTTCCAATTTTTTCGAAGCCATGAAGAACATGTGCTCACATGAGCTTCACACCCCTTTATCCTTTCTATCTCTACCATTCCCTCACTCCTCCCCAAAAAGCCCCCAATCCTTAACCTCAAAAGTCTCGAGCACCCTCCCCCTCCACTTGGCCGCTTGCTCCAGCAGCGGTCCCATCTTGCCGTGCTCTAGATCCACGCTACCTGTGTCGTACTGTCCGATAACGTGAGGGACGTTGATCGTGACGAGAATGTCGGTTTTCTGATCAACGAGGCGAATCAAGGTGAGCATGATGGCCACAAATTCAGGCTCGTTGGCGCGGCCTTGCTGTTTGGCGCCGGGTGGCGATGTGGCGAGGAGGTTGTAGGTTGGTGTGTTTGGGCTGGGAGAGTGGTTAGTGTGTGGTTGCGTAGGTTAAATTATGGGCAAACGGCGGAAGGTGTTGTCTGAGGACATCACTCTCATCCGCCACAGCCATCTTCAGCCTGCAAAGTAAACCCAACGAATATGCATAAAAAGGAAAACAATCTCAAAACTCACGGCAACTTCGCGCCCACGGCCTCACCCCTCCACCACACCTTCGTCTTCTCCGCAGCATCATCCTCATCATCCTCCACAAGATCCCTCAAGTGATACTCCAGCGCCTCGTTATCAGACTTCTCCTCCCGCTCCAAAATCTCGACGACGACAGACGTGAAGCCGTCCCCGTCGAGGTATACTTCTTGGTTATCGGGGACTTGGCGGATGTTACTGTGAAATGGCAAATTAGTCAGAAACCAGTGTTTTCTCTCTCAAATACAAGTTCAAGTCCACACTTATGGCTTCAGAGTGTTTGTTGCTTGCTTTTGAAATGTTTCGTTGGAGGGCACGCTCGAGGGTTTGCGGTCTTTGACTCAATTCGTCTTTTGCGATCGGACGATATGGGCTGTAGACGTACCTAACATCGCCAAAAGCAGCAGGAAAATCCGCCGTGATGGCGCCTCCAAAGAGCTCAACTGGCTTGAATCCAGACATCTTGTTGATATAATTTTTGGGTTGAAGTGGTCCTCTGGTCGGTGGTGGCGTGCGAATCCGGAAAAAATTGTTTCTCTTCTGGTTCGCAGACAGCAAATTCGTTGATTTCGATGAGTGGGATGCTGAGTAGTGATCAGAAAACTCAAAAGATCTGATCTCGACGTTTTTGTATGTTTGTAATTGAGGTTGAGAGCCAGTGAATGAATGATGTGGTTCAAAAGTCCGAGGTTTGCAGGCAACGCCAGGCGGTTGAACATCACAAGGCGGCTGCGCTGCGCTGTTGCCTGCGCCAGGTTATCGTTTCGTTTCCCTACCTTATTATTATTTCAATATGTGGTCTATCGAATATAGCAGGACCAAAATTTCACAGTGATGTCTCCATAGAACGTGTTACAATACAGTTTTCGAATTTCTTGTTGTCATGCTAATACTACGTCTATCGTGCGTGATGCTTGACGGCTCTGCACCACAGGAAAGCCGAGCTAGCCCTCAAGTCTGCAAGACTAGACAGAGCCACAACGAACGCTGTCCCCTTGGGATCTCAACGCCCCTACTTATATAATGCTGCACTTTTGCCATTCCAATCCCATTATTAATGCAAGCTCACATCCGCCAAGCAAGAAGTCTCAGGTCTCCAGAGTCCATCTTTCTACGCAGCCCAGACATCCTGCCCGGAGTTCTCGATCCACACGCCCAACTTCTCCACACCACTGTCCCAGTCGCGCAGACGCTGGCGCATGGCCTCGATGCCAGACTTGTCGAGGACCTTGGGCTGGACCCAAGTAATGCGTGCCACCTCGTCGACCTGGTCGATGCTGCCCTTAAGCAGGCCCAAGCTCAGCGCCTTCATGATCAAATGCTCGATCTCGTCCAGGCTGACCTTAGTCTCTTCGCTGATGGTGGCGAAGGTCATGCTTCGGTCGTTGGGCGCGCGAGAGAAGACGAGCTGTGTGAGGGCAGACAGGCTAATCTTCTGGTACAGGAATTGCTGGTGGCGCTGCAGGAGGCCGTTGCCTTGCAGGTGGGACTGAAGGATGTTGTAGGCTCCGAGGTCGCCACGATTGAAGGCGAAGAGCAGGTCGCGCAACCAGGAGTGCTCAGTCTTCGCCAGGCTGTCAAGAATGGGGTGAAGGAGAAGTTCGCCAAAGTTGTAGATGGTCTCGGACACGAGCGCGGCGAGTGCCAGGTCATAGGCAAGACGGTGCTTCTCTTGCTGGCCGAGCTCGTTCAAGTCAACGCAGGCAAGGTAGAGCAGAGTGGTGCGGTAGAATGAAGCAAAATTGTTTTGTGATTGGTAGTAGTCGGCGCCGACACGGTAGAAGCTGGCGTGGACGATGGCTTCCACTGAGTCAAAGTTGTCAAGGATGGCCTCGCACTTGTCCAAGTCTTTGCGGGCCTCGGCGCTCTGATCCAGGCGTAGGCGTGTGCTGGCGACACGTGTGAGGGCGAAGACGTATGCGTCCTGTGAAGCGGGCTTGTCGACACGGGTTGCGAGGTTCTCGAGGAAGGCGAGGCGATCGTCGTCATCTGTGTGAAGGGAGTTAGCGGACACTGTTTATTGAGCATAAGTGACGCTCCACATCTTACCCTCGTACTGCGCTGCTGTGCTCAAACCTAACTTCACCAGCTTTAACTGGTTGATCTTGTCCGCGAATGCCTTGACAAAGTTCTCAAAGATGGGTATCCTCTGCGCCGCACTCTGCTCGTCATTGTAGAATTCCACCAGGGTATCAGTGAGCTCGTGCCACAGCTTGCGCTCCCAGTAGTCTTCGAATGTGAGGAAGTAGTGCTGTACATCATCGCTCGCCTGCTCGCGCTGGTCGGCGAGGAAGTTTCCAACCTTTTCGTTGTCCATTTTCGATATCACAGCGTCCGAACCTGTCAATTTTCCTTGGATTGTCGAGTAACAGCTGGATCTCTGCAGCTGTCAAGAGAAAAGGTGATTTGTGGTCCAAGGTTCTGTTGAGGTTTGATGGTATTTCGAGTAGGAGCCTGAGGAGAACCTTGAATCGGTCTAAGACTTTGTTGATCAAGTCGCCGTGGATTCGGTGCTGTAGGTAGGCGAGCTTGATGTCGACGATGGCTTGGATGATGCGATTCTAGGACGTGACCCAGGCCTTTGCGCTGACGGTGCGGCGGTGGTCTTTGTACAGGTCGGAGACACAGTTGAGGACTGTGAGGATGTATGGACTGGAGTTGATGTCTGTGATACCCGGGAGCATCAAGTTTGCTATACTGATTCGCGCGCTCTGGAGTGATCTTCTGGTTTTGTCGATGACGGGTGTTGTGGTGTTGGAAGCGGCGTTGTCGGCGAGTGGTGAATCGTGTTTGGTGATGGGCCAAGTGGGCATGACGGAGCTGCCTCTGGCTCCCGCCACTTTGGGGAAGCTGAGCCGGCCTTTCACTTCGACTTGTGGCCGATGTATGAGATGAGTAAGCCTTGATTGCTATTGCTCGGTGGATGTATTCTATAAGTAAGGTGAACAAACAATGCAATACGATCCACAGAATGGAAGACTCAATTGAGTATATTAGGTAGCGGTCACACAATCTTTGAACAACTCAGCATATTATATCTAGCATCTACTTGTAAAGAGCGAGCGAGTCTATTGGAGGACAAATCGGCAGCAGTTGCTCGGCTTGTTCCCAATGGCAGGCGCGGTAGGCAAATAGAAAGATGTTTTTTCATAGAACCCACTCCAATTGATCGTAGAAGCTCACGTTGAAGGCACCGATGAACTCATCACAAGATAGTCATATCATTCAACGATCAGATTAATATGCAAATGATATAGAATGTGCACATATCACAATCACCTCTATCTCCCCCACGACTTCTGTCTCAAAACTGTCTCCAAGCAACCTCCACCTTCGCGCAACATCTGTACGGCGACATTGTACGCAGCCCCAGGCGTGCCATTGACCAGCACACACCTCTCCACTCCGCTCACCCACCCACACACACACACCACAATGGCCTACCGAAGGCCCTCGCCCGGGCTGCTCAACGGCCTCACCAAACCCGCCGTCTCGCTCAACACCACCGCCCGCCGCGGCATCCAGCAGGACATTGCCATCACTCGCACCGGCAAGCCCATAATCCGCATTGCTGGCGGCCGCAGCTCGCTCGGCGGCCACACTGCCACCGTATTCGGCGCCACCGGTTTCCTCGGCAGATACATCGTCAACAGACTCGCGCGCGCAGGATGCACCGTCGTCGTGCCCTTCCGCGAGGAGATGGCCAAGCGCCATCTCAAGGTCACCGGCGACCTGGGCCGCGTGATCTTCACCGAGTACGACCTTCGCAACACCCAGAGCATTGAGGAGAGCGTGCGTCACTCGGATATGGTCTTCAACCTCGTAGGCCGCGACTACCCTACCAAGAACTTCGACCTCGAGGACGTCCACGTCGAGGGCACCCACCGCATTGCCTCCGCCGTGGCCAAGTACGACGTCGACCGCTTCATTCACGTCTCCTCCCACTCCGTCCACCCCGACTCGCCGTCCGAGTTCTACAAGACCAAGTACTACGGCGAGCAAGTCGCCCGCGACATCTTCCCCGAGACCACCATCGTCAGGCCGGCGCCCATGTTCGGCTTCGAAGACCGCCTCCTGCACCGCCTGGCTGGCGCCACCAACATCCTCACCGCCAACCACATGGCCGAGCGCTTCTGGCCCGTCCACGCCATCGACGTCGGCGAGGCCCTCGAAGTCATCGGCTACGACGACAGCACCGCGGGCGAGACCTTCGAGCTCTACGGCCCCAAGCAGTACAGCATGAAGGAGATCTCCGAGCTGGTCGACAAGGAAATCATGAAGACCCGTCGCCACATCAACGTGCCCAAGCCCGTCATCAAGACCATGCTCGGCGTGCTCAACAAGGCCCTGTGGTGGCCCGTCGGCTCTTCCGACCAGGTCGAGCGCGAGTTCCACGATCAGTTCATCGACAAGAACGCAAAGACCTTCAAGGACCTGGGTCTTGTGCCTGGTGATATTGCCAACTTCACTTACGCATACCTTGTGAGTATTCGTCTTGTTATACCTATCTACACCGAATGTAACCAAGCTGACAATCCATTCCCAGCACCACTACCGCAGCGCCTCATACTACGACCTCCCTCCCATGTCCGAGAAGGAGAAGCGCGAGGAGAAGAAGTACCTGCACGTCCTGGACGACCAATAGAGAACGAAAGAGACTCAAAACCAAGTCGAAATGTAGACGAACCGGAGTGTACAGGATTTCTTTTGTGTGTGTCTGTGAGATTTTGTTGTAGCAGAGCGTAAAGAACTCACCGACCGAGCTTTTTTGAGCGCTCGCGGGAATGCCAGTCGTGTGTGTGTGTGTGGTTGTACATATATCCCTCTACAAGAAAGAACGAAGTATAAAAATAAGAATAACGCCCTGCTCCCCTCTCTGAACACGTCATGCCAGAAGTACTAGGACGCCGCAATGGCTCCAGCACAGCAGTACGGACAGCAGAAGACCGCGTTCAAAAGCAAGCAAGCAACCAGTCCTTGGGAATCAATGCCTACCAACCCCGTCCCAAGAAAAAAACCTCAACGCCAATGGATGTGACCGTAGCTGTTACCAAGAAGCAAGACAAGTGCCGTGCCACTCACACCCCATCGACACAATAAAACAACATGTACGCCTCGGCACCAAGCACCTCTTTCTCCTCAACCCTCACAACCATACTATCATCAAACCGGAACCACTCTTCCCCCTGCCGCGCGTACGAGACATAGTGTCCGCTGTCGATTCTGCCCTTGTGTACGATCACAGAAGAAAGAGTGTATATAGGCTCGATTTTGGCGGCTTCGGTGGCTGCTTTGGCGTCTCTTTCTGCTTTCTCCTTCTCCTTCTCCTTCTCCTTTTCTTTCTCCTTGTCTTTGCTTTTGCTCTTTTTGGTTGTGTCTTCGTCGTCGTCTTTGTTGTTGTTGTTGTTGTTGTTGTTGGTGATGGTGATTTTTGGTTGTTTAGGTGGTGAAGTGTAGGGGTCGAGGTTGAGGGTGAAGGGGAAGCGGATCTTGGTGTCGATTTTGCTGCTTGTCGAAAGCTTCTGCGAGTGCGAGAAGCGCTTCAAGTGTACGGGTAAGACGGGCGGGAGGGTGCTGAGTTTGAGGCGCTTCTCAGCTTTCTGCGCGCTGTTGCATTTGCGGCAGTGGTAGCTGTCGCTGGACAGGGTTTCGGGCGCGGTGAAGCGGTCGAGGCACTCGGTCAGGTCCATGGGCAGGACTTCTTTCACGGTCGTGGTGCCGTTGATCATGCTGAGTTTCTTCTTCTTGACGCTGACGGCGGCGCTTTTGATGTCGAGGCTGAGGTCGACGAAGGGGTCGTAGGTGGCAGTGGTGTTCTTGCACACGCTGCAGGTCACGGTGGATTTCAGGATGCCGGCGAAGGTCTGGTGCACGATGCAGTCGCACGTTTTGGCGTCTTTGGCGCGGGCGGGCGTGCTGACTTCTTCGTCGTCTTCGCCTGTGTTGGCGGTGTGGAGGCTGTTGAGGATGAAGCCTAGGTACTCGTGGGCGTCTTGCTGGCTGTAGCCGGCCAGATTGCCGCCGTTCTTCCAGCAGCCTTGTAGCATGTGCACGGCGCCGTAGCCTTCGTGCTTTTCTTGTCCGTAGAATTCGGTGAAGATGTCGTCGAGGGCGCAGGAGGTGCAGGCTTCGCGCTCGCACTCGCTGCTGCGGTGGCCTTCACTCAGGTAGTAGGTGCGTACGAAAGGGTTGTGGATGAGTGCCTGAAGGATGACAGACATGAAACAAGTCTGGCCCATGTTGTACAGACCGCGCAGACCAGTCGCCGCGCATGGTATTGTGCCGGAGTTGGTAGCTACCAGACGCTTGTCACCAGGCTCTGTGAAGATGGAGTATTTGCGCTTGCGAGACACGCTGGCAGAGCGAATGGCTTCGAAGGTCGGATCGTAGACAAAGTCCCGGCATTCATGGCAGAGGATGTAGCCATTGTCCGATTCCACCGCTGCGCAGTACAGTCAGTACGAGACCGTCACGTGCCGTGCATGCTTGTGTCCCATCTCGTGTACTCACAGAATGCATGCTCCTTCCTGTGTCGCTCCCCGCTTGCGCTGACCGAAGGACATTGTAGACAAAGGTATGTGGTCCTGCTTGTTGTACTCGTCCCATTGCTGCTTTTGTGTATGTGTCCACTGACGTTACTATCGTTGTGAAGCGATTGGATCAGGCGGGTGTATCCATCTGTCGCTGGCTGCCGGGCGGACTCGAGGAGATTCTTAATGTGTTCTGGACGGGGTGTTAGCTGCGCATCATCAGGTCGCGACACTCATACACATACTGCATCCAAAGGTTTGTGCTGGTGCACCCGGGCTCTTCGTTTCGCCGACCACTGAGCCCTTGCGGGTGGGAGTGCTGGTGGTGGCGGCGGCGGCGGACATTGTGTCTGTTGTGTTGTGTTGTGTTGTATTGTATGGTGTGGTGGAGCAGAAAAGACGCAGATCACTGCGACGAGACAATACTACGCATCCTCCTCAGTGTCTCCAGGGCGTGATAACAAAAGGCGCATTCGTGTGGTGATTAGAGTATGGCGTACCTGGAAACGGCTGGTAGTTCGCGCGTGTGATCGTCGTGCCCGCATCCCTGTCTGTGGGGAAAGGTGAAGCGCGCGGTTGATGACATGTGATTCTGAACTTCTGCACATGTATGGGAAGTTTGATTTCTGGGGAACAGTCATGAAAGTGTTTTCTCCTGTCAAGTACAAGCTTGCTCTACTGCACCGCGCCGTGTCATAATGTGACCAACCGCCTGTTGACATGTATCACAGGGTGAGCTTGTCAAGCCCAAGCCCCAATCCCAAGCGCATCTCTCTCCACCACCCTCGTCCTCGCCTCGATACCAGCCTTCAAAGCCTCCACAACCTCATTGCCAATCCACCTTAACCTCTCATTCCCATCCTCTCTCGCCTTCTCCGCCCATTCAAACAACAGCCGCAGATTCCAAAGCTCGTTGCGCTCTCCACTCTCCACACTGCCAGACAGAACGAGTCTGTCGTCAATCACCGTCGCCCGCTCGTCCGTGTGAACCGAGCTGTGCACGTCGGGCGGGATGATGAGCTCGATGTCCGCTTTCGTCAGCTCTTCGCGCAGCGTGGGCAGGGAGAAGATCCAGTCCCAGAGCTGGTGTCTGCTGATGACTGGGGATGCCTGTGTTGAGCGTGCCGCGAGTGCGGCGCCGAAGACGCTGCTGTGCGCTTCTCCAGCAGGGCAGCGACGAACGTGGATGCGCTGGTTTTTGCGGAAAGCTGCGAGGTGGGAGGCATTGGACTCGAAGTCTAGTGTCACACACCAATAAGCTGGGTCTGTTGTTTGAAGGGTGGCAACAGAGTCGAGCTCGGGAAGAAGACATGGCGCTTGCATGTGCTTGGTTGAACCATCGCGTAGGGTGAGCACAATTGGCATGGAGATGGGACGATGCGTGTCGATGTCCTCGATTATGACACAGCGGGCTTCGGCTGCGAATATCCAGAAGTGTCGGAAAGCTTGCAAGTGGACACGATTGTCCTGAACGTCTGTTGGGAACAGAGGATAGAAGGCGCAGATAAGAGATGCCACAGCCATGTCGGAGGTACCAAGAGTATACGTGCCACCGCCAAGGAACAGCACACCGATGGCCAAATGGGCAGCAAAGTGCGAGCCGTACGGTGTCTCAGCATCAGTACGGCCATGTAGACGACGGAGGTATCGAAACGTCTTCAAATCGCCTGTGCCAGCCATGACAGTAGACGCCGCCAGTGCAAGAACGTCAATGCATCGTCTGATTGACGCGCGAGCCAACTTCGCATCATAGTAGTATGCATCGCCTTTGCTCTTGGTCGCATGGAAGAAATCAAGTAGCAAGAGTATCTCGTCCCGTGCAGTCTCATTGCCGCCGCCAGCATACTTCAAGCTCAGCGCCCAGGCCAGACCAGTCGCGATGTTGTAGAACGGTACATCGGCGCTGGTCAGCAGGGCTCGCTGTTTCCCGCTCTGGGCCATGCTGTGAAGTTTGACCTTGTAGCAGTTGGGCATATTGGCATGAATCCATCCTGGAACGCCGTTATCACAACTCTGTGCTTGTATCGAGTCCCACAAGATTATGTGCTTAGCCATTGAGCGAAGCAACAGCATGTCTGGCCTGACGTGGTCGAATTGGGCTTCAGTGTCTGGTATGTCGATCTTGCGAGCAATCGACGTGTCGCCGGACTTCATGTAGACCAGTGCTATGGCCACAACCGCACCCGCCGTGGCTTTGTCGAAGACGTGCACCGCATTGACTGGTCTCGGGCCCACTGCCACGCCAAGAAGTCTTTCAGGCAGATGCATACCATGCAAGCCTTTCAAGTCTCTACCCTTTGCCAAGTTGATGAGACCTAGGGCGAAACCTGCTGCGAGACGATAAGATTCGTCCCTCAACACATCAGGCCCATTATCGACATCTTCAACATCCATGAGCTCCACTTCGTGTAGCATAAGCTCACTCATGCGGCGGTGCTCGGTATTGCAGTACAGCAAGCCAATGCCCATAAGACCTGCTGTCTGGGTGGTGGAGGAAACATTGAGCTCAGCAGCACCAGGCGGTAGCATCGCAGTAATGTGTACTGACAGCATTCGCGTAATGAGGCTGTCCATTGTCCCCATGTATGAAGCTGAGATGCCAAGAAGCAAACCAACAGAAGTCATGGTGTGCTTGGGTGTGAGGTATTTGAAAGAGAGCCACTTAGCGAGCGACCGCAGGTGACCGTTCAATCCGAGTGCCAGTAGTAGTCCAGCGTGCCTATTTGTGAGCTCCGCAGGCTTGTTGAAGACAAGCCATGACGTGTCGATACCTTTGGCATTTCGTGAGATGCGCAAGCCGACGGAAACACCTGCGTGGAAGTAGGCCCAATTCACCTTCTCCTCGGTTAAGCCGGTTCTGTCTGTTGTGACCGTATGGCCCATTGGCTGCATGATTGCGGATGCGTTGAAGCCAGGCAGATGGTACTTTTCTGTCATCAGAGGTATTTGACTGTCAAAGTGGAGCATGCCATCTCCAGCAGGCAATGCGATCATTCGCGTAGTGACCCACTGCATGACCTTGCGTTGCTGCTCGAAGTGGAATGCGTCACTCCAATCGGGCTGTTTGTAGCACTCAGCGATCTGCACGTTGTTAAAGTGCATGAGACTGGTTGCTTCCACCAAGCGTCGATCCTCGCTAAAGAGCAGTTGTGATATAGCATGGCGATCTGCTTCCCGCGTCTTAACGGTGTGTAACGGCGTCTCCAGCGAGTGCGTGATGCTCTGAATGTCTTTGGGTGGTGTGACCATGGCGTGTTGCTGGGTATTGAGCGGCTTGCGTGACATTCCGCTCTTCTTACCAATGTCCAGATCCTCACGGCCTATCAGCCTTAACAAAGCACTCGACCATGTTGTGGGAGGCTCCTTCTCGCACCTGGAGATCGCCTCCCTGAAGGGCGCCGCTACTGCTTCCGGCAAAGTTTCCAGCATCTCTGCCGTGAAGCCATATTTCGCTGCCGTCTCGACTATGACCACTGGTGAAGCATGCAATCCTTGAGTCTGCTCAAGAACACGTGATATTGTGATGATCCTTGGTGTTGCCATGGCTGCAGTCTCTGTAAAGGAGTGCGACGCTGTTGCACTAGAGTTCAGCTGTGCCACAGCAGCGAGCGTCGGATATGGCTGAGTGAAGGTGTGCTTGGATGCTGTCTCGAGCCACTCGAACATACCAAGAGGCTCATCCATCAAACCTGGGCCTATGCTAGCAGATGCTCGTGATTTCACGAAAGCCCACTTCTCCTGGCTGGCGCCTTCCAAAGAATAGTAGCTCCCAGACTCGAAGCTCCATGAAGCGTGACCCAGCCAGCAGCCGATTTGAGCAATGACAGGAGCGAGGCGTTCGGCGTGGCCAAGGCAGAGGCAATTGAGTTTGCGTTCTTCGCGGAGGATATGCAGGGCAAGCATCAGCCGCCATGCCGAGTCCAGGCTGTCGACAACCTTGAAACTCTCTTTCAGTTCCAGGTTTGCGTCGTTCATCATTTCCTCGGCAAGAGTGGCAGCGACATACAACAATCGATCTCGTAGGCTCGATTCCTTGGATGGTGTATGGGATAAGCTCTTTTGCTGTGAAGTCATCCAAGACCAAGCAGGCTGCTTCAATTGGGTGGCTTTCTTCAGACTTGCATTGTGACCTTTGACCGACTTGGACGAAGTTTTGACCGCTGCAACCTTGCTGACCTGCAGAGATGCTCTCGCTTTAGAGTCGAGTAGCTTGTTGACAAATACGAATATCGTGGTTGTTAGTGCCGTAAATTCCATACCTCCATTCGTTCCTGACAAACGATCAGGGTGTTGAGAAAGTGCAGCATAGGCTTGGCACCATGTGGACCGCACCAGATGGGAGGCGGTGTCGGGCAGAACAAGCCGGCAAACGAAGAGCACATCAGCAACTAATCGGTCTCGTGGGTTTAGTTTGACTTGTCGTCGGTGAAGGATGTTGTCGGTCCCAATCTCATCGATCGAGTTGCTGACACCTGCGTGGTCTAGCTTGGGCGGACCGTCTGGAGGCCGCAAAATTCGATTGCGCCCGATCTCTGCAGTTGCATGAGGTGCATCTGAAAGTATCCTGAGGGTGTCAGAGTTTCTGTATGGTGAGCCTATTGGGAGTGGACAACACGATGTATCAGTTGGCGACAGGAGAACTCCGCGACCGCTCAACAGTATTGCACCCGTGTCATTATCGTAGATCTTGTTCATATCCTTGCACGAAGTGAAACGATTCGTGCCGAGAACTACGGGTATACTGGCTCGTGGCGAATCCTTGACGTCAGGCCAAAAGCTGCGGTCCTTGATCTCGATAAGAAGGCTCAGAACCTCTTGTGAAGAATTATCGTGCACATATATTGCAAGTCGATTGTCGTCTCGTTCCAGCGATGGAGCGCTCTCACAAAGTGTGGCGACCTTCACAACAAGATCACCCTTCAAGGGTGTCTCCTCGAATGGTTGTGGACCAATGGAGAACGAATGAACCTTACGCAGTATCAACTCGTTCTTGGTACCTTCATCTAAGCTTCCGAAGACATTGTCGAGGCCAGCTGCATCATAAGTGTTGCGGATGTGGCGTAAAATTGATTCAACGCTCTCTCCGCCATTTGCGCGGTCTTGGTCGACATCCATGGTGTCATCGTCGTTATCAAAGCCAATGCTCTTGCTGAAGACGCTCCCTGGGGTAGAGCCTCGGCTGCGACGACGAGGTCCGAGACTACGCCGTTCGTTTTGCAGGCCGAAAGACGTGTGTCTTCGATTGGCACCTGCATTGAAACTGGCGTTGAGACCATTCTGGCTGCGCGTGTCTGCATTTGACAACTCTCCTCGAGATACGAGCGAGCTAATTCTTCGGCTCTCTCTGGCTGTTTGCGAGCCCAGAGCCTGGAAATCTGGGTCCATTTGTGAGGCCATGGAGATTTCGTCATCCTGTTTCTTCGGCTTGCGTGTTACAGACCTCGTGAGCCGCCTATTGGGTGCTTCGAGAGGCACGTGCAACGACGCACCTGGTGCGAAGCTTTCCCGAGCACCATCCCTATGGCGAGCGGCCGGTGTAACATTGCCAGGGCCGATGCTGGTCCCTAGAAAAGAGCTCCGTCGTCTTGCCCTGTCGGCTTTGTGTTCTGTCCGTCGTTTGATCAAGGAAGCGAGAGACTGCTCATCAATGTACCAGGCGTGCCAAACGGTGACCAATCGCAGCTCCTGATTGATGGTGACCACCAGCGTCAGTTCTCCATGAGGTCTTTCTAGGTGGGAGAGTTCATCGACTCGTGAGACATATGCAATCTTTTCGGCGGTATCAAGTGAGTCGAATTCAACAATGACACCTGGTGGTGCCTTGCTGGTGATGCGTGGCTTTGGCTGCTGCAAAGATTCCGTGACAACTCCTACTTCGGAGAATGGGCTGGTCAGTGAGTACAGTCTGACAGTGTCGGACCCTTCAGATTGTTCTGAGGAGCCGCAGACTGTGCCAAAGAGACCATTCAGCCAGTCATTGGCATTTGCATTCACTCCCAGAGGGGACGGCCGAACGGGTTGCGAACCCAAGAAGCTCCTCTTGAATGTTGGAGAGCGATGGAAAGATGCTTGCGGCTGAGCTTGGAATGAAAAGAATGAATTGTTGGGTGCTCGAGGGTTCTTTGGTGAAGATTGGTTGGAGACATCCTTGGATTTGATTTTCTTCTGAAGTACCAAACCCCGAGGTGCTGCATACGCGGACTCGATTTCAAATGGAAGATCCACGATATGATGTGAACCGGAGAGGAAGTAGACATGAGCTTTGGTTTTCAAAAGCACAACTAGCGCACGAGAGGTTTCGTCGATTGTCTTGTGTGCTCTGCTACGATTTTGTTTTGGTTCATGTGTGACCAGCATAGGAGCAATGCTTCTCCTTGCAGACTTGCCGAAGGCCTCTGTAGATCTGCCCACAGGCTTACTTGAGCTCGTCGCTTGGGTTTGCAGGCTTCCATTCTCCTTGGGAAATCGTGTCAAGATTGCCTGTCGAACTTCCTCTCCCTCAAGCTCGAAGCGGTATGCGGTGCGTACGAGACCGTTCTGCGACCAGACTACGCAGTCCCTTGTTGCCAGAAGCTCTTCTTCCACCATTCCATTGTCGCCTGGGAATGCGTAGGTGTCCCATTGGTACAGCTCTTTCTTTGGTTCCGCGGGCAAGATGCCCTCATTGATTAAGTAGGGCAGGCCGGCGGGCGTATGAACGCCGAGCGAGGTGACGTCCGCCATTTCTCTTTGAGGTGGACTCTGGCACCGTTCAGCATCTTGTGGTGTGCATTTGAGCAGTTGCGGGAGTGAATTGCATGGTCGAAGCGAGTGTTGACTGACGTGGGGTGTTTGTCGCGTTCATTCGCGTGCTCGACTTTCGATTTGCGCCCGCCGCCTCGCGAAGTTGACCAGCAACTTTGTTGACTTTCCCCTACAACATCTACAACACCACCACTTGACGCCTCTCGACTATTCCGCTCGCAAACACACCAAAGAAAAAGCCTGAATATACCCAATTAAGACATATCTGCTGGCCCGCATCGCCAAAACAACTGCGCACATACTTCACGATAGCACCATGGAGCCCCGGGTCGTCAAGAGAGAGCGCAAGCTGCAGCTCGCCTACGATCTGCCTCATCGCATACACTGTGCACGCATTTATCCCGCACAATGTGAAAACGGCTCGACACTGGTTCTTTACGGCCATGAGCAAGGCGTTCGAGTACTCTACAGAGGTGGACGCCGACCCAAGCACTCAGACTCGAGTCGAACGGAATATGAGGACGAGGAAGACGAGACAGACCCGGACACACCGTACTCGAACATCATCCAGATCATGGATCTCAATCTTGGGAGCACGGTTCTTCGCATCGCGACGCCCTCGCTTCCATCACAAGCTTCACAAAGGCCTGTTGTCGCCAAAGACCATGCAATCGTAGCAGTACACACGGCGGCCAAGAAAGTTGGCGTGCTTAAGATTCCGCTCGCCCCATGCTCCTCAAGAGAAGTGAGGGATGTGGCAGAGGCTATTCTGGACGATATGATCGAGCTGCCTGCGGGAACTACCATGGTGAACGACATTTCCATCAAGATCACAAGTCGATTCTCCAATGTCCAGGAAGAGCCTGAGAGTGCAGTATGTGTCGCGATAGTGTCTGATGTTGTCAGACTGTGGCGTCTACCTACGACGGCTGCCGAAATTATCTCCGAGGAAAGTGTGAATCAGAGGCTCCCGTTGCCATTCAAAGCCTCAAAAGTGTCATACCATCCGTCTGTCGGCTCAGCAAAGATTTTGCTTGTGGATACTCAGGGCTCGGTGCGCATCTATGACCCCTCAGGATTGAAGGATTACAACAACCGACCCTCCTCAAGCGGTTCGATGGCGATCGATGGCGAAGAGGTCGGCAAATGGATCACGTCGTTCCAGGCACCTTATCACACACTGTCGCAGGACCACCCTACCGTTCCATCGCGGAAGGTTATTCTCGATGCGAAGTGGATTCTTGGAGGTCGCGCCATCCTTGCACTCCTTCAAGATGGTGAGTGGGGTGTTTGGGACGTGAGCGCCACTGCTCAGAACAACAAGCCCGTTGGCGAGTTTACGCTCCATGGCTACCTTGGGTCAGCGGCGGCAGCTGCGCCTGCGGAGTCCTCGAAGCAGCGCAAGGGTAGCTCTAAGCTTGCACCCATGACTCCTAATACACGCAAGACTAAGTCGCAAAACTTCTTCAGCGGTGCGCCCAAGGCGCCTGGCGCTGTCGCGAAAGGCGGTATCTGCGTCGCCGGCAACGATACTGTCACTGGCCAAAATGACGAAAGCGTCATGCTCTGGTACGACGGCGAAGTCTACACAATTCCGAATGTTCAGCAGTTCTGGCAGCGCAGCCTAAATGTTTCGAATAGCGGTGTAGGCAGTCTCTACGCTCCTGGACTCTCCCACATCCCAGACGTCAACTTGATTAACGAAAACATCACGTCCGTCTCACAGTTCAGCGCCAAGCTCAGCAGTTCTGGTCTTGGTCAGATGAACACACCACGCGACTTCCTGGTATCTGCCGAGCACCGCTTCATCATTCATCAGGCCACCAGACCCCCAGTCCCTTCAAAGGGTCTGTTCGAGAAAGCGGCTGTCATTGCCGCCGCTGCACCACCGACTGATCGCGACCAAAGAATGCTTAATGCCGGCGAGCTAGATTTGGGCGGCATGGATCGCATGCTGGACTCCATGGCGAATGCCGGCGCAGCGCGCACCAGACGTGTTGGCTTTGCCGCTTCGTAGGCGCAACCTTCCATTCTCTCGCATATTGCTTCCAGCCTTCAAGATACCCTTAATGTTCTCATAGTTTGAGCAAATGGTACATTCACGTTACGAAAGGCGCCACGAAGGCGCCAAAACACTAGGTGTGACCCAGACTCTGAAGCGAGGTCCTCACACACATGACACTCCCATCTCCAACCCCATTTCACCATCATCTCGTTCTAGTAAACATTATTAGTTACCCGTGCGATAAGGTGGAGCATTTACTCAAGGCCAATGAGACCTGCTCAGTATTACGCGCGGTAGATCAATGACCTTCTCCAGTCTCCAAGAAGCCCGGGCCTGTCTTGGGTGTAAGGGGACAACTCGGCTTCTTCTACTGCATTGCACCACCTCTACGGAGTTTTCCTTCGGGATGTGAAAGGTGCACAGGGTTGAGGCTGAGGGAGAAGGCGACCACCTTGTTCTTACCACAACATCTGCGCACACCATTCATGGAAAGTAATGCGTGAGTGATTGGTAGGATGGGCTGGTACATTTTTGATATGAAAAAAACTATTTAGAATGTATTTGCTGATACAAATGTGCTAGTTGTTGCCATTCTTGTACTTCATCATCGTCATCTCGTCTGGACCAGGCGTACGCTCAACGGGTGCTTCTCGGTGCGGCGCCAATGCGTATGACTATGGACCTGTTATGTCGCTCACAACTTCCTCGTGCAAGTGTTGGTTGCCCTCGGACGCTCCGAGTGGTTCAGCAGAGTCGTGGTCTCTGCCACGCTCCCGGTGGGTCTCACTCCGGCCGTGATGGTAGCAAAGCCGGTTCCGGCTTGACCCTCAATTCCAATGACTGCAAGCTTGTTAGCATGACGCTTATGTTCAATGCTTGAACAAGCCTGTATTCGAGGAAGCTCTTACCCATGCCATTTGTCTGCTTTCCCAGCGGCAGCCCGGCTTTCTCCCACTTCTCGAAGTGTTTGGTTGTGTTGATTGTGCCACCGACATGGCGCTTTGTACGCACGCTCCAGTACTGAGGGAAAGTCGCCGTGCCGATGATAGAAGGCTGGTTGACCCTCCATTTGCGCCAGACCTCGTAGGTGCCGCCGTCGCTCTCGAATGTGCCGTAGCACGTGTGATTGCCGTTGTCGGTGGGGTTGTGCTTGTCACCGAAGTTCTCGATAACATAGTACTCGACTAGTGGGTTTGTGGTCCAGCCATAGAGGCCAAGGTATGCGTTGCCATTGGTGCCGAAGGTACCGGAGTAGTTGAAGAGCCTGGGTTGGGGTCATCCTTTGAGCTTCCATAACGCGAGTAGTGTTGCTCGAAGGACATTGACTTACATTCCCTGCCCACTGTAACCTTTGCCAACGACAAAGTTGCCTCCGGAAGGGTTGCTCCAGTTCACGGAGTACAGACCAGCGTTTCCGCTCTTCCAGGTGAGTTTGGCATTTTCATTTGCCCAGTACTGGGTTGCGAATTGCTGTTGCCTTTTCACGAGCTCTGTGGCGTCACGCTCGATGAGCTCGGTCTCACGTTCGACGGGACCGAAAGTAGGAGCCGCAACGACACCAGCAACGAGCGTGGTAACGGCCAAGAAGAGTTTGTTGAATGCAACCATGTTGAATACGCAATGAAGCTCAGGCTATATTGAGAAATGGGAGATTTCTCGACCGACGCGCTCCCACTACTTATACTACCACTTCAACCTTATCCGCAAAATCAGCTACACCCAAATCTCGGGTCAGTACAGGGACTCACGTACCTCGCCAATGAGATCGACAACGGTACCTCCGCATTCTAGAAGCAGTTGCCGAATACGTGACGGGCCAAGATCTAGTGCTGAGAATAAATAGATCGGGAAGGTGGGATATATATTGGGCCAAGACGTTCAAAGTGTGCCACGCGAGAGTTTAGCGCGGGACTGCGTCCGGAATATCGCACAGTACCGTTGATCACGGCACTATTGGCTTGAAAGTATAGGTGTATACCTCTTGAAGGATGCGAGTGTGACGTTTTTCAGCAGCGTGCTGGTGGACAGCCGGGTTACTCCAATGTTTCATCGACGCCGTTAACGACGTCGCTTCGGTCGTGCAAGCCACAATCAGTCCGGGTAAATTGAGATCGATGTAGTGATCTCATGGCGCCTGGAACTAGATATGCAGTTGTCGTCTACGCGAACTTCGTGCATGGTGACTTACCCTGTGAGATGGCTTCGGCATGTGCTATGCTTGTTGACTGGTCGACAATATACCACAGTCGAACACAGACACACAGCACGCAGCGGACCCAGATGCTACTGTGGACCAGAAGATGTACCCAATAAGCAATAGTACAAAAACCGGCTAACAGAAGCCCTTCGAGGTAGCTTCTTGGTATACTAGCAGCAATGCTTGTGACAAAGTATGGCTGAACCCAAGCATCGTATTCGCAGCATTGGCACTGACAGCAGTGGCGCCATCCCTCTGCTCACGCGAGCTTTCGAAGTCCCTCAGAGCGGCACGTCGGTTCAGGACCCTCGTGGATTCTTATCCTTGTCAAATCGACGTAAAAGCTAGACCACATCGGCCTCTCATGCAATCTTGATGTACAGCTCTCCGGGGGCGCTTGCCAACCGAAGCAAGAAGGATCAAGTGCTGGCACATAGCGGCTGAATGACCCTTCAAGCTGGCGAATGCATTTCCGGATGATGGCATAGCATTATGGATCCATCATAAGATCAAAACCGTCTTCGCCAAGTTGTACGGCGTTGTTATTTTGATCACAAGGTCAGAATAGAGCTCTGTAGGTTCGCCCCGGACCCGTCAGGTCAGGGTTTTTTCGGCTGCGACATCGCATCATCGTCAACGTTTCAACAAATGTCGTGACTATCCATTACATTTCTTTGGTAGGTGGCAACATATTACTCTCATATCTTTTGCTGTTCATACAATTAGCGTAGAGGCTATCTCATATCTATACAACATACATCGATACACCATGTCGACGAACGGGTCATCGATACCATCACGACCAACGGCGATTCAGGACGATGACCTGCACCGTGCGGACGAATTAAACGACGTAAGAACCCACTCCTAATGATTACAATATACTCTCTAAGAACAGACACAGCTCCTCACGGCAGTCAAAGATCTCATCGTCCCCTTCGTCCGCGCCGCAGACGACAACGCCGCCGTGCAGCCCGAAGGCCATGGCCTCCAACAAAAAGGCAAAGGCCCTCGAAGTGTGCTCGTCGAGCACCACCCTCCCCAAAAACTGACATCCCTACTCGACGTCTCTCTCCCAGACGAAGGCACCGGCAAAGATGGCCTGCTGCAAGCAGTGCAAAAGGTCCTACAGTACAGCGTCAACACCTGGGACCAAGGCTTCCTCGACAAGCTTTACGCCGCCACCACGCCCGTCGGCCTGGCCGCAGACCTGCTGCTCTCGGCGCTGAACTCCAACTTGCACGTCTACCAAGTCTCGCCGGCGTTGACGCTGATCGAGAAGCAGACTACGCGCAAGATGGCGGAGCTCTACGGTTTCAAGGGCACGTATGCCGGTGGCGTGAGCCAGCCTGGTGGAAGTGCTGCCAACCTCAGCTCGATCATCATCGCGAGGAACAACCTCTTCCCTGAGACCAAGACCGAGGGTTATGGCGACAAGAAGTTCGTCCTTTTCACTTCCGCCCACGGCCACTACAGTCTCGAGAAGGCCGCCCAGATCTGCGGCTTCGGCTCCAACGCCGTGATCCCCATCGCCGTCGACTCGGAAGGACGCATGCAGCCCTCATCCCTCGAAGCCGCCATCGAAAAAGCCAAAGCAGACGGCAAAACCCCCTTCTACGTCAACGCCACCGCGGGCACCACGGTTCTGGGCTCCTTCGACCCGCTGCCCGCCATCGCAGACATCTGCCAAAAGCACAAGCTGTGGATGCACGTCGACGGCTCCTGGGGCGGGCCCGTGATCTTCAGCGCGAAACACAAGCACAAGCTCGCGGGCGTCGAGCGCGCCAACACCATCGCCCTCTGCCCGCACAAGATGATGGGCGTGCCGCTCACCTGCACGTTCCTGCTTGGCCAGGACTTGAGGCAGTTCCACAAGGGCATGACTCTGCCCGCAGGCTACCTCTTCCACCAGCCCGACCAGCCCAACGGCGACGCCAAAGACAACAGCGCCATCGACATCAACGGATCGCACGCCGGCCTCGAAGAGGACGAACCCGTGCAAGAGTTCTACGACCTCGCAGACATCACCCCCCAATGCGGCCGCCGCGGCGACTCGCTCAAAGTCGCCCTCAGCTGGATCTACCACGGCAGCGCCGGCTTCGCATCCTACATCGACTCCGCCTTCGAGCAAGCCGCGAACCTCGCGGCACTAGTCTCTCAGAACTCCAAGTTCAGCCTGGTGTCGACGAATCCGCCGCCGTGCCTGCAGGTGTGCTTCTACTACAGCAAGCAGACCGGCGAGGGCAGCCATGCGAGGAACAGCAAGGTGACGGCTGATGTCTCGAAGAAGTTGATTCCGAGGGGTTTCATGGTGGATTATGCGCCTGGCGAGGAGGGCAAGTTTTTCCGCGTTGTGGTTAACGGGCAGACGAAGAAGGGGACTGTTGAGGGGCTTGTTAAAGCCATCGAGGAGGTGGGCGATGAGACTGTTGTTTAGAAATTGCGATGATATGGACGATTTTTCTTGCATGGAAGAGGGAAAGACAGCGTAAGCATAAGCCTAAGAGTTGACACCAACGAGCTCAACGATCGTTGATGGGAAAAAAGTAATGTAAACACAGCAACGTCATCTTACGATACAAAAAACACACATACTCCGTAATCGATACATTTTTCTTCACTTGGCCCTCGAAAACTATGCAAGCGACATCTCAGAGACTACACATTAGAGTCTTTATCACTACATGCTTGCGATTCCACCGTGTCGACCTGCCGTACACCCATCACATTAGTATGCGGATAAATTTTTAGAATAAATGCTGCTGGTCGAAATAGTTGAGTTGTGTCATACAAGAGCCAAATTTATCACACTCAGATCTATGCACATTTTCCCCCTTAAATCCAATCATGATACATTCCTTTCACACTGCAAATCCCTCCTCTTCACTCAATACGGGTATAAAGTACACTTTGTATACATGGTAGTACTAGTTCAATCCAGTCCACGCGTTGGGTCTGTAGAATCGTTAGCTTCAAATTCGAAAACAGCATGATTGTAGCAGTCGAAAAGGAATACAGCTCACCTCCTGAACAACATCTCCACCATCGCCCTTCCTCGCCCATCATCCTTCTCCTGCTTCTTCACCCAAGCCTTCAGCTCCGCTCTCAACTTCTCCTCATCCTTACCAAGAACATCAATGCCACGCTCCTCGCAAGCAATCATGACCTCGTCGCTCGACAACCCGCGCGGCCCACCAGCCTCAACAAGCAAGAAATCGTCCAGCGCAATATACTGCATCCTCGCGCTCACAGCCCTCCTCAGCAACCCCACAGGCGGCGTAAGCTGCACCTTCTCCCAAACCCCACCATGCGTATTGAGCACGCACGACAAATGCACCAACTGCTTCTGCTCCAAACTCTTCAGCACCTCATCCACACTCCCTCGGTCCGTAACCCTCCACTTCCCACCCTCCTCGACAATAACCCTCGCCGCCTCCACCGGCTCCTCCACCCCACTCCTAAAACTCGCCCTCCTCCTCCCCTCGCTCTTCTCCCTCATCCCCCTCACCTGCTTCGGAATCCTACACGTCCCCGGCACGCGATTCGGAATGAAAGGCACCAGCAACGGCAGCCACTCGCCAAAAAGCAACACGAGCACACCAAAAAACGGCAGTTTCCCAATGTCCCTCGCGTTCCTCTCCAGCAGCTGGAACTCCGCTCTTTTCACAACCCCGCGCAGCACAGCCTCATCTCTGAAAGCGCTCCAGCGCTTAGAAGCGCTGAGAGGAGCAGCGAGGCTGGGTTTGCGGGCGTTGAGGTCTGCGACAATGCGCTTTTTGAGAGAGGAGGCGGTTTTGTGGTTGCGCCAGACGGATTTGAGGCCGTCTTTGTAGAAGGTGCCGTAGGCGCGGCCGATGCGGTAGAGGTAGATTGGGTAAGCTTCTGAGCCGCGGGTGGGGAGGTCGAGGGGTGGTGGGAGGGTTGTGGGCGGGGGGTTGAGAGCGGCGGCGAGGGAGGGGGTTGTTGATGGGGTGGGAGAGCGGGGTTTGAGGGCGTTGGTTTTTGGCGCGGGAGGGCGGACGGAGGTGTTGTTGCGGGAAGAGGTCTTGGAGAAGGAGTAGTGGCGTGCATGAGGTGGTGAGATGAGCGCTGCGGTATAGGCTATGTGGATGGCGGACGGTGGTGCATGTTGGGTGCGTTTCAGGCACGAGACAGCTTGGAGGCAGCTGCTCGGGTAGCGTGTGTTCATCTCATATATTGGCGGTGTGATATGTGTAAAGAGAGAGTGTCTATAGTTGGGAAGGAAGAGAATGAATGCACAACGGTGGACGATGTGAATGAAAGCAATGAGAAGAGAGGCGAAACATCATTTCCATGTGAAACTCACGTCAGGATGAAGGAGATCGGCGCTAGCTCCCGCCATCTTGGTCCCTGGCCGCATGCAAGCATCACCACTTCCAAAGTCCAAATATGGTCAGCAGAACCGAATGATCATGGCACGAGTCATCGAAGCATTACATTGCAGTGGACAGAGTAGTATTCTCATACAAAAAACAACAACAAATGACAATGGAAACATCGGGTATCTAAATCAAACATCTCGAGCAGAAGAGGAAGTAATAAAAAAAAGAAAAGGGAAAGCTGAAGCCGCCAGTCCAAACATGGCAGAAGCGGGAAGCAGGAAAAGATCACCAAGCCGGCATTCACCTGTGCCCTCGTAGTTTTCCATCGCCGACATGTCTTCAGACCGTGCCCGACAGGTATCCAAAAGAGAAGAATGCTCGTCTCCCTTCCCTTGCCACAATTAGAAAGTTCGCTTCCCACCTTTTGAAAAAGAAAATCGGTACCTGTTGTTCGTACACCACGTATCATATGTGTTATCACATGTCATCGAAAAAATAGAGCAAAAACAAAAAAGAAAAGGGTATTAGTCGCGCGTGATAGCAACACGCAGCTGTTGCAAAGATCTGGATCGTCAAGCTGGAAGTTCCACAGGCATGGCACTGTGTCTCGGAGTAAGGTCTCCGTCATTGGCAGACTCGTCAAGATCGTCAGGAAGATCGTTGTCGAACGATTCAACTTGTTCGGTACTGTTTGCGGCTGCTTCGTCAGCAGCAGCAACAGTGGCGGCAGTGACAGCGGCGGCGGCGTTGCTTCTGATGACAGCCAGTTCGGCGTCTCTCTCGGCTCTGCGTGCCAGGACGACGTCCTTTGCGATCGAAGCTGCGTTCAAAGACTCGATGTAAGTCCTGAACTTGACAATCTCGCGTAGCAAGTACTCGGACTTCCGTTGCCAGTTGGACATTGCTTTGTGGTAGTTGGAGCCTCGGAAGGAGTACTGTGAGGCATGTTAGCATTCTACACTACAGGGTAGTGGGATCGTCAGGCAGTCACTTACAGCGAGTTCGATGCCATGCTTCAGCTCGTTGTGTGACTCCAACTCCGCTTCAACGTTGTCCACGTATGTTTGCAAGCTCCTAAGCTGGTCGACTTCCATCAATTGGCTGGCCATCATGCTCTGACTTGGTGGCTGCCAATCCATGATCTGAGCCTTGTCGCCAGGCATTCTGTGACGCGAACTAGCACCCATGTTATCGAAACTGCTGCGGACTGAGGATTGAATGCTAGGTCTGCCACCTGCAGATGAGCTGTGAGTGTGGCCACGAGAACGATTACGGATGGAAGGCGGTGGAGCAGCAGTGGTCGTGGCGACACTCGTGATGCTTGAAGTGCGCTCCAATACGGCGGTGTTGATAATGGCGTCAGACCAGCCGTACTCGATGTTCGAGACACCACCAGATAAAGGCTCTTTGCTGAGGCGCGCGGACCAGTAATTCGCGGTGCTCATCCACTCTTCTGCGATTTCAGGTGTGCCAACTTGGAACAAATGCACGGCGCCAGACGGCAGACTGAGTGCCCACACATGAGGGCGAGTCTTGCTGTATCCCGGCGGAGGGAGGGTAGAAGCGATCGTCTGACGGAGTGCGAAAGAATCCAGCTGCTCAGCATTCTCTGCCCAGTCACCCCCTCCGACTCGCGCGCTTGCAATGCTTGGTGCGCGGCTACCGACATTCTTCTGCAGGCGAGCGCGACCCAGTGAGTACGATTTGCTTGCGCCAGTGTTGAAGTTGAATAGTGTCAACTTGCCCTTGCCAATGACAGCAAAGCAGTCGGACCAGTTGCGATCTCTGGACTTGCGCTCTGGACCCTCGAGGTGGTGCTTGTGTTTGACGAGGCCTTCTTTGGCCCACGGTGCACCCTCCAAGGTCAAAGACTCGTCCTCGAGGATATCCTGCTTGAGCGTGATAGAGTCAGTATCGACGTTTGCCGCTCCCTCCTCACGGATGATCGCCTGCGAGAGTGCATTTGCGAATCCGATCGAGTGTTTGTAGGCGGAATCACCAGGCGAAAGGTGGTATCCCAGACTGCCCACTGACGTAGAGGTCAAAGTCCTGGCATACGAGTTCTTGCTCCACGTGCTGCTCTGAGTAGGCGAGTACAGGCTGCTGTTGTCGTCAAAGCTTGTACGCGAAGAGCCAATGGTGCTTGCTGGATACATCTTCTGCCGTGACCGGATGTTACGAGACTGCCAGCCGAGAGCCAGTCCACGAAGGCCTGCTTTCGATCTCTGCGAGACTGCCTCTGAAGGTGCCCTGCTGGAGACAGATCCAGTTCTCCTCAAGCCAGCGACTGACAGGCTGCGATCGGGCTGGACATCAGCGACTGCAAGGTTGAGCAATGGCAATGGCTCGTTCTTGATGGAGGTGTAGAAAGACTTGAGTGCCGTCTCGATCTCGAACTCCCATGCGCGCATCGATCCAGTCCAAGGTGCGGAAACCAGTGCATTCGAAGAACTGCTGTTGGGAGAGTCCGGTGTGAAGCCGTCCGATTCGGCGCGGAACATGCCCGGTCGAATAGACATACGCTTGTTAATGGCTGGCCGCGGCAAGTCCGTCGAGGTTCGTTCCGTAAGCATCTCCGCTGCAGCGATATCCTCTGCCGGTGCGGCATTTTCCTTGGTGTCTATCCATGGAACAGACGGCCTGTGTGGACTTGCTGAGCTTGCCTTGATGGTCTGTTCGTCAAAGGCATTAGGAGCAGCATCTGCCACGACCCGTCTGACTGTGGGCAATGTATTCTTGACGTATGCGTTCTTTGACATCTTCTCGCCAATGTCGGCCATGTGCAAGTCGGTGTTGAGGAGGATGATGGAGTAGAAGATTGTGTGCACGACATCCTGTGCCTTGAAGCCGTGGTTCGGGTTGCATTCGCACCAGCGAGAGGAGAGTGCGGTGATGATGCGGTCGAATTGCTGCGTCTCGCCCTTGAGCACCAGCTTCCCGCAAAGTGTGCGAAGGGTCGACAGCACGTTCATGCCAGCGAAGTCGAACATCTGCATGTATGCATCCAGGACTTGTTTGTTGTGAATCTTAAGCTCGCCCAGCCATGCTGCCGCCTCCATTCTTGTGATGTCCTGTTCGTTGCCCTCGAATATGCGACGCGCTCTTTCCTTCACGTCATCGTTGTCGTCGCTGGCAGGCTGTCTTTCTCTTCCGCCGATGGTATCGACAGATGGTCTGGGTGCGTCATTGCCGTCGACTTGTACAATTGGTAGACTGGTGGCAGAGTGGTAGCGTGTGCTAGGTGCACGCACCATAGTAATGAAAGGGAGCTTCATCGAGGGCGAAGGTGAGGATGTCCGTCGTGAAAGTGAGTCGGACGGGACATTACCAATATTGTCTCCCACATGCTGCAACTGCTCCGCTTCGGACTGCAGTAGGTGCGGGTGTTCAATTGTCTTAGTCCCTGGGCGATCGTACGCATTCGTGGCGTCGCGCGTCGCGGATAAGCTCTGATCATGTATATCAAAAAGCCCGTTATGATCAGCGGGGAACATCCGCATCTCCTGATATTGCTCCACATCGGCGCCAGACGCAATAATTCGGTCGCCGGTACTTGCTCGACTCATGAGGCTTACAGGACTGACAGGTCGACTTTCGCCGGCGTGTGCATGTGCCGAAGCCCTGATAATTGGCGAGACCTTTGTGGGCGTTTTATCCATTGGGTGGATTACGGTCATTGGCGATACCTGTGCAGAAGAGTTTCCATCGGCTTCGCGCACTATAGACCTTCCCGTCAACTCGGGCGCACTCGCCGTGGGCATAGCTTCTGGTCTTCGCTTCACCCTCATCCTGGCCTGTGAGCTTTCCGACTCGGGCTCAAGTCGCAATGTGCCATGGCGGGAGAGCGAACTCGTTATACCCAAAGATGCATCGGCTGGCGGCGCGTACCCACAATGGAACAGTTCCAGATCGTCAGAGTCTTCATTGCGAGAATCGTTCCGTGAGTCTCGAGACAAGGAACGTGGTGGCTGCTCGTCTTGCGGACGCAATTTTGACGGGGTTTCCGTTTTCAACAAGTACGAATCCATAACTTCACGCAAGCTACTAACTGACGGACTGGACTGGGCAAATCGCCCTTCGACAGACAGGTTCAACGGCAATGCAGGCGGCGGCGCATTTTCCGATATCGACCTCTTCCTTCTTCTGAAGAAAGATGACGGCTTCTTGTTGAGTGGCTGGGATGGGCGCGGGATGTTCCCAGAGGATTCATTAAGTGGCTGCGGCATCTCTTTCGGAGTGTTCGATTGTTTGCGTTCGCCAGGCGTGGTTTCTGGGCCGTGCGACGCCTCTGAGGCCGACGAGCGTGTCGAGGAGCCGCCAAATACGCGCTTGAAGAATCCGGGTCTCTCCCGTTGTGGAGAAGGGGCGTTGTTTCGTCTCATGTTGCCCAACGCAGACCTGTCGCCGCTAGGGGTGTCGCCTCGCATACCGTTCGTGCGCACAAACTCTTTCGCCTGGTCTCTGACGTTCTGTGGAACCGTCGTGCCATTGACTGAGCGGAGGTCGGATTGTGTCGTAGTCTTACGCAGGGCACTCTGCTTTTGCGCGGCGTTCACGTATACAGGTCCAGAGGCTGACGGGTTTTGCTGCATGCGCGGTCCGGCCGCGATATTTGGTTCGGGCGCGGCATCTGTGACTGGCTCGTATCTGCTGTGTATTGAAGGGACTGGTCTCCCGCGGCTCATCATTGATGCTGTCCTGCCATTCGCTTCGGCGTAGATTTGGTCCATGCTGATTGATCGACCATTGAACGCCAGCCTGCTAGATTCGAGGACGGCATCATATCCCAGGTCGGCGATCGAATTGTCGCTCTCGCCTCTGTAGTGGCCGGCGCTGGACTTTACGGGTGTAGAATTGTTCCTCTTAGGTTCCAGCTCGTTGCTCGGTCGTCCTCGTCCGTGGTTTTGGCCACTGTATTTGGAGGTGGGCGGTGGGCGGCCTTGCCTAGCCGTGTGGAATGTGTTGAATGTGGAGCTGCTGTTGCTCCGCCTGCTCTTGTATGCCGGGCTTCCATGCTTGCTAGCCGGCGACTCCTGAACCCCGTGACGCTCAAAGTCCGACGACATTGACGACGAGTATGTGTGACCGCGAGTACGGGGAGGAGGACGTGTCATGGCAGCGTACAATGGCGCCTGTCTGATCTTGTCGGCTTCCCTTTCGGCGGCGGAGTCCAGGCTGTCCATGCGGCCGACGGTGTCGAAGGTGTTCCTCATCTGCATCGAGAGCTCGTCGAGCGACATGAGCAGGTTGTCCACGACGCTGTCACGGGTGGTGCTGGACCACGACTCTCCATGGGAGTGCTTTGGGGTACGAGCAGTGGAGGAGTCGTCGGCGGGTCGTACAGGTTCCTTGCCTTTGCGAGAGCGATTGGTGCGAGGGTTGGTAGGGGTCTGCGGGAGGTCGGGGAGGTCGTGGTCGAGCGAGATAGAGTATGCGGTAGTTGTGGTGGCGGCAGTGTAGGTGTCGCGAAGGGTGCGCGAGCTCGACCGGGGCGGCGGAGGTCGTTTGGGACGGGATGGCGAGTGCTGCAGAGCTGCAGAGGGACGACGAGACGACATGCTCGTTGGTAGGAAGTGTTCACCTTCCGCCGTCTACACCGAACGCTTCCACTCGCTGTGCAAGCGCGGTGCAGGACCGTGGCTCCGTGATCGTATGCAGACACGACGCCTTGTTCTCCTCGGGCCCATAAGACTCCCGTGATATTAAGCGCGGAACTAGGGGTAACAAGGCGGGCCGGCGGCGTGAAAGTCAATGAATGGACGCAGCAGCGCGTGAGAAGAGAGTTGGCAGGGTGGAGGAGGAGGCGGCGGCGGCGGCGGCGCAGGATGCAATTGGCATTGGCAAGGCGAGCAAGGCCGCAAAGAGACAGTTTACGGTCACAGGTTGGGACACAAGCACAGGCACAGGCACAGGCACAGGCACAGGCACAAGATTAGGATTCACAGCGCCGCCAACGCACGACTATCGAAACGAACTACACTTGAAACTCCTCACGGCAACTCTCAACTGCTGGGTCTGACGAGGCCGCCGCACCTGGCATGGCCATATCACTCCTGGACCGCGGACTGGCTGCTTGCCATGCACTTCTCAAGGGGTGCCCGCCGAGGCGAGTCAGAGTAGGCCCGCGCAGATCTCCCTAGTTCTCACTTCCACCAGCCTTCGAACGTCCCCTGCTCCTTACAGATTGTCATGTCCAGCGCGTGGCCAGAAAAAGTATATCTATCAATCAAAACTATATGCGATGTGCAGAGTGATCGTCCAAGGGTGCAAACCAGATCAGCACGGCAAGCTCTCTTCTTGTTCCACCTCGCCCTGTGCCCGAATATATATAGCCAGCTGTGAGGTACAAGTACTGTATGTACAATACACGGCAACCTGCACCCGACATCAGATTCATGTCTCCGTACCACCGTCGCCATCGTCTCCCCAAGCACGCCAAAGGGCCCACTTAGTCCTCCCTCCCCTCCGCCGCCGTGAGATTTGTCCCCAGATGGTTCGCGATACACCCACCCATCTGCCGAACCAACCACCTCTACCACGAGGCGAGACCCCATCCTTGCAAACTCTCCACTGCCCTAGTTTCCTCCCACCCATCCAGACAGCCGTGGCCTGTAAAGAAAAAAAAATTACATTGAATTTCTTCGGTCAGTAGGCAGCGATCGGCAGCGATTTTTGTTACTCGTCGCGCTGCCCAGGAAACGTAAATCAGGCCCTGTATGCGCTGGCAGCACTCTCACTGAAACACGCACCTGCAGCAGCCTGTCATGCATGCAGCCAGCTCCAGCTGTCTTTTCATGCACCCCTGGCTCTCGCGTCGTTTGTCCGATGCAGGTACCAGTTTCGCGTTCTCGACCAATCAGCGGCCGGAAGGGCATTGTTAGCTGTATCTTGACTCCGCGCTGTGCCGGCGTTCGTCGATCATATAGCTTGGGACTTGTATAGCGCGGCTGCACTGATCAGGGGCGTGCCGAGATGTGTCTCGATTATGCGATGCGGGCGTGGGATGCGTGGTAGGGATGCGCATACTGTAGATCTGATTTATGGGTGTATATACTTGAGTGTACGCATCGAGGTGTGCTAAAGGTGCGAGCATGTACCTCTGGTACTTCAAGTGCGGTGCATGGACGTGTTTGAGGTTCCAATCGAACTGATCATCGATGATGACTGATCAGGTGCACAGAGATCTCGCAGAGTCTGTCTTTCACGTTTTTAGCCGCAAATGAGGTAGATCATGTCGCTCTCGATCATCAAAGCATTACCCGTTCTGAGCCACAAATAAAGAAACAAATACAGCACGACGCATGCAAACCTCATACCGGCGTCCATCAAAGGCAACATGATGCGATGGATATCCACCATGATACCCGCAACATATGGCCCATGATCAATTCCTCTTTCTCTGAGAATCTACAAGTCGTCATTTCCCGCAGTGATCAACATGAGGTAACGCGCTGAAAAGTGCGATCACCACAAAACTTGCACCAACTTCTTATTGTAGTCCACAATGAGGTTCACTTCCCTCTCAGATCATCAAATCGTCACTCCTCTTCCAGAGAGATATTTGAGATACCTATCTAATCAAGTCTCTCCTACAAATACAGAAGCGCAGCAAGTCAATCTTCTCAACACAATCTATCCATCCCGATGCAATATCTCATCTTCACACAGCTCTACACCCACTCCACCCACCCCGTCTCTCTACCCCCGTCCAAACCTTCGCCATCCCGCCCCGCGTAAAGCTCAATGATCGATTCACCGACAGACTGCATCGTTCCGGTGCGCGTCCAGCGCAGTGGCATTGACATCGGGCTCGAATCGGGCGGCGGCAAGGGCAATTCTTTATGCACGCTTGCCGGTGGTGTCCTGGGCTGTGTGTATGTATTCGGGCTCTCTGAAGTCACGAGCAGAGCTTCTAGCGTCGCGGGCGCGATTGTACGGGGTGTTTGTGGGATCGAGATGCCGAGGGCGGATGGGCTGGGTGTTTGGCTTGGTGAGAGAGATGGCACAGAGCTTTGAGCGTCGGAGCTGGTGGTCGATCCATCTTGAGAACCATCTTGCTCGGAGTGACGTCGTGCGTTGTGCATGTCGATGCTAGAATGGTCTTTATCGCTCTGCTCGGTGGTTGTAGACGCCGAAGAACACCTCTGCAGCTCTTCGAGCTCGAGCACTAGGTTCGCTTCTCGTTTTGCAAGACCGCGCACGCGACAGCAAGCATCGTGGAGCCCTTCTTGTGCGTCCAATCGCTGGTCGTTGGCAGCTAGGAGTCTAGAACGTAGATCCTCGATGGTGGCCTTCAGAAGTTTCTCGGCCGTTTGTAACCTGTAAACGGTCTCGTGTGACTGCATTAGTCTTGCGTTTGTCTTTTCGAGAGTATCTCGTAGGTGGTTGCACTCAAGCCAGATTTCTCCGCAGCCTGCTAGAGGTGTGCAGTGCGAGTCGCCAGCGCTGTGCATGTGATTTGTTGAGTTGCTTTGCCTGACATACTCACGATGCCCTGGAGTAGCCGGTTGCCATGGATCGATTGGCGTATTTGAACCCTCGTTTTGAACTTCTGAATGATGCCTTGCTGTTGAATGCGAATGAACCTCACTTCTGCAGGCAACTTCACGGCAAGGTTCCAGCTGTTCGATGTAGAGATGCAGTGAAGCAATTTCTCGCTGGTGCGCTTCTGTGAGCGCTGCTATGTGAGCCTGGTGTGACGCTTGTAAGGAAGAGGCGTAGGCTTGCTGAGAGAGCATCTCAGATGGTCTATTGGATTCGTCGTGAGAACGCCGAAAATCATGACTTGTCCGTCTGGGAGTGGCAGGTAACTGCGAACTATGGCGGTATTTCCCAATTTCCCGTTTAGAAGTCGTTGAAACTGGCCGTAAGACTCCGTGAGACTGTATCGGGTCGGACCAGATTCGTCGTTGGTGAGCTACTGGTTTCGAATATCTGCAAGTCCTGGCTGTGAGTACCTCGCTTTGCTGCTGCTGTGGGTTTGAAGGTAAGTGGGTCTCGGAAGCACTACTATCTTGATAGCCTTCATGAGGATGATCGTTATTGCGGTCAATCGGAGGGTCCAGCCATGGATGTGATGGTCTTCTCAAATGGCTGTCTGGTCGTACCGATCGTCTAAGTTTGCTGTCGTAGGAATGATGCTGAGAGCCCCGAGGTCTTTCAGGTATCGAGCCGGGGAGCTCGACTAGTGTATGCTGCGAGGGCGCCTCTACAAGAGGCGTGGATGGTGCTGTACGAGATCGTGGTCGTCCAAAGCTGGGTGCCAGCGTCGACGATGGTGGTGGCAAGCGCGCAGAAGCAAGTGGAGATCGTAACATGTCATTGACAACAGCGATCAAAGACGTAGCTGATTTGACAGCAGCATCTTGTAGTGTTGTTTGGTCCTCTGCTTGCTGGTCGTATGGCGATTCAACTTCGGGACTCGGTTCTTGTCTCAATGGTAGTGGTCGACGATGACCGCTCTGTGTACAGTCAGGACGCTGAAGATCACAGCGTAAAGGTGTAGTATGCTTGCCTTAGGTGTCCGCGGATAATCGAATCCTTTGATGTGTATACACTCCACCGGTATGGGAACTACTCCTCCAGAGAATAGCGAATCTGGTGCATTCCGGCTGCGATCGCCTTTCGTCCAGGTGAAGAACTTGGATGACATTCCTACCACAACGACGACATATGGATTTAACAAGTATGGCGAACAAAAGAAATGTGTCTGTCGTGGGTGTCATCGAGCGCGAGAGGACCTACTCTTGACATAGTTGATTTGCATCAACAAGCCTATTCTCGACAGAACCGTAAGCGCGCTCGGAGTAGGCGCTGAGCCGCATCGACAGACAGCAGGGCTGTGTCTTTCGGTCTGCCCACTGTGCTGTCACTAAGATGCATCGGGAGACAGCATCAGCTAAGGTAAGCGATTGTAGGGTTTGCAGCAACCGCCGCCACTCGCAGTCCAATGGTTCGAGACTCATCGCATCATTTCCTGTCAATTGGTGAAACACGGGGATTCTACGCAGACTGCTGTCGTTTCGAGGCAATTCATGTGCCAATGAGAGTAATACAATTTAAGCGCTCGCGCCGTGTTGGAGTAGGAGGATGGAAGTCTGCATGGCAAGAAGCGCGCGATGGGAACGCGCTCACCCTGCGCTTTGGCCACCACTTCATCATCAGACAGACTTTCGACAAAGCTGCGCCTTTCCATCACGCTCGGCATCGATCACACCACATCAACTCGAATCAACCTGCATCAGACACCGCCACTGTCTTGGAGAGCAGAATTTCTTAGTCATCTAAACTCTGTTCTGTTTTTGCAACTCAGCCCTACAGCCTCCTTGTAGGTCTGGTCTGTCGCTGTTTCGGGCCTCACAAACCACCAAACTCAGACTTTCCAAAAGTCTCACTAAGGCAAGATGCCTGCAGATTACAGGGACGAGAGATCTCACAGAGGGGATGATGACTCCAGAGACGGCGCCAGAGACCGAAAGCAGCGTCGCAGTCGCAGTTCAAGCAGCGACGATGATCGTTACCGACGTCGAGACGAGGGTAGAGGCCGCAGCGACAGACACCGCAGGGATCGCTCAATCGAAGGTTCTCATCACCGACGTGATAGAGATGATGGCCGCAGCCATCGCAGAAGACGATCGCGCGACCGCTCAAGGCCTAGGCGCCGATCAAGATCTCCAGATCCCAAGCGACGGAGGCACTCAAAATCGAAGTCGCCACCTCCCACAAAGTCACGCGGTCCGCTACCATCGCAAAACGATCAGTTCCGTGGCGAGGTAACGACCGAGGGAGGTGAACCGCTGCCCGAAAAGCAGAAGCCCAACTGGAAGCCTACTGGCCTACTTGCCAAAGAAGCCAACACCGTCGCCGGCACAAGTACTGTTCTCAAGTATCATGAGCCAGCAGAAGCACGCAAGCCTCCCACTAAGGAGCAGTGGAGGATGTATGTCTTCAAGAAGAAGGATCTTCTCGACACGGTGCAGCTGTATCAGCGTAGCTGTTGGCTCGCCGGCCGAGATCAGCACGTTACAGACTTGACTTTGGAGCATCCAAGCATCTCCAAACAACACGCAGGTTGGTCAAGAATGATGCCAGACACAACGATCAAAGCTAACCTGGCGCAGTGATTCAATTCCGCTTCCAAACTATCGTTAACGAGTATGGCGACAAAAGCAACAAAGTTAAGCCTTATTTGATCGACTTGGAAAGTGCAAACGGCACGAAGCTTAATGGCAAGCTCATTGGAACGAGTCGCTATGTTGAACTGGTTGATGGAGATGTGATCTCCTTCGGAGACAGTGAGAGAGAATATGTGATGATGCTGCCACCACCAGCTTGAATAGAACGAATTTGCTCTCATCCAACGTCACGGTGTCATCAGGTGTATTTCCCCACCATCTATCGCTTGATATATATGCGGTCTGCAACATAAGGCAGGTTGTGATTGATATTAGTATTCGTGTCTTGTACGGACCCTGTGCCACGTTTCATGCCTGAGGCCAGCATGATCCAAACACCCGCTTGAGTGCCCGCCCGCAATAACGAGGATTCTGGAAGCCAGACAAATATCCCCCAAACGGAACTGACTGTTTGGCCCGCACCACCACAGCTCAATATCACACATACACAACGCGCCACCATTATTTTCAGTTCCCTCAACCCAGGAACTTCCTCCAAATATGGCTTTTAACGGCCAAACACCCACGGTCATCGTCCTCAGAGAAGGTTCGAGTCCTCAAACTCCCCCGCGCCAGTGAACATATTTACTAAGACAATGAAATTATAGGCACCGACCAGGCGCAGGGCAAGAACCAGGTGCTTTCCAATATCAACGCATGTACCGCAGTCCAGGCGACAATCAAGAGCACACTCGGTCCCTATGGCGGTGACTTGCTGCTCGTCGACGAGAATGGCAGACAAACAATCACAAACGACGGCGCGACCGTCATGAAGCTCCTCGACATTGTGCACCCTGCTGCGCGCATTCTCGTGGATATTGCTAGGTCACAAGATGCCGAGGTTGGCGACGGCACAACCTCTGTGGTGGTCTTGGCTGGCGAGGTCCTGAAGGAGGTCAAGGAGTTCGTGGAGGCGGGTGTGAGCAGTCAGACTATCATCAAGGGACTGAGAAGAGCAGGCACAATGGCGGTGAACAAGGTCAAGGAGATCGCAGTGAGCACGACTGAGAACAACCAGAGGGACACTCTACGGAAACTCGCTGGAACCGCCATGTCTTCGAAATTGATTCACCGCAACGCCGACTTCTTCACCAAGATGGTCGTTGATGCTGTGCTCACTCTGGATCAGGACGATCTCAACAACAAGCTCATTGGCATGAAGAAGGTTACTGGTGGTGCGCTGCAAGACTCTCTCTTCGTCAACGGTGTGGCTTTCAAGAAGACTTTCTCGTACGCCGGTTTCGAGCAGCAGCCCAAGTCATTCAAGAACCCGAAGATTGTGTGCTTGAACGTCGAGCTGGAGCTGAAGGCCGAGAAGGACAACGCTGAGGTGCGTGTTGAGCAGGTGTCAGAATACCAGGCGATTGTGGACGCCGAGTGGAGGATCATTTTCGAGAAGATGGAAGCACTCTACAAGTCTGGCGCAAAGGTCGTGCTCTCAAAGCTCCCTATTGGCGATCTTGCGACTCAGTACTTTGCCGACAGAGATGTCTTCTGTGCGGGACGTGTGGCCTCAGAGGACCTCGAGCGCGTCTGCCAAGCAACCGGCGCCAGCGTTCAGTCTACATGCTCAGATATCCAGGAAAGGCATCTCGGAACCTGCGAGACATTCGAAGAGAGGCAGATCGGAGGTGAGCGCTTCAACTTCTTCGAGGGCTGCCCCGAGGCCAAGACCTGCACACTTGTGCTTCGTGGCGGTGCCGAGCAGTTTATTGCCGAAGTCGAGCGCTCGCTCCACGACGCGATCATGATTGTGAAGCGTGCCATCAAGAACAAGACCATCGTCGCTGGTGGCGGAGCTTGCGAGATGGAAGTCTCCGCATACCTTCACAACTACGCCGACAAGAACATCTCAACCAAGCAGCAAAGCATCATCAAGGCTTTCGCCAAGGCCCTTGAAGTCATTCCCCGTCAGCTTTGTGACAACGCCGGTTTCGACGCTACCGATATCCTCAACCGCCTGCGTGTCGAGCACCGCAAGGGCAACATCTGGGCCGGTGTCGACTTCGACCACGAGGGCATCAGAGACAACATGGAGGCATTCGTCTGGGAGCCCGCTCTCGTCAAGGTCAACGCCATGCAGGCTGCGATCGAGGCCAGCTGCCTCATCCTCTCCGTGGACGAGACTATCAAGAACCAAGAGTCACAGCAGCCTAACGCACCCCAGCGGGGCCTGCCTCCAGGCGCTGCGCAGCGCGCGATCAGAGGCAGAGGTCGCGGCATGCCGCGCAGGTAGAGAAATTTGTTCCATGAGCGATGACTTAGTGGGCCTTTAATTCGATGGCATAGCGAAAAGAAAGTATAGAATTTTATGTACACGCTGTATGTGGTATCGGCCTCGCATGATCGTGCTGAAAGTCCTGGAGTGAAGTATGTTGTATTGAACGTGATTGAGCTCACAAGATGGTAGGCACATGACAATTCCAACCTTCATACGTGCTCGAGGCGTCCGTTCGTGTATTTGCTTCACATGTGGCTCACACAGGAGGGAACGGTATCTCTGCCAAATCTCTTCGCGTCACCTCTTTTTCAGTCTTATCTTTTTCAACAACCCACTCGCTGGACACCTGATATCTCACATCACCAAATACTACAAGTTCCATCGAAACTTGACCGATATCATCAACGGTCCAAACAGGCAAAGCCGTTACAGCAATGCCGTTCACCCGATGCTTATCTCTACGCCAAGATGATTAAAAGTTTGCATGGCCCCTCTTATCTTTGCGTGCAACGGCGACCTATGAAGAACAGCAGTACGCGAGAAGCAGGCGGCTTAACCTGGAGGAGTCTCAAATCGTCCAAGCAATGCCACATTTCTTTGCTTCTCGGCTTGTGTCATCATTGCTCAATGGGGAGTCTAATTCTAGCGAGGACGCTTGAATTAACACATGCCTTTACTCGAGAAGACCATTGAGTCTCGAATTGGTATTCAAGGCCCAAGGAAAGAATATTACGGCGATCATGCTCCACTATCCAGTCAGGAAAC
Organism: Melanodothis sp. VS III C KN 2; assembly: GCA_019775565.1. Lineage (NCBI taxonomy): Eukaryota > Fungi > Ascomycota > Dothideomycetes > Cladosporiales > Cladosporiaceae > Melanodothis > Melanodothis sp. VS III C KN 2. The sequence continues at coordinate 103,496 of JACWFM010000006.1, forward strand.
TTGGTCCAAGATCTACGAGATACAGGCCTCAATGCACTGTTGACACAGTACCACAGTGGTAAGGTCAAAAGCTCGCCCGTCGATTGCTTGCAGCGATAACACCCGTGTCTATAACACAGGTTCAAATTCAGCCACTCTGATTGGTCGCTCAGACTTCGTTATCTTTATTCGTTGCTATCCTTTCTCAACATAGGTACATTGATTGGCGACCAGGGCCCTGGTATGCTACCATCGTCACTATCCGGAGAAGGGAGGTAATTCTGGGGTCGATACCCACCGTCTTGGGACGGGATATGCAAAAAGTGGAGGTATTGATTGTCGGTTCGGTCGATCTGTTGTATACAAGATGCCTGGTGTCTCCAGTGGTGCTTCCTCTTCTTTGATTCTTCCAGCATCGACTCCCCGAGTTCCGGATACACCTCTTTGCCTTCCGTGCGACATTTCTTCGACTCTTCTTCCACTAGAACCACAAGCATAACGCCAACATGCACATGCAGGTCGTCCACAATGCCTACACACCAAAAGAGACAACAGAGCTATGCTCCCGCGCCGGCACTGTCAAAGCTAACATGCGCATCGACAAAGTCTTCGCAAGCTCGTTCATGGCAGGATGTCTGCTAGCTTTTGCCTGTGCATGCACTCTATCAGTGACAGTCGCGCCATGGTACCAGGAGAATGCTCCCGGCGTGATCACCCTACTCGGTGCCCTGATCTTCCCATGGGGACTCACAGCAATTCTCTCAACGGGAGCCGATCTATGCACCGGAAGCTTCATGGTAAGATCGTCCCACCCAACATCAACAAAAGACCGTCAAACTAATCTCATCATACACAGCTAACAACAATCGCCTGCCTCCACCGCCGCATCTCACCCTTGAAGATGCTCCTCCACTGGTTCATCACCTTCTGGGGCAACCTCGCCGGTTCGCTCTTTGTAATGGCCATCATCACCGGCTACGGCGGTACTTTCAGTACAACAGCCCAACACGCCCGAGTCGTCACTTTCGCCACCGCAAAAGCGATCACACCAGCGTGGCACCAAGTGTTCCTGCGCGGTATCGGCGCAAACTGGCTGGTCTGCCTGGCTGCTTACTTGTCGTTCATGGGCCGCGAGTTCTTCAGCAAGGTCGTTGGGATCTGGTGGCCGACTTTTGCGTTTGTGATGCTGGGGTTTGATCATGTGGTTGCGAATATGTTTTATCTTCCGCTGGGGATTTTCGTGGGGACGCCTGGGTTGAGTGTTGGGCATTATATTGCGTATTCTATGATTCCGGCTCTGCTCGGGAATATCGTTGGGGGTGGACTTTTTGTTGGGATTGTTTATTGGTATTTGGTAAGATTCGATCACCAGTTCGATTCGATGATGTTGGGATGTACTGACTTTGCATCGCAGTACCTTGCTGACGACAACGAGCCAAACACGATCGACGATGAATTGTTCGCTGCGGATAAGCGTCCACTTCTTCCCATCGAGGGCGAGCGACCTGACGGCACTCGTTTCGAAGAAGGTTCGGGCTCTGGCGCGAGAACGCCCCGCTCAGTTTGCAGGAAGGAGAGCAAGGACCCGGAGAACATGGTTTGAGGAGGCTACCTGGTGCGTTCGTCGTTTGAATTGGTATGTATATAGACACAAGATGCGAATACAGAATAGACTTCCGTGCCGAGAGATACCAAATCTCATCGAATGCTTGATTTCCTTCGAATCGCATACGGTGAATCATTGCGTGGCCCAGCAAAAGCCTGACCGAGACCGTTTCGAACATTCAAATGCAATGCAACCCAAGAACTCCTCGCTGAAAACATAATCGATATCGTGAAACCCCAATGTCCGCGTAAATCAGTTTGCATATCCTGATAGCATTCCTTCTATTCCCAAGTAACCGTCTTTGTCCGCTCGCCTCGTGCTTGCGCAAGAGACGCTCGCGACTGTATCATCGGCGAACCCTCTTGTGTGTTTGCTTTCGCTGGTTCCTCGTCCGATGCGAATCGTAGAAGAGATGCTCGTTTCTGCGCGCCGATCCACTTCCTCTGTTTGTTCTGCGCGCGTTCGCGGTGATATACGTAGGCACCTAGGGCTAGGTAGGCGAGGTAACTGGTGCAAGTATTAGCTGATGATCAGACACAGTTTGTCATAGTCATGTAGGTGACTTACAGCACGATCAAAACAGCGGCCAAGTACACCGCAGCTTGGGCAAATTCGAGGTTAGCAACTTCGAAGAGCTCATCTTTGCCATGCTGAAAGATGACGGGGCATAGACCGGGCACGGTATTTCCGCTGTTTGTGTGGCATGCAGTCCAGAAGCCAACCTCGAGAGCCCAGACGAGAATGAAGAGAATCGAAGCGACGACGACGTAGAGCGGTGCCAGTTCGTTTGTGAATAGACACCAAGCCTCGCCTACGACGAATGCGACCATTGTTGTAGGTGCTAGCATGTAGAAGCAGACTAGTTGGCTGAGATGGGAGTCAGTGTCTGGCTTGTAAAAGGAGCGGTGGTCGAGGACTTGACTTACATCCGGACTTTCATCTCATGCGTGGACGTATACGAAGTTTCCGGCAGAGGTGTTTGTCCGGTTTGTTCAAGAAACGGTAGGTCCCATTGCCGTTCGATTACTGCCGAGGACGCAGTACCCAATGCGACGACAGTGATGGTTGTAAGGAAGATGAGACATTGTACAGAAGCAACAGCGATTTTTAGCCAGCCGGTCCATGGTGCTGTGTAAATGTGGTGCATGTCAGGACTTCGAAAGAGATGGTGGAATGCAATGAAAGGTGAAAGAGGAGGAAGACCAGAGTCGCAGTTACCACTATTTTTTCATCAATAGCGCAGTAGTACCGAATGGTCTCGTAGGGAAGTGACAGCTGCACGCGAGCATTCACGACTCGCCTTCATTCTTTGGCACCGCCCTACCACCGCCCTGCCAAGGGTGCGAGGATGTCCAAGGACGATAGTTGTGACGTGCACGGGAAACCGCCAAGTGGTGAATTGGTAGTTTGCCAACTTGCGCATGGGATGCCATCCGAGAGCCGTTGGAAGGATTCACTGACAAGGCGCAAGAGGAGCCTCTCCGCGGAGGAAGAGACGACATTTTAGCTGCGCCACGAGTCTTGGGTCTTGAGTGCTTGGGGGTTTTATGTTTTGGCTTTCGGTTTGCGAGCCGTTGACGATGGATTGTGAAGCTCTTTCCACGCGATGGAAGGGTGAGATCATTATTGATGGCATTGCTCGTGCTAAAAACAAATCTCCGGACCGTCTTGAGTCTCGACGTCACAGTGCGCAGCCCAGAAGAAGACTGGGGCCACTTGACTTGACCAGCACGCCCAGTCGGTGAATCGAGCCCGACTGCAAGAACGCCAGAACAAGAAACCCGCTGGTTGTTGTGCCCTTCCCATACATCCGCCAGAGGTCACGCCAGGATATTCGCATCCACCTGCGAGGACTCGAGGAGGATTCCTCCAAGCGTGGTAACGACGCTTGTGAAACCGGGATTAGGTGGCCTGACGATGTCAGACCCTGCAGGCGCCTCAATCTCCACGCAGTGACAGGGCGTAGATCGTGGATCTGCTGCATCACCGTGAGCATGTTTGCATACGATCTGTGTTCGGTGCCTCTGTGCTTCCTGCCTAGCTGCGTTACTGTTCATGCTGTCATGCCTCTTTGAGGCCATCGAAACTGCATGCTTGATGTGTGTATGGTTGCATTCATGTGTATAGCGTCATCTTTGAGGCTGATATGGCTTCGGACTTTGTAGGCGCCACATGTAACGGTTGGGCTGCTAAGTATCTGTTTATGGTCGTCGACGTTCCATGCATGCACTGGCGAGACTGGCAAGGCTCTGCTACGAAGGTCGATGCCTACATGTGTACGTGTAGCAGAACACAATGATCTACAAACTGCATATGAGATATCAACGGTGCGGCAACTGATACCTCCTACCGCCAGTGGTTGGTCTACGGAAGTGTCAGGCGAACTGCGCGTCACATCCCGCCTCCGCGTAGTTTGCAGATGCACTGCAGATGCACTGCAGATGGTGACGCAGAGCACATGTCTTGAAGTACATTTCTGTGCTCGACTGGCAACGGTAGCGAACGAAGGCGCTTGTCGGGACGTCCAGGCATGGAGCAGAGTGCCTTCATATGGCAAAGCATGCGACTCGCTCAGCTAGCACACACACACACATACATACATGTACACATGCACGCAGAAGGTGCAACATCTCGCCAGGCATGCCGATGAGCAGACTGGGGTGTATGCGGCAACACGTCTGTCTGCAGCTCCTTCGGGTCGAGTGATTATAGTGAATATTGATTTCATCGACGGTGATTGGTCAGAGATCGTAGCTCAAGTCGTCGGCTCGATCTACAGGCGGTCATCGGCAAAATTTGTGGATCGGACAGGCGGCCGCCGGGCGTGATGGAGAAGCACTTCTGCAATATAGACGCCGCCAATCTCACTAATCTCGATACGCTACGATCGGCTGTGTCTGAGATCGCTTGTTGCAGCAAGTTCCGAGATCTGTGCATCCTTGCGCCGCTCGCTGGCACACTTCTTTGTTCGCCTTACGATCTTCGCCTCTTGCCCGCCCTGCCACACCTCTCTTGTGCCGTGGACCTCTCTGTTTTAGCGACATTGCATCCCTTTTGCTGTCTCGCTTTCCCCTCGCATTTGCTTGCGTGCGGTCGAACTCTGCAACAAATCCTCACTTTGCGACTTTCGGAAATTTTTGACACTATCGGCTACGCCGACCAGTGCACGTCATGCCTAAAGAAAACAAGAAGCGCGGTCGCCGCATGGAAGGGACCAAGAGGAAGCACGAGGAAGCCGAGGAAGACCAGACGCTTGCGCAGGACACCAAGCGACAAAAGCCTGCTGAGGAAGCACAAGAGCCTAACGAGCTTGAGAATGGAAATGATTATGTTCCGTTGGCTGAGGGCGGCGACGGAGAGCCGATGGAAGGTGTCTACCCGACTCTGGATACGCCATTCTTCGGTATGCTCGACGAGGAGGAACAGGAATACTTCAAACATGCCGACGAAATGCTGGAAATGAACTCGTTTGAGGACTCCGAGCAACGACAACTATTCTTGGCCAATGTCTGGCGCGAGGCTGAGGGAAAGGAACTCAAGATCGCCAACAGTCAATCTTGTTCTCGTCTCATGGAGCGCTTGATCCAACTTTCAACTCCTTCCCAGCTCAAAGGGTTGTTCCAGCGCTTCTACGGAAAGTATGTATTGTCCTGTCGCATGTATTGCTTGGACGTCTTTGCTAACATCTGGCCAGCTTTGTGCACCTCATGACCCACCGCTTTGCCTCCCACTGCTGCGAGGCACTCTTCTCCCACGCAGCACCCATTGTTACAAACGAACTCTCTACTCGTCCCAAAAAGGCCGCCAGGTCTGGCGATGCGAATGTCGACGGCGAGGCCGAGCCCGCAATGGAGAAATGCTTCCTGGATACCATGACCGAGATCGAGGGCAGCATAGGATTCCTCATGACCGACCGCTTCGCCTCACACGTTCTTCGTGTACTTCTGATCGTCTTCTCTGGTGAATCTTTGGACTCGTCGGCAAACAAGCAGCTTATGCAAAGCAAAAACAAGGAGGGAATCAAGGTCGAAGGCAAAGAGAAGGTGGAAACAAAAGATGAGAATAGGAAGGTGCCGGAATCATTCTCGAAGGCTCTGGAAAAACTGCTTAGCGACAGTATCGCTGGACTTGATACCGAGAAGCTGCGTGCACTTGCTACATCTCCCAATGGCAACCCTACATTGCAGCTTCTGCTCAGGATTGAGTTGTCGCATTTCGGCAAGCAACGCGCCAAAGATGAGACGTCTGTCATTCGTACGCTCCTGCCCGATGATCCAATCACCGCTGAGAGCTCGAGTGCGGCATTTATCAATGCGATGATCTACGACAACATCGGCTCGCGATTGGTTGAGACTCTGGTTGAAGCTGCGCCTGCAAAGCTCTTCAAAAATATCTATGGAACTCTTTTCAAAGAAAGGCTCCCTTCTTATGCTCGCAATGAGGTCGCAAGTTTTGTGGCTTGTCGTATCATGGAACGTCTCGGCAAGGATGAGCTCCTGGCTGCTCACGAGGCTATTGTGCCGACCATCCCCAGTCTGCTCGAACGCAATCGTACCAACATCGTCCGTACGCTGATCGAACGTTGCGCTGTCCGCGGTATCGACTCAAAAGCCATCGCGGCATCGATTCTTTCGACATGGGACGGGCCCAACGGCTTCGAAGTCAAGAAGCTGTTGAAAGTTGATGATGCACCAGACACCAAGAGCAAGAAACCAGAAGGAATTGCTTCAAGCGCAAACACAACCGGCAAGGCTTTCGGCGCCAGCGCTCCGGAACCAGTGAAAGCCCACTTCAACGTCCTCGCACAGGCTATGCTGCTCGTTCCCGGCCCTCTCAGCGGCCTTGTACTAGATTCGCTTAACGCACTTGACAACGAGACATTATTCGCAATGGCCAAGGACCCTATTGTCTCGCGCACCCTTCAAGCCGCCATCACCTCACGCACAGCATCAATAATCTCCGTCCGCAAACAGGTGCAACACTTCTACGGACACATCGGCGAGATGGCCCTCGACAAAGCAGCTTCGCACGTCGTCGACTGCATCTGGGAAGGCACACACGGCCTCGCGTTCATCCGCGAGCGCATCGCTGAAGAACTGGCCGAGAACGAGGCAACACTGCGCGAATCACCCTGTGGACGTGCGGTGTGGAAGAATTGGAAAATGGACATGTACAAGAGGAGGCGTGGCGATTGGGTGAGACAGAGCAAGAACAAGGCATCGAATGATGGCTTCCAGAGTTTCTCCGAACTTGAAGATGTTAAGAATAATGGCACGGCGACACAGTACAAGAAGAAGTCTCCGATCGAGTTGGCGAGAGAAAGGCACGCCAAGAACAAGGCTGCGAAAGAAAGTGGCAAAGACGTGAAGAAGTCAAAAGGCAGTGGAAGGTCGTCGGGCAGTGGAGGAGCGACGGGCTCGAATTCGACACCTGTGGGCGCTCAGAAGAGTTCATGAGGTTGACTTCTCCTTCGCATGTCCTTTCTCTTGGCACGTCCTGTGTGTAAGTTACTCATGGCGTGTTGGAACTTCATCTTATGGCGTTAGAGCAGCTTCGGCATCAAAATTTCTTCTTGTATGAACGGTGGAGGTATTCCTTGATTTTCTCTGTCTTACTTCTCTTTGATAGTCACACGTCACTTTACGGTCTTCACAGCTTGTCGTTGCCTGCGTCGACGTCCCGGAGTCGAGAGTGCACCGCATGTCGGCTCGCATGTCGTGTTACTTCGAGTAACAAGGTACGCTCTGAAAGATAGAGTCTTAGTGGGACAACGTGCTGATAATTCTATACAGGTTGTTTGGGAAATCATGAGTCCAATCGTCCATTAAGGTTGTGATATTGCCTTGACGCTATTTCCATCCGCGTTGGTCGCCCGCGACTGTCCATCGTACCAGCAAGATGCTGGCTTGCTTCGAAAGAGTGAAGTCTGAGAGTGAATTTGAGCTTGACCGCTGTTCGTTGATACGCTCGTTTGCGCGTGTTCGATCTTCACGCGCGTGCAAACGGCAGCCTTGGATACGCCCTCGGTCGCTCTCTCCTCGCTGAGCTTCGCACAACCTCGACTTGACTCGATTTCGACCTCACATACCACGAACAAACTTTGATTCCTCTACTATCGCATGATTGTCCACTCCACGTCAGCACCGTTATCCACATGAGCAACAACTCGTCGACTCTGCCGCCATGGATATCATCGTCTTCAACGTCCCAAAGCGAGGAGCTTGCTACAAAGCACTGCGAAGATGCCCACGCAGATGTCTTTTGCAACGCCGCTGCGATTTCCAGCCGAAACTTTCGAGCGCTGTCGCAGTCGGCTTGAGACCATGCTTACCGATATGCGACGGCGCGGAAAGTTGCAATTCGGTGTCAGATTCCAGTTGCATCGCATGGCTTGCAACGGGTACCTCCCGCCTTCGAGTGTAATTGCACTGCTACCTGTTGTTCCAGCCATGGTCCTGCAGAAGGAGTCCAGACGTAGTGGTACATGCCCTTCGGGGCTTGGCTCGCAGTTTGCCAGTCCCCGGTCCGGACAATAGCAAGCACTATAGAACATCAGGCTTGGAATCTGGGCGGCGGTATGTCCGACAACCCATACGAGCTGTTGAAAAGGTACAAGCACATCAACCTCGTGCACAGGGTTGTTATTACACCCACAGGTCTCTACTTAGAGGGGCCAGATCCCGAGCCAACAAATCGAGTTCCCAGGAGATACGATCGCTTCAATGATCACTTCATCAGAGTATTGCTCTGCGACGAAGACGGCGGCTCAGTCCGGTATGATCCCAAAGCATCGCGAAGGATGGTCTACGACGATCGCTTCCGCACCGTGCTCCGGAGACCACTTTTCATTGCTGGAAAGGCCTATGACTTCTTCGGGTTCTCAAACTCCACATTTCGAAGCCATTCATGTTGGTTCGCGGCCCCCATTCCAACAGAAAGTGCACCTTCCTACGCGACGTTGGTTCTGAAGGCGTTAGGAAACCTTGAGATGATCCGGACTCCCGCCAAATGCGCCGCTCGTATCGGTCAAAATTTCACGGATTCAAACGATGCCGTCGAATTGTCTTCTACAAGTATTGGTGATCTACCAGTTGTCACTCGCAATGGCTACGACTTCAGTGATGGTGTCGGAACCATTTCCGGAGATCTCTTGAGAATGGTCTGGGAGTTGTACGGTACTGAGCGCCTTCTCAGGCTAATGGTTCTGCAGATACGATTCCAAGGCATCAAAGGGACGGTGTCGCTGGATACTCGGCTCGAAGGCGGAAAATGCTGCCGCGCTCGAAAACGAAGAAGTTCGAGACAGAGAGTTCATGGAAGCTGGAGATCTGTGGAGCGGCCTTTATGCCATCGCCCATGTTCCTCAATCGCCAGCTCATCAAGATTCTCGAAGATCTTGAAGTGCCTGCGCAAGCCTTTCTTGACTTGCAAGAAGCCGCTAGACGTAGGCTCCGCTGCATGACCGAGACATCTATCAACACTGGGCTCCTCCTCAAACAGTCTATCTCACAAGCAAGCCAGATCTCTTCGCTCATTTGGCATCTGGGCGGAGCCGGTTTCGATTATCACGAAGATATCTTCCTCACAAGTATCGTGTAGATGGCGATAGTGACCGAGTTATGTGATTTGAAACACCGAGGACGAATCCCTGTGAAAGACGGCATGACTCTCTACGGCATCATGGACGAGACTGGCTGGCTGAAAGAGACTCAGGTATTTATTATCACCGAACAGCAAGCTGTGTCTACGGTAGCCGCTGCCTCCAATACTCATATCGGCAACGAGGACGCCATTCCAGCAGGAAAGCAAGTTCTGGTGAGGAACAATATCATCATCGCCCGTTCGCCAGCGATACACCCTGGTGACGTCCAGATTGTACACGCCGTCAACATACCGGAAGATTCGCCGTTGCGACAGCTTCGCAACGTTGTTGTATTCAGCCTGCGCGGGAACCGTGATCTATCCAGTCAGCTCAGTGGAGGCGATCTTGACGGGGATCACTCTTTAATCAATCACATGGCACGGCTGCTGCGTATCAGTTTGCGTACAGCTTTGGTCACTTTGACTGCATCTCAGTGGTCAGCATATTCATTCTACGCTGTGACACTAACAGTACTAGCACATCGTGCACTAAGGAGTGAACCAAGCCTTGGTCTTATCTCAAAGGCAAATATGGCCGTTTCCACATCCAAATCCAGTAGTACTGTCACGAAAAATTTGAGTTTCGACACAGACTTCAGCGGCCTCTCAGTGGTAAGGGTGACCAAATTATCGCTCCGTGTCTGATTCTTAGTACACTGAGTTGCCCGAGAAATGCCTGAGAAATGCCTGAGAAATGCCTGAGAAATGCCTGAGAAATGCCTGAGAAATGCCGGGTATCTCAATGGTAACATGAAGTCAACTTCAATCGGATACCACGTCTGTCGATATGAGCGTCGCTGATGAGATGGCTGCTGTTGAGATTGCTGCACGTAAATTCTTGCGTAGCGACTATATTTCCAAATGCTAAATACAGCTTTGATCAGATCACATGTCTCCATTCAATATTAATTCCAGTGATGATGTCTCGTCGAAGGAAGTGAGCTTCGGCATCTGAAGTCCGCTTTCGGAACTTGCCGCTTTCACGTGCTATCTGTTGACTTCAAAGCAATGCGCCAACCTCTCTCGTCCAATGTTCCAATGTCCAAGGTCCCACCATGTCAACAATAGCCTCTCCCAGACCATCAATCGCACTGTCATCGCGACGAACATCCACCTCCACAGACCGCTCTGTCTCCGCGACCCGAAATCCAGGCCCAGCGACAGGCAACCTCCGCCGTAATCGAGCAGCTCTCCGCGACTACTACAACCTCAAAGCCGGCAGCGCAGACCAAAGCAAAGATGTCCCGCCAACACCCACCCTAGATCCCGAAATCGAGAGCGAACTAGACAAAGAAGGCTTTGACCCAGAGCAATATGTCAAAGACATCCTCGCGCGAGAAGGCCTGGAGGGCGTGATGCGCGTGGAAGCAGGGCTAATAAGCGAGATACGGACACTGGACGGAGAAAAGAAAGCGCTGGTCTATGACAATTACTCGAAGTTGATTGCGGCTACGGACACGATTCGGAAGATGCGCACGAATATGGATCCGCTGACTCCGACTACGGCTACGCTTACGCCTGCTATTGGACATATTGCTGAGACGGCGACGGCGTTGTCCGATTCGCTGAGAAAGCAGCATAGTGATGGTGGAGTGGGTGCGGCAAGGAAGAAGCAGGGACAGCAGGAGCTTGTGCGGTGGGTGCTTGGTGCGCCTGGTCGCTTGAGCAAGCTTGTGGAAGATGGGCGGGATGAGGAGGCTCAGGCGGAGTGGAGTCGTGTGTCGAGTCTGCTTGTCAAATGGCAGTCGGTGCCAGGTGTTGGGAATGTTCGCCAGGCCTGTGAAAAAGCTATGGAAGACAGTGAGGCGTAAGAAACTGAGCGACGTGGACTAGATGGCCTGATACGAAGCTACGATACATCACGATTGAACGAAACACTTTAAGAAGCTTCTCCCTGGTATCTGGCTATGGCTACAGAGAAGCTCGTGTCTTGAGACTTCATCCGATCCACCGCATGATGAATTCATGTTCCTATACCGCAGCCGCCCAATGTTAATCAGTATCTTGTGATTCTACGATCAGACATCCGCCACGAAGAGTTGTTCATCTTTTTCTCCTTGGCTCGATCTTTCCCCTCTCAACGCATGAGAGATGATCGCGCGCGCAGTGTCAGCGCACGAAATGGAGCCATTGCTTTTCCGCTAAACGGCCTCCACAGCGAGCGGAAGGGCAGTGCCGATGCGTTGTCCACGCTGTCTGTGTGCGTGCAAGAAGGTATCAATGGACGAAACGGGGCCTTTGCTTTGTCGGTGGCTGACTTCATGTCGGCCGGAAGGGAAATGTGGACGTGCTTGCTGTCAGCTATCTCCTTCTCTTCTTCGATGTGCTCGGGCTGATGCTCCGCCTTCTAAGCGTCCTGCTTCTCAGCGTCCGCTGCGCCCGCCACGTCTGCCGCGCCGTTACCCATGTGTCACCTTCAAGCATTGCAAACGCGCAAGACCGGCAGCCGCAGAGGCTACATAAACCCCATCGCCGCACCTTGCTGCTCTACCAATTCCCACGAACTCTTCACGACAAGCGACAACTTGCGTTTAAGCTCGCAGCACCTCTAGATTCAGCATACCACAGAAGCTCCAGCGAATCCAAAGACCCTTCTTGAGCGCTGTGGAATTGGTCAGACCTCGCAGCTCACGCAATACTCAGCACGCATTTCATACCCACAAGAGTCTGCCCTGGTCTACCACTAGAATGACTAGAAGCGCCACCACCGCCAAGAGAACCACTCCCCTCTGCTCACCCCGTCATCGTTGGCGTGGTGCTTCTGTGGTCTGACAACGGCCAGCCTGCATCTTCAACATCTCCTCAACTTCCAGAGTACTCCTACACTAGGTCACGGTCTGGTGCTTATACCAAGTTTGAGAGAAAGCATCGGGACACTCTGGCTCTTGCCTCTGTTGGACGTAAGGACCGGCATGGCCAGGTCCTGTTGTCAAGTCAAGCGCTGATTCCAACAAGCGTTATGCCCGCGGACAACATCAGCCTCGCGATCGTCATTATCTGGGTCGGGACAGTCGCATCTACTTGGGCTTCCAAGGTTCGCTGCGTATCGTTCAGCAAGTTCTGACTTTGGGGAGACATTGAAGATTCTTGAGCACTTTGAAGTTTCACAGCAGGTAGTACAGAAGAAAAGCACATACTAAATGTCATCAATCTGAGTGAGCTTACAGGCTCAGTAAGATATTGTCAGTCATGTCTGATGATCATAGAAGCCGTCATACTGGTGCCGTCGGTCTCAGATGCTGGATAAACCCAGTGTACCATTGAGACGCTCAGATGCTTTCGTGGGTAAACTGATTACTGTACTGATGTCGCCAACCGCCTTTACGAACGATAATCGATTTTTGTCAATATTGGATACAGTCACACGGTCACTGTAAATGTTAATATAAACAAAGCAGTAAGTCAATTGCTCGTGACCTTGCTCACAAGGTAAAACAGATGCTGAAGCGGGACTCCGCACGGTTACGTGCAGCATGCATGAACGTAGACTCCCGTTGAGAGGCTCTGAAATCAGTGGTTGCGCACTGTTTGTGGCGTGATAGTGGGCTGTCTCATAAAGTGTAGCACACACATGCTCCGTTCACTTTTGGGCCAAGCTTTTTCCTTTCATTCGCTCTATAGGTGGCGGAGGCTGCGCTGCCTACATCCCAAAATCGGCGTCCTTTCTGCACAGTGTGAAGTACCACGACATCAATCATACTATTGAACGACTACTCCCACCTTCGACACTTTCTGATCGTTTAGGACACTCCGTAGTCCCAACTCCAGCTAGTAGACGATCCCGCCATGCGTATCAGGCTCGGAGATGATGCGTTCTGTTCTGGTCGGTACAGAAGTGACCGATTCACGGCTGCGTCACTTGAAGACGAGTCGGATGACCCACTCGCAGCAACTCTGAAGCCCCCACGCTCAGGGTATGTTCCGTCACCTCTTTTCTACCAAGAGTGTTTCGAGTCGGCCTACCTTGGGGAAGGATTCTGTCCGACGGTCCAGAATTTCCCGTCACAGATGAATTTCTGGAAAGTTCTCATGAAAGAGAATGGCATGGAACTTGAGGATGCATATATCGTCAACGCTATCTTGAGAAATCTTCCCGATGAGTGTACTGAGTTCCGTTCGTACTTGGAGCCCTTGCTGGAACATGCTATCGACTACGGATCAGTCTCAATCGATGGACTTGACGAGCACCTACGGTCCTCCGAACCCCAGCTTCGAAATAGAGATGCCGAGACCGAGATCGAGAGGAGGGCTTCAGCAATCCCAAAAACATTGCCGAGCTCAAGCGCTTTCGAGATAGAGCACATCGAAGGAAGGCTAAAGCAGCTCAGCTTGGAGTTTTGCGTGTGCGTCAAAGATTACTTGGGACGTGCATACTTCTGGCGAAGACTGCTAAAGGAAAACGGCAAGACCATTAGCGATTCCAACTTTCTTGGACTCATGATCGGCGGTCTGAGTGCTGAGTACCAGCAAATCGGAGCGCACTACAACATGCTGCGATCTACGCCAGCTTTCGAGGGAAAGATGCTGGATGAGTTTGCAAGCGACCTCAGAGTCCTCGAACGGGATATCACCCAACGCCTCAGGGTGCTTGAACAGGATATCGCCAGGTTTGAGGCCAATCCCAGCTTAAACTCAATAAGGTTTTTCCAGGAGGAATTACGCCACCGCCGAGACCCAGCAAAAGTGATGCAGCTCCATTGGAAAATCGGAACCTACTTCGGTCTCACACTAATGACCCTCTTGTTTGGCGCCCTAGAAGCTTGGGTGCCGCCTAGTGACCCCATAGAGTCGGCCTCGACTGGGTTTTGCTGGGGGTCAGTACTTGTCATCTCTCGACACCTCTACCTGCACTTTCGCCTCAACGATGTCTTCGTTCACGTGGTGGGCTGGGCTTTCCTGGTTCTCTGCACCGCAGGCTTCAACCAATTCGATCCGGCCTTCCCATTCAGTTGGTCATCGCTGATGTTCAAGGTCGCACTGCCTCTGGTGATATACCACGGTCTCGTTGTCGAAGCAGCTCGCGGCAAGACCAAGGGTTCCCTCAAAGCCAAGACAACCTAGAGAATGCCACAGGCACATCTCTTCTTGAATCGAAAGTTCCAAGGAATGTCGGGTGGGAGGAGTAATGACGCTGCCTCGTATGTTGATATCGACTGGCCTGGTTTCTGGTGTCACGAAAGTTGAAGGTGGGAGGGCGTCTTGTGTAGACAGTAATAGCATTTGATCTCTAATTTCATGTCTACCTCCAACTCGTGCCATCGTTTGGGAGATCAAATCCGTCTGCACAATTGCTTTAGCTCAACACCAAATGCTACTCAGTCCGGCAACTACTTCTCTAACCACTCTTCGAAGCCTTAAACTTCGGCGCGAAGCAAGACTTCACAATCCCAACATCCTGACCATTCGTCGGCACCTGAGTCAACTCATAGTCCGGCCAGAAGTTACCCGCAGCCCAGCTCGTCCATCCAACAAACACATCTCCATTGTTGTTCAACGTATCAAGAACATCGCAAACAATCTTAACGCAGTCCTGTCCGTTACCAGCACCAAGCTCTCCGATGAAGGCCTGACGCTTGTGGCTCTTCAAGAACTTAGCCACAGTCTCGAATCCAGAAGCCAGGGCGTCGTTGCAGAAGGTGTTCTTGCCACCCTCCTTGTCGAAGTACTGGTGCAGCTCGAAAATGAGGTTGGTCGTGCTTCCGTCGGGGTTCTTGACGTTGAGTAGATCAGCAGCGCGGTCAGGGAAGCTCATTGCATTCGCCCAGTTAGTGGGCGTGAGGAAGATCATCTGGGAGGTTGCGCCGGCTTTGCGGATAGCGGTGACGACGGTCTGCGAGGTCTTGGCCCAGGTAGCCTGGTTGAAGTCGGTCTTGCCCTCGGTGTCGTGGGGTTCGTTCATGATGCCGAAGATCTGCAGGGTGAAGGGTAAAGTCAGTTCAATGTCCCAGACAACATGTTGGGTCGTCTCCTTCGGCCACGCCTTACAATTCGGGGCTCAGATTTCCAATGGGAAGCGATTTGAGACCATGTCTGGGCCAATATCCCAGCGTTTGGACCATCTTGCCCAACTATTCCGCCCCACCAGCGGCCGTAGTTGTGGATGTCGATGCTGGGAGGCGTTGTCAGTATGTAGTTTTGGCTCTAGGAAACCCCTGTGCTGACTTCGACGCCACAACGTGGAGAACAGGGACAGCATCAGTCTGAAGAACTTACATGCAGTGCGCCTCAGCACTAGTATCAAGACAAATCTGCACGAGCGCGTTGTACTTGTCGAAGTACGTCTTGTCCAGAACGTTGGCCTTGAGGTCGTTGTTGACCAGTGGCTGCCAAGCCGTCGGCAGACGGAAGACATTGAAGCCATCGACACTGGCAAAGTGTTGCATCTGACTCTTAGCCATTGCGGAAGAGGGGCAGCTATACTGCTTTTCGAAATCATTGGGAGCGAAGTTGCCCTGGGTTTTTCTCTATTAGCTACCTTGCTTCAATTTTGACTGGAAAACTAGTATTTGCTTACGCTCGTATCAATACCGATCTCGCAACCAGCGATGTTGACACCAGCGAGCCAAACGGCGCTGGCCTGCACCGCAAGAGTGGATACGAAGAGAGAGCGGAGGGTCATGTTGAAATCACGGAGAGATGTTATGGTCCGGTTGGCGTCGAGAGCTGAGGAGCAGTCAAGCAGAGCAACAGCTACTCAGAGCACATTATATACCAGTCCATTTCCACACAGATGTGCGCATATACATACAGTGTCAAGTGTCACTTAGACTCCCTAGGGATGGATCCCAGAAGGGCCAATCTCAAGGCCCAGCTCGCGTGCCGTGTAGATCACCTCGCTTACCGAAGGAGGAGACATCTACCCAGAACTAGGATAATTAGCAGCGCCATCAATAAATTACAGTAAACAGACACGGCAGAGCAGCGTTGAGTCCGGCTATTATCCAGCGCAAGCTATCAACCACGCCGGCTCAGCCGTCAAAGTGAAACGGACAAAGCGTCGTCAAGAGCGAAGATGACACGCGCTTAGAATTCCAAGATGACCAGGATTCGACAAGGCCAGGGAGTCGCACGCTAAACCAGGCTTGAACGGATCGGCTTAATACTTTACACCGCAGGATGCAAAGTACAGTCCGGTAGTGCCGAGGTGGAAACGCTGCTCGTTGTTAAATGATCCTGCTAAGCAAAGTGGTTACCTCGGTGGATTTGAAAAGCGCCGAATCAGCGATATCATCGTATATGAACACTTAGATCAGCGTGGTGTCTTGTTATTTGAATCATCCTGCGCGACGTTGCCAAATCCCGAGGTCGATAGTCACGCCGAAACAAAAGAGCGGCGCGGCCATAGCAGAACCAAAAACACAATGGACTCGCAAAAAGAACGACAGCCAGGGAAGCAAGGAGAAGAAGAAATCACTCGATCCAGATTTACACAACCTCGAGAGGAAGAACGATATTGAAACAACAAGAGAGTGCAAGCAAAGAATGCAAAGCAACAAAGGGTAATGATTGTGATTTCCATCCATCCCCATGCCCTTTTCCGTAGGCCAAAAGGCTAGCCACACTCCACACAAAGGGAGTAAAAAATGAAAATGAGCAAGATAAGAAGTGGACTGGTGAAATATTTCAATACAAGAAAGGACATTTCGTGTCTCTCTACCGCGGCTGTTTCGTCCCTGCCTCATTTTTTGAGCATGCTTTGCGCCTTGCGGTAAAATATTCTGATGAAAAAGGAAAAACAGGAAAAGAAATATAAAAGTTTGGAAAGAATAAAAGAGGTTAAGGAAATTCAAAACCCCTTTGCTGGTTTTTCTTTTCCAAATCAGGTCTGTTGTCTGACTTCCTGTGGGTGGTGGGGTGTGTTTCTTGAGAATGTGAAGAAGGAAAGGGTGATTGAGTTCTCCTTTTCGGTACAGTCGTTGATGAATCGTCTCGTCTTTCGGTGCTTATGCTTCGTGTTGAGGTTTGGATGGAGCCCACATCGAGGGTGGTATCTGGTTTTCTTTTGGGAACTTATATCTTCAGCTTTAGACACCAACGCTCGTGCCTTTCCCATGTATGATGTACCGCCTGCTTTGTGCAAATTCGCGGCAATAAAAAATGTCAAGGATGCAATTAGGAGTTGTCCGGGTTCGCCACCTGTGTGTTGCATTAGCTGAGAGTGATCGTATCGACAGGAGACTCGTTGCGTCTTACCCTCAATATCCTTCTCGAGTAGTCCTGGTCATCTGCAATACTTCCAATCGAATTCCTCTTGTTGGCTTCGGGATCTAATCGGGAGTCGGACATGTTGGAGTAGCCAGTGTTCGGTGGCTTGCCCTCACCAGATGTTCCACCGTGGCGCATGAAATCGCCGACTTGGGTACGCTTGTATTCCTCTTCTTCGGCCTTGCGTCTGCGGTGGCGCATGAAGAAGAACAGCCCAATGGCGATACCAGCGACAGCAACCACACCGACAACAACACCAGCTGCAATGCCAGCGACATTGGTACTGGATCCGCCATCAGACTTGGCGCTGGGAGAAGCATCGGGAGCTTCAGTCTGTTGTTGGCTTGATGGCATAGTCACAACAATAGTGGTGCCGGGCGCAATGCTTGTGGATACAGCAGCGCTTTCCGCGGGAGCTGAAGTGATTGATGATGATGAGGTGGTGGTCTTGGATGGAGAGGCGCTTGAGCTTGAGCTTGAGCTGCTGGAGTCGTCTACGTAGCTGTCGACATTGTTCTTGGTGCCTGTAAGGAAGACTGTGAAGTAATTGTGTCCACCACCTGTGCGATAGTCAGTATTGGCGCATGGGTGACGTTGCAGGCCTCCCAACAAACTTACACATTTCCTTATTGTAGCCATCACATGGTGTGTCGCATTTCGAGTCGTCAACCTTGGTGTCCGCTGCAGGTAGCATGTCACCGCAAAAGCAGTTGCTTCCTTCTGTCATGGCCATGACAGCATATTGTTGGCCGCCGCTTGGGACACATGTTTCCTGGCATGCTCCGGAACTTTGGTATATGTTGGTGCCCTGATCCGTGAGAGGTGTCGAGCTCGAATAGCAGCCTTGGCCCTTCATGGTCTTGAGACCTTGTGCAGATGTCGATGATATAAGTGCCGCGGAAAATAGAAGAAGCGCGGTGGCTGCCCGTGACACGGGTCTGGTAGATCGTGTTGACAGCATTGCGAGAAGGTGCGCCGCGCGTTAATGCAAGGAGTGAATGAAGTTCGGGTGGTGTGTGGCTTGGAAAGCGCAAGCTAGGGGATGTCGGGTGACTACAAAAGGAACGCTGTCAGCACATGTTGTCTGCGCGTTCGCAGTGAATATCCGACGAGACAATGATGACTCTGGTGAAGTTGCGCACCTTTAATTCGCGGGCTGCCAGCAGCGCACAACGAGCGTGACCAAAAAACGACGGTTTCTGATAAGAGCCTACCTGAGACCAGCAGAGTAGTGCTTCAATCTTTCCCTGCCCAAAATGCCTTGCTCCGGAGGATCCGGATGTGTCGTGTGAGGTTTGTATCGAAAGACGTTCACACCACAACAAGAGTGGATGTCGAGGCAGTCAGAGTAACAGCCCTACGAGAAGACGTCCAGGTCGCAATGACAACGGGTTCCACCTTGTGCTGATGGATCGCGAGGCCGCTGGTGGCCGAAACAAATATCGTGGGATCCGAGGCGTCGGGGTGGAATGCTTGTGGTGTCAGGCGTTTCAGAGGCGGTCGTGGCCCCTTTTCCGGCGGGTATGTGCAGGTGACGCTGGCGGAATGAGTGGCGGTCGAGATGTGATGGTGGTCGACGGTATGGTATGGCGGTGCTAGGGGTGGCGATAGTAGTAGGAAGCGAGAGTAAGTAAATATGGAGATGGCAATGTAAGGACCGTGGTGTGTGTGTGTGTGTTAGTGGTAGAGTGATGGCTGATGGCGGGTGAGCAAAGGTGCGTGCGGGCAGGACAGGACTCGACAAGAGCTGGCACCAGGCACGCCGCCGAGCAAGCCACAGTCCTTCACACGCCAAATTGCCCGAGCGCATGGGAGGGCGGAGACTAGAAGAGACTAGCTGAGGCTAGTTCCAGGTACCAGACTGCTTGTGGAGTAGATCTTCCATCATCCTGAAACGTCCCGTTTATCCTGCTAAACCGCCTTCGGGTTAAGGTCCCAAGCAGTACTGCTGTCTCCTCTGCTACTGTATGCACGCTTTGAACGCTCGCATGTCTGGTGCGATACAAAGTGTTGACCAGCCTGTTCTGGCCCTTGGACGAGAACAAGTCCCTTTTTTGCACCTCCAGCAACCACAGCAACGACCGCTCAACTCATGCTAACAGCTATTGTACGACCTCACTACTCAAACCCGCCGTCATCCTCCCCTCCCCTTCCCTTCCCTTCCTCCCGCCCAGCCACGGCAGATGCCTGGTCTCCATCTCTCAACCGCCGGGAGACTCGAGCTCACGCGCTCTGACCGACCGCTGGTGTGCCCGTCATCTCAATTTTCGCAATACCCTGCTTATCGCCCGACTCTCGACACCAAAATACCACTATCTGACTGCCCAAAAATACTCACTCATCGTCTATTCCCCTGTCTGTAAGCCATGGCATTGCAACCGAGTAGCAACAAAGCACCCGATAGACTCCATTGGACTCGCGCGTGGTTGTTTTGATTCTCTCTCCCCAAGAATCTCCACATAAGCGAGCGAGCCTCACGCGAGGTACCCGCCAAAAGAGACGTACCTCCACGCGTTCCTTGACTACGCCTGCAAGGCCAGACCAATCAATTAACTGCAAAAAATGCTCCCTCTTTCCCATTTCGTACGCGCTGTGGGCGCCCTTCGCGACCACTCTCACTCCAGAGTTTCCCTACCTTCCCACCGTCGAACCCTCGTGACTTTCCCACCAATTGTGCCCATCCGTGCCGCTATGATGATCTCCATTATTCATTATTAACAACAGGCCGCCGCCCCGAAGTCCGCTGACGCTGTCTGTGTGCACAGCGCAGCAGTGACAAAAAGCAACCGGAGCGCGTACGGCGGTCGGGAAATTGCTCTCTCAAGCTCGCAGCGCATGCCGAGTGCTTCCGGGCGGCCGTTGTCCCTGGGTCTGAGATCTTATACGAAGAACCGCGCGTCCTCCCAAAGAAACGCACAGAACATGCACAGAATTATGATAACATGTGCGAAGTTTTATTGATTGATTATGCTGCGTGCGCAGCAGAGAGCCAGCACACAAGACGTTCGAGACCGGTCTGTTCAGTACTCCATCATATCCACTTGATGTGTTGTTCGTGTGCGTAGCCAGGAACGCGGTGCGGGCTCCACATGGCGGGCGATGATGTCTGTTGATGATTTATGTATGATGATGATAGACGGAGGACGGCACATTTGTACCGTGTTTGTGTCTCGATGCTTTTGCTTCTTTTGGTGTCTGCTGTTTGTGCACACCGAGACACGCGGAAGGACTTGCTGCCTTAAGGTCTTCATCCTGTCGCTGCCTGATCAGTTGAATTGCTGATCCCTTTCGTCCTGCTTTCTTATCAATCGTTGTTTCAACCATCGTGCACTCCATGTCCCTGGTTGCGATCTTTGCTCACGTGCACGGCCATACTGTTGACAATTTCTATCTCACAACCTGCTCTAGACATGCATTCCCTGGCTATAGTAGCTACCTGGTATAGGATTGTCTGATCCTTGCCGGCAGGATTGCAGTTCGATGTGCGCCACCGAGCTTCAGGGAGCGGTTGTGCGCCAGAATGCTCAGATCTTAGATCCGCGAGACCAGATCTTGAAGTTATGCAGGCTTGTTATCTGCGTGCTGATAATGTAGCAAGCGGCCTGCTTGATTTGTCAGGGCATAGGTAGACACTTTTGGAATTTTCGCTCTATCACTTGCTCACTACTTACTCGCAAGACTGGCTGGCGTGCTGGACCCAAAGATAGCCCAACGATGT
Organism: Melanodothis sp. VS III C KN 2; assembly: GCA_019775565.1. NCBI lineage: Eukaryota > Fungi > Ascomycota > Dothideomycetes > Cladosporiales > Cladosporiaceae > Melanodothis > Melanodothis sp. VS III C KN 2. Next base: position 124,645 of record JACWFM010000006.1, read on the forward strand.
CCAATCTCCCGTAGTCCAGGGTCATCGCGCAGGGTACAGATGGCAATGTCGTGATATCGACAATCTCGAATGCGATTCCACTTGGTCGAATCTGCCATCATGGTATTTTCTCGAAGTGGTCAACACTCGGTCCAACTTCTGCCATCGTTAATTGCGCAATGGAGACCAACGAGACTATGCGCCGCAGGTATGCCAGCATGTCCTGGCAAGGGACGCTACACGCACCCAGATGCTTGGGGTGCCACGGAACCGGAGTACCATTTCTCTTGCATATGACTATTGTCTTCTTCCGGTGCACAGTGGATGACACTTCCAGTAAAACTACAACCCACCCAGGAGGTAGCTGATAAACCTCGCCTAATCTGTATCTAGGAACGAAAATGATTATTGGGAACGACGAGGCGAGTCTTCATATACAAGTCCCACAATCCAATCTCCATCGTCGGCATTGTTCTAGATAGACCACACGAACCATGCATCTTCTCCCGACAAGAGTGATCGCGAGACCACGTAGATTGGTAATCGATACCAACGGTTGCAATATTGAAAACAACATGAACACCGCAGAGACAAATAGGGTTAGTGTTAGTGCAACCCGGCGATCGTGTTGCAATCGTAGCTACACGCAGGAGAATATTCCGTCGATACCTGTGAGACGGTTGTCGAAAGATCCGGATCTTGATGGCTGGCAAACAAAACTGGCGTTGGTAGCCTCGATCGAAAGATGTTGATACAGCAGAGAGCATATTGCATTCAAATGCTGGATCGGAAACTGAATCTCGGCGACCATTTTTGGCATCGGCCTTGATTCTCCGGGTTATCGATAAGGCAGTTGAGCTCCGTGTGACGTGGACATGGACAAAACAACCATGATTGTCTTGATCATACGAACAGCAAAGTCTCAAGAACTTCCTGGCTACCACCCACCCACTTAAACAGCATGTCTGGCGAACCTGTCGCCCTTACTCAGCTTGCGCTAGATGACGACAGCCGTCCTCGCTACAGCCATGCCCAGCTGAACGATTATTTCACACGCATCCTCGAGCTACCACAGCAATATATCGATTCGCCCATCCTCTCAGACGCTTCCAAAGCCGATACAAAAGAACATGGCCTTCCTTTCTTGAACGCTCTAACTCGCTATCATACGTGCAGAGTCCCATTTGAGAATTTGGAGTTGCACTACTCGGCCCACAAAACCATCAGCCTCGACCCACCTCACCTTTACACAAAATTCGTCCATAAGCGCCGTGGAGGTCGATGTATGGAAAACAACACGTTTTTCGCAACGGTATTGCGTTCCCTGGGCTTTGATGTGCGCAACTGTGCTGGTAGAGTGGCGCGTTCAATGAGTCCCTACGCACAAGTCCGACAGAATCAGAGTCAGACGTACGATGGCTGGAACCATATGCTCAACCTCGTGCGACTGGAAGAGGAGTGGTATGTTGTTGACGTCGGCATGGGCTCCATGGGCCCGAACATGCCGTATCCGCTTCGCGATGGCTTCGAGTCGATCAGCATCGCGCCCCGCAAGATCCGTCTCCAACGACGATCTATCGTAGAGTCCTATGCGAAGAATCCCAGCAACGCGCCAAAAGTGTGGTGCTACGACGCCTGCTACGACCCAACCGGCAGTGCGGACGATAATTGGGTACCAGTGTACTGTTTCACTGAAACGGAGTTCTTGCCACAGGACTATGAGACTATGTCGTGGTTCACGTCCACTCATCCATCATCCTTCTTTACGAAATACGTTACTTGCACCAAGATGATCATGGACGAGGCCCAGAAAAAGATTGTGGGCAACGATACTCTGTTTGTAGGGACTGTTAAAGAGAGTATTGGCAGCAGTCGTAAGGTGGTTAGGGAGTGCACGAACGAAGATGAGCGGGTGCGGGCGCTGAAGGAGATCTTTGACATCACGTTGACTGAGGAGGAGAAGAATGGCATTTCGAAGGATCTAAAGTTGGGGTAGCGGTATGGATTAAGACAGCAACCACGACGAGATTCACAACAAAGTCACAATGCCAGTAAACGAACGGATTGATAAGAACGATCAATTTGTAAATCTGTCGGCGAAGTGTCCTATCTTTGAGATATGAAACCAAGACCGATTTTCATCCATTGAATCGACAGAAAACCGAAAGTCATGAATAGTATTCGACTTGTCCAACAATTGCTGACAGTCCTTATCTCGTCTCACCAGATGAGCTACCTGAGATAAGAGTGTCCAGCAGGGAGATGCGAGCATGTTTGGCGGCTTTCGCCTGATCTCTTCGGCCTCGGCATGCCATCGGATTTCCCCACCTCGTGAACAACCTTGAACAGACCTGACGGCTGTACTCGTATTTCTAGCTACTTATGGTATCCCGAGCATTCGATGATAGGCGATAAGAACTACGGTGATAGTTACCTGGACGCTCACTGATGCATCGACACAACAGGCGCATGGAGTTCAACGGTCCTCTCAGCGGAAAGTGTACATGAATCGTTACCACGATAGAAGCAGTCTTTACGACTCTTCGGTTTCACATTGATGCCATCACAAATGAGCGACGACTTTCATGTCGCGATCGTCGGCACGTCCTTTCCAGCAATCCAACGATCAGTCCATCGCAAGCACATAACACCTACTGACGATCTGCCACAGGAGCCGGCATCGCAGGGCTAGCACTAGCGATGGCTCTGCACAAGAAGAATGTCTCATTTACGCTGTACGAAGAAGCAGCTGAGTTCTCGGCAGTAGGGTGAGTGGCTCTAATTTCTTCTTTCTCTGCCTCTCTTTGCTCTGTAGATACTCGTAACGTTTGTAGGATACTGATTGCGTTGCAGAGCAGGTATTGGCTTCGCACCCAATGGCATGCGAGCGATAGATGCTATCGAACCGAGATTCCGGGCCTTGTATGAGAAAATCTGCGTTGGGAATAAGAGGGGTGATGCGAGGCATGTGTTTTTTGAGGGAATGTTGCTTGAGAAAGGTCTAGGTGGGTCTCAACGTTGCATCCCAATGTTTCAAGTAGCGGGAGTGGTGCTGATATCGATTATTCATAGGCGAAGGTCAGCCGTGGTTTGGGTGGTCGTCTTGGGGACATCCAGACTTTGATCGTAAATCCGTTTGCCTCCCTGCCCGTGCCATTCATTATATGTTGCGATCGCTGCTGACAGATATGGTCAGGCACATCGAAAAGACTTGCTAGAGATCATGACCAGCTTCATACCAACTCAGAACGTCGAATTTAGTAAGCGTTTGACGACAATCGAGGAACATCCCAACAAAGTTCTTCTCAAGTTCGCCGACGGGGGGATTGCAGAGGCCACCGTGCTCGCCGGTGCTGATGGCATCAAAAGCGGTGTTCGGAAATATGTACTGGAGTCTTCTTACCCTGAACAAGTGGACCCGGTCTATGCAGACGCATACTGCTACCGCGCTGTTATTACGATGTCAGAAGCTGAGGAGATCATGGGAGACCTTACCGATGTTGCCAAATTCTACTTTGGCCACGGCCGGAGTGCTGTTACTTATCGTATCACAGGTGGTAAGGTATGTACTGCTGAACTGCGTAACGATCATTTCGAAATTCATCTGACGCACATATTACTATAGGAATTCAACTTTCTGCTCTGCGTAGCAGACCCGAACCCCTGGAAGCTGGACAACGCAGTCACAGAAACAGTCTGCCACGAGGCCATGATGGACGACTTCGCAAGTGAAAACATAGACGAGCGCTTCAGACAGCTCCTCAGCAAAGCCAATCCTATCAAATGGGGTCTCTTCCATCACCCTTCGACATCGACGTACTACCGTGGACGCGTAGTGCTCCTAGGAGACAGCGCACATGCCTCTCTACCATTTCAAGCCGCAGGCGCCGCTCAAGGCCTGGAAGACGCTTTGGTGCTGTCGAGTGTGCTCGCAGAGTTGGCCGAGCTTCAAAAGAACAATGTCGACATAAATACGCAGATCGAGGTTGGGCTTAAGGCATATGATTCGGTACGACGCCCACGGGCTCAAAAGCAGTTGGAGCAGTCTGCTGAGGTCAGTCGTATGATTTTCTTCCAGCACGAAAAAGCAGGCGATGATATGGGCAAGATACTGCCTATGCTACAGCAAGGCCGCTTCGATTGGCTTTGGTTTCATGATGTCGAAAATGATGCGGAGATTGCTAGAATGAAGGTCAAGCAGGAACGCAACCATCGCAATGATTTGGATGGCACGAACGGCGATACAAGTTGTGTAGCGGGAGGCTAGCTGGATTATCGCGAGCGCGAGAATCTCGACATGCGTAGTCGGGGTATCAAGATTGAGGCTACGTTAATTCCGTGCAAGGTCTAGATCCCACCCGAGTCCCTAGGCATGTTGACACCCATGGCCCTCATCATATTACCAGCAGGGCCGGACTGACCGGCTTGCCCCGAGAACGCTTTGAGCATATTCTCTGCCAACAGTAGATCCACATCGTTATCTTCTTCGTCATCAGATGAGAGCTCGACATCGCCAGGTCCAATCTCTTCGTCTGCCTCTTCCTCGGCTGTAGCGTGTTTTGAAACGGCCATGCCCGGAGGCCGCTCAGGACCAAAATGCACATTACGCTTGCCTGCTGCTTGGGAAGAGAGCGTCTCTTCACTCTTACTACCGCTTGCGTTCTGCTTCTGCTTCTGCTTCTTCTTCGCGTCGAGGTTGAGTGCCCCGTGGCCTTTGAGCTCCTTCTCCATCAGCTCCATGACTTTACGCGTCTCCTCGTCCTCATCCATATCCTCTCCGTCACCTGCTTCCTCGTCTTCAAGCGCAAGCTTACGCGCTTCGTCGAGCAAACCGGACTTTTCGATATCAGCAGCAGGCATGCCCATCATTTCCTGCATTGCACGCTCAAACTCTGCTTCGTCGAAAGAGCCATCTTTGTCCTCGCCTGATGAGCTGGCGATGGAAGAGTTGTCGTCATCATCTAGATCGTCATCGTCAATTCCATCGATGCCGGCTGCTTCATCGTCCTTCGCGAAGTCTGCAAAGCGAGAGACCATCTTGCGCAGATTCTCTTGTGCGCTTGCATCGCCGAAGCCGTTTCCGCCGCTAGAGCCGCTCTTCTTGTTCTTGTCACCTGCTAGCTCATTCTCAAAGTCGTTGTAATCAATGTCGAGCCACTTCTCGTCGTCTTTCGTTCTGGGCCAGGTGGCAATCTCTTTGTCATCGGGTAGCGAGTCATCGCCCGAATCGATGTCTGAGAGAAGGACGTCGATCTCACGTACAGTGCGCTTGTCCTTGTTTTGTGGGTCTGATTGAAGCATTTCGAAGCCGCAAGTAAGCTTCATTCCCAAATCTACCGGTGGCTCCTTGATTCGCGGAATGACACCGGTCCATGCCGGAGGTGGATTGAAGATCTGACTGCGAAGTTGCGCGAACCCAACTTTGGTGAATTTGACACTCACTGTGACGAAATCTTCAGGTGGAAATTTCAAAGTCGAGATATCTTTCGTGACCAATGGCTTGACTGCTATGGGATCTCGTAGATAGAATGCTTCCACAGCAGGAGAGATATATGAGGAATTGGTGTGGAGCACATGTGCGAGTCGTCGTGGGATGGAGAGCAGAGCGTGGTGAAGAGAAGACGAGATGGCACCAGGGTAGTCTCTGATACGATGGAATGCTTCGTCTTCCACGAATGGCGATATGATCAATTTGTCAGGTTTTTGACGAATGAAGTCGAGAGCTTGCGTGATTGTCAAGTTCTGGGTGGACGAGCCAGCATCAACTGGAATGAGTCGAAGGTGACCATTGCTTAGCCACACTCTGTTCTCTGCAATCTCTGGATTGAGCCATTTAGGCAGGGCATTGGCCGCCTCGATGAGCAGGAACTCGCCATCGGTGTCGTAGACGCGTATCCATGCTTCTGGGAATCTTTTGCTAAGGTCGAGAAGAAAGTAGACGATCAGCCACTCGTCTGCTATTGAATCGCCGAAGTTTGTCCTTCCTCGAAGGTGCAGGGGTGCAGTAGCTTCTGGAAGAGCTTTGAGGTTGGAGTTTGCAGTCTCTTGTCTGGCAATATCCGGGTGCAGTTTGAGAGCGAACTGGTCTCGTTGCCAAATGTAATCCTTGAACAAGTTCTTGCCCGATTCGTTAGCTGCTTTGAGTATTTCGGTTAAGCGCGCTCGTAAAAGCGCGGGCGTCTTGAGCGTATCATCGACGACATGAATGATGTACTCGACACAGTCTTCAGGCAGGCGCTTAGGGAATCCTTCAAAGCCCTCGCCAAACCATTTGAAGCCGTCATCTTGCGATGGCTCCATGATAATGTTACAATGAAGTGTGTGAATATTGTAGCCAAGTCTTTTCGTATGTCTGAAGGCCGAGAAGATGTTTTCACCTCATGCAACTGCGGTAACGTGACACACTTTTGCCACACCAGAGCAGATGTCTGCGTCTTTCTTCTCGTTCGCTTCATTTCATCCTTCGTCGGCGTTCGGTGATAGCGGGTGCGGGCAAACTTCGGCTTTCGCAGCTGGTCGCACCTGCTTTGTTGACTTGTTGACGCTTTCCCCAAACACGCTTGGGAGCAATTCGAGCAACACTGGACGAATATACCACCACCAAGACACATCGCATCCTTCCACATACACATCCGGTATGCGCGCAATCACACACTGAGCCACTGAACCCCGACTCATTTCATTGCCCACTATGGCCGGCAACTACATCGACACACCTGGAACCGAGCGCGTCGACGCAACATCCTTTAGCCATGCTGGAGAACTCGACTTTTCGATCGCGCAACCCTTTGCCTCACCTTCCAAGAACCCGGCCGAGGACCTGAGAAATCAAATGCGCGGCCTGCGAAATGGTAGATCACAACCGCAAACCATGCAGACACCTCGGATGCGAAATCCGCTGCTTAACAAGCGCAACCCGGCTGGCGCAGCAAGACAGGAATTCACACCGCTGCTCAAGAGCGCGAGGCGAAACCAGCTCTTGCGACAGAGCATGATCGAGGAGAAGGAGAACTCGGTCAACCATGGTGTTCCAGACACTCCTGCAGGCTTTCGCTCCAGCTACGCAAGCGAGGCGCACGTCTTGCCAATCGACAGTTCAATGATGGACAACGAACTCACAGGAAGCTCTGGCCCGCCGATCGATGCGACACCGATTGCGCCTGCTGCGACCTCGAGCATGCTCAGCTCAACTCCAACCACAGAGGTCCCAAGACGAGAGAACGACATACTCGAACATGGAAACGTACTCACGCTGCGCGACCAAGAAGCCAAGTTGGACGAAATCCAGAAGACCAATTTCTCTCTAAAGCTCAAAATTCACTACTTGGAAGACGCCCTTCGCAAGAGCGGTACCGAGTTTCAACAAGCGACTCTCAAGGAGAATGTAGAACTCAAGACAGAAAAGATGACCGTTTTGGCGGATCTCAAGAAGCAGCACAAGCGTGTCAAGGTTGCGGAACAAGAACTTGAGGAGTACAGGATTAAATTGGCCGAATACAAAGAGCAAATCAAGAAGCGACACACTCATGAAAGAGACAATGAGGAGGTCGAACGCTTGGAGAGGCTCGCGGAAGAAAGTCGGATCGCTGCTGAAGAGCGGCTTCAAGAGGTGGAAGAGATGAAGCAACGGTTAGAGGAAGCTGAGCAATCTCACAACGGCCAAGATGAGGAGGAGTTGCAGAACTTGCGCGACGACATTCAGGATCTAGAGCGCGAGATCCGCGATCGCGATGGTCAGCTTGATGCAAAGGACGAGGAGCTTGAGGCGCTGAAGGAGAAGCTCAGATCGGCGGACGGCTCTGCTGAAGACGTGGAACAATTACAGCAGGAGATCGACAATCTAGATGCTGAGATCAAAGAGAAGGACGACGAACTGGACGCGAAAAAGGCGCAGATCGCAGAACTAGAGGAGCGCGTGAATACCGTCTACGATCGCGAGAAGTCCACCAAGAAGCTACGTCTGGATGTCTCCGCGCTCGAAGCACAACTGCGCGAGAAAGACCAAGCATTGGACGAGGCTCATGAGCAAGTGCGCGCCGTGCAACAGAAATCACGATCAACAGAGTCTCAACTCAGCTCTCAACTCAGCGAGAAGGAACGTGCGTTGGAGCTCAGTGAAGAGCAGATTGAGGCCTTCCAGCGACGCGCACAATCTGCGGAGACCAAGCTCAGCGAGAAAGAGCGTACACTAGAGCTCAGAGACGAGCAGATTGGAGTCCTTCAGGGACGCGCGCAATCAGCTGAGGCCAAACTCAATGAAAAGAGTATTGCTCTCGAGAACAGCCACGAGCAAATCCAGGAGCTTCAGCGTCGGTTGAAGAGTATGACTACAAACGAGAACGAGCTCCGCCAGCGCGATGATGAGCTGCACCATCTGCAGCGCAAGCTCCAGGCTAGCGCCAGTGAGCTTCGTCAACGTGACGAGGAGATCAGGAATGCACAACGTGAAGCAGATGACAAAGACGGCGAAATCAGAGCACTGGAGGAGCGACTGAAGACTGCCCGTGGCAGCTGGGACGCCGAGTCGCATCAGATTGATTCACGCATGCAAGAGAAAGACGCTATCATTCACGAGAAAGAGGCACGTTTGCGCGAGAAGATCTCGGCGATCGAGCAGCGCGACGATGAGCTGGACGAGCTTCAGAAGCGTCTGCGTGCTGCTGAATCCGGACAAAACGAAGCTGGAAGAAGGCAGACACGCCAGATTCAGGAGCAGAGCGACCAGATCCAGGAGCTACAAGAGAAGATCAGGGTCACTTCTGCATCCAACCAAGCCAAGCTCAACGAGAAGGATGACCTCATTCGTTCTCGTGAAGAAGAGCTTAGTGTGCTCCAAAAGCGTCTTACCAGCTTGCAATCTGGCGATCATGCTGAGGTGCGCAACAAGAACGACAGAACCCAAGAGCTGGAATCTGAGATTCGCCGCAAGGAGAGCAGCATCGCAGACCAACAAAAACAGATCACTTCGCTCAAGTCGCGCATTGGTGCAATCGAGACACCATCCAAGAAGGATGGTCTCATCAGGCAGCAGACCGACCACATTCGTGCGCTCGAGCAACAGCTGCAGAAGCTGGCACAAGACAAGGATGTCGAGCTTGACACGCTTGAACAGCAACTGGATGCCTCAGAGCGTGACAACGCCGTTCTGCGACAACGAGCTGAGAAAGCTCGGGCTCTCGAGCGTGAACTGGAAGCTACTGAGACGCAGAATGCTGAGCTGCACCGCAAGATTGAGAGGCTCAACGAGCGACTGAGCGCCTCAGACAGGGATCAGAGCGTGATCGGCCACCAAGGAGACGACCTCAAGGCAAGCCAACAACAGATTGAAGAGCTGGAGGATGAGATTGATCAGCTTCAGGTCAAACTTCAGAGATCCGTTGAGCAGAGACAGTCTGATGTCTCCAGCCTCGAAAAGGAACTCCAGAACGAGAGGAAGACGGGCAACATCAGGACCGATGAGGCACAGCGCGCCTTGTCGATTTTGAGAGCCAATCTCGAGAACGAACACCTGGAGGCTAAGCAGGCACTCGAAGATGAGATCCTGGTGTTGGAGACTACCTTGGACGACATCGAAGCTGAGAAAGCTGAGCTGGAGAAGCGTGTGCAAGGACTCGAGCAAGATGTCGCAAGTGCGTCGCGTGCGAGAGAGAACAATACACCAGTTCGCGAGCGCAACGAACTGCGCCTGAAGCTGAAGACTGCCGAGAATGAGCGACAGACCATGAGATCGACCATCTCAGACCTCGAGGCTGACCTCGAGGCTGCACTACAAGCCAAGGCGAACGGTACCCCCGTTCGCGAGCGCAATGAGTTGCGCAACAAGCTACGAGAGATGGAAGCAGACCGACAGGACTTGAAGGCTGAGATCAAGGCTCTGGAGGCAGATCTCAAGGCTGCACAGCAGGCCACTCGATCCGGATCGCCTGTGCGTGAGCGTGATGAGATGAGGACGAAGCTTCGAGAGTCTGATGCTAGGATTGCGCGCCTACAAGACAAGGTCGAGAAGCTCGAATCTGAGTTGGTGCACGTGCAGCAAGACAGAACTATTGCTGAGGAACGCGGCAATTACCACGGCGTACTTACCAAGATTCAGATTGAGAATGAGGATCTGCAAACACGTCTTAGCGACAAGGATCGCAAGCTCACCGCCGCTTGTAAGCGGGAGGGCGAACTACGCGGCCAGCTCGAGGCTGCCAAGTTGGACCTGGATGATGCCCATGCCAGCGTTGCAGAGCTAGAAACCAGGCTGCAGAGCCATGTGAACAGGGAGAAGGATCTCCGACTTCAGCTCAAGAGCCTGAAGGATGCGAAGATTCGCCTCGAAGATGTAGAGGCACAGCTTGGTGACCGTGAGGGCTCTTCCTCAGGCCACATGCGCAGAGAAGCTGAGCTGCGCAAAGCGCTCCGAGATGCGAAGGCCGAGCTCGACAATGTTCAGGCTGAGGCACAAGAGAAGGACGATCAGTTGAATTTGCTCGCACGCAAAGAGAAGGACCTCCGCAAGCGTCTTCAGAGATCGCGCGCGGACGACACCATTCAGCTTGACTTCCAGACACAACTCGCAGACGCAGAAGCCGAGCTCGATGCTCTCCAACAACGCCTACAAGACCGCGAGCGTGCTCTTCAGCACTCGCAGAAGCGCGAGACGGAGCTGAAGACCAGAATGCGCGGTCTGCAGAATAGCATTGACAACAACCCAGCTCTCGATCGGAGACAAGTCGAAGCACGCGAGAAGCGCCACGAGGGCGAATTGAAGGGCCTGGCTAAGCAAATCTCTTTCCTGCGCGCTCGATGTGAGAGAGAAGAGGGCTTCCGCAAGGGCCTGGTGTGGACAAAGCGCTGGTTCCTGATGCAGGTTGAGATGTACAACCGATGGTAAGTTCCTGCCTCACTCATCCCATCATTCATCTATTGAAAAACGTGTGCTGACTTTGTAACCAACAGCAACGCCGCCGACCTCCGTCTCCTCGAAGACATCGGCATCACGCCTGACGCCACTATCCGCGAGAAGAAACCTTCCCTGCGCACCATCGGTTTCGCGGTTATCGCTTCGCTGCGCATGCAAAAGATGCGCGAGGCGTGGGCGGGGAATAAGAGAGTGCAGGAAGCGCTCGTGAGGAAGTTTGAGGGTATGAGGCGCGGCTCGAAGGGGAAGAGCTTGGGTGGTGCCAAGTGAAATGGGACGAGTGGAGTTTTTCGACTTCGATATGAATTGTTATGATGGTAGATGGGGAGTTCATTGGTTTTCTCATTTCTGCTGGATAGCGGTGGCGCTGGGGGTTGTGAATATTTGGTCCCGTGGTTTTCGAGAGGGCTCTGGCGGGCATAAGTGCCTTGGTCCTTCTGGTATTCTATGAGCATTCTTATCCAATACTCTTCGATGACGTGTCGCTGGTGTCGTGGTCCTCCGTCTTCGTCCGTTGGCGCACATTCATGTGTACAGGAGCGATAAATTCACACTCGGCCGCCATTGCAGTGGGTTTCAAATCAATGCGCATACATGTAGCGTCCATTGTTCAAGGTCACATGCATGTTCAACGTTGTTGTCAGTGTACCGTAATTGAATATATAAGGGTTAGTGTTTGGGGTTGAGTCCACGAAGTAATCGACGGCATCGATGCCATTGTCGCGTAGTTCTGGTTCCACTGAGCCAGCACATCGATTGAGCGGGTACTTTAGTACCTTCTGTGTAGCTTTTTGAGTGGCGCAGTGATTGTGGGTCGATGGAAGGCGATAAATGGTTTATCGGCGTTGAAGTTTATAAGTGGTCAGACAAGCGCGTGTGTATCATGCATTGGACATGACTCTACAATTTACACGGATTCCACAGGTAGCTCGATATTTCACAGCGATTGCAACCGATGTCTACACTTAACGCATTCTTTTCCGGGTTTCTCGTTGGTTCTGGGTCCTGTCGTAGCGTCTTTGTCTACTGGCATGCATGTGCACTTTTTTCCACACAGCGAGTGTTTTGCGATTTGTGGGTTTGACAAGTCGTTGGTTCTACCATGCTGTTGCTTCAACTGCCAGTTCAGACCATTGCACGCGTGTGATAGTAATTGTTGTCAAATTGCTTTTGAATATATCCTAGGTTTGCATCAAACTCTCGAATAAATTTAGACTTTTGGCGACGACAGAGCACGATAAGGAGGGAATGATCGCAAAATCAACGATCGGAATAATGGAACTCTCATCCATCGAGTAGCAAGATCCACTTCGATTCCATTTTGATGTCCCTAGCTGAAGTGAGTCTGCCAGGGCACATGTCGTCCAATCCACAAATCTCTCGTTGCTGAAGCTTGAAGCACGTGGGCGGCACTGCAGACGTTTGGAGGCCAGTCTGGGCAGTGTGGGTTGAGCGCAGGAGAGTTCGCGATTCCTCCACGTTGCTCCACGCGCGCTTCTGATTGGTTCCGCCGAGTCGATGCAACCTCACTCCTTCACCAAACATCCTCACATCGCATCACGCCTCTCGCATGCACGCCTTCGTTGAGCTCCGTCCTCCGAATGTGGCGTTGAAGCTACTGGCACTCGCCTTGACGATTGTCATGCACACACACCCGCCCCGTGTCCCAAGCAATGGGTTAGCAATCTGCAAATTATCTTTTGCAGGTGGTAGCAAAATAGAACAGCAACAGTGATCATGACAAAAGCCAGAAGTGCCTGACTACCCTGGCTACCGAGGCCATCTCCGAGACAATCTCCAGATTGCAGATGGTACCCTACCCATGACCAATCAAAACTCTAACGGGCGAGGTGTTGGTGATACAGTATGTACATCCTTCAGCCCCGGCTTGCTTGTTAGCCAGACTTTGGGGGCTTCGGAGCCCTATGCCTTGTTCGTTCGCTCCTCCTTACCCAGGCACTGCAATTGCTTGATCGCCACATGTATGATGCTAATGCTCCCGCCTCAGACTGACGGTGGTCTGCCAAGATGTTCATACTGCGATGCCAGTGGCCTCACGAGTCTCGGCGTCGTCAATTCCAATCCTTCTAGGCTTGTCGCGAACAAGCAATGAAGCCGCGATAATCATGTGAGAGTCTTGGAATCTCTAAGCATGCGCGAATTCTCTTTCGCGATTGGCTGGCGAGAAGTGAAGATGCCGTCGCTTCTGTGCTTATATCGGTTAAGCGTCGAACTTGCAGGACGTATTCTAAAACTAAGATGCCTGCGCGCTCACTCCGGCTCGTCGCCAAGAGTAACTATTGGACCCTGCCCTCAATAGCCTCGCCTACGCTAACCGCGGTCGAGAAGCATCCCAGCATCGACGCCTCTCGAGTGGCACTAGAATCCTGATTGCGCTTCTTCATATAAGTTGCGCTCCCGACTCCAAGCTTTCGTTTCGCTTCTTGTCAAGCATTGCCAAGTGTCTTGTCTTACCTGGCGTTTCTTGTCTCTCTTTGATCCCTCACGCCAAAGTCAGACAACACCTGCCTGTGTTCCCATCATCAACATGGCCGCCAGAACAGAGGGTGGCAACGCCGCCTTCCATAATTTCAACAATGACTACGCCCATATCGCGGACCCGAACGAGCGTCGTCGTCTTGCGCTCGCAGAAATCGACAAGGCACCTTTCGGCTGGTATCATGTCCGCGCCATTCTGGTCGCCGGTATTGGCTTCTTCACAGATGCCTACGACATTTTCGCCATCGGCATTGTGACCACCATGCTCGGTGTCGTCTACTGGCAAGATGGCAATCTCGCCGCCGCTGTTCGTGGAACTATCCCTGCCAACTCGGATACCGCAATCAAGGTCGCGACTTCTGGAGGCACAGTTATTGGCCAGCTCGGCTTCGGTTGGCTCGCGGATATGGTTGGCCGTAAAAAGATGTACGGTCTGGAACTTATCTTGATCATCTTCTCTACTGTTGCTCAGGCCCTCTCTTCGGACTCTCCTTCTATGTCTATCGTTGGAACTGTCATCTTCTGGCGTGTGCTCATGGGAAGTAAGTATATTGGTAGACTACGTTGACAAACTTGCAGCGCTGACAATCACGCAGTTGGTATCGGAGGTGACTACCCTCTCAGTTCCATCATTACCTCCGAGTTCGCTACCACCAAGTGGCGCGGAGCCATGATGGGTTCCGTCTTCGCCATGCAGGGTATTGGTCAGTTCGCTGCCGGTGTCATGTCGCTCATCGTCACTGTCGGTTTCAAGGAGTCTCTCCTTTCCGCCGCCAAGGTTAGCGAGTGCAGCGGCGTTTGTGGCATTGCTGTTGACAAGATGTGGCGTGTGGTCATCGGCTTCGGTGCTGTGCCAGGCTGCATTGCTCTCTACTACCGTTTGACCATCCCCGAGACACCCCGTTACACCTTCGACGTCTCTCGCGATGTCGTCAAGGCTGGATCCGACGTGAAGGCCTACCTTTCTTCCAGCCCTGAGGGTATTCCCGATGAAATCACCCGTGTCAACGAAATGCGTGACTCTGCTCCTCGCATGGAGATCCCCAAGGCTTCCTGGAGCGACTTCATTCACCACTACGGTCAGTGGAAGTATGGAAAGATCTTGCTCGGCACTGCTGGCTCTTGGTTCTTCCTTGACGTTGCTTTCTACGGTGTCGGTCTCAACAACGCAACCATCCTGCAGGCGATTGGTTACGCCAAGGGTGACAGCGTCTACAAGGTCTTCTACAACATCTCAGTCGGCAACCTGATCCTCGTTTGCGCCGGTGCCATCCCTGGTTACTGGGTCACTGTCGCGACTGTCGATACTGTTGGTCGCAAACCTATTCAGCTTGGTGGATTCATCATTCTGACAATCATGTTCTGTATCATGGGCTTCGGTAAGTCATTAAATATTACAGCAACCATCGAAGCATCACGCTAACCATCTATCAGGCTACCACAAGATCGGCGAGAACGGTCTCCTTGCATGCTACGTTATCGCTCAATTCTTCTTCAACTTCGGTCCCAATTCGACCACCTTCATCGTCCCAGGAGAATGTAAGCGCATCCCATCTTTCATCACTCGATTTTAAGAACCAACACTAACAGCCCCTCCCAGGCTTCCCAACCCGCTACCGCTCCACCTCCCACGGTATTTCCGCGGCCTCCGGCAAAATCGGCTCCATCATCGCCCAAGTCCTCATCGGACCCCTCCGCACCCGTGGCGCCACCGCCAAAAACAAGTCTCCCTGGCTCAACCACGTCATGCAGATCTACGCTCTCTTCATGCTTCTTGGTTGCTTCACCACTCTTCTCATTCCCGAGACCAAGCGCAAGACTCTCGAGCAGCTTGCTGGCGAGGTGCCCGGCACTCCTGAGTACGATCCTAGACTTGCGGGCCGCATGTCGTCAATCTCGAGGAATGATTCGGGCGAGGAGGAGAAGAATGTTGGGCATAAGGTGCATCAGCAGCAGGAGGTTTAGATTTTTATTACTCTTTTTATTTGTTTTGTATTAATGCCTCTTTCTGGAGGGATGTTCGTTTCTTGCGAGTTATTCACTTTCGTTGATACACTGGCTTAGAGGCTGAATGAGTGTACATGGCCGTCACATCTGTACACAGCTTTCACGTGCTTTGCTTCACTTCCAGTCAGTGTCGTCTATGCTGGGTCAGGTTCTCAGCACGCTCCCTTGGTGGATTCTTGCTTCACCGAGCGCAGGCAAGTGCGCGAGACTCTATCCTTTTTCCCGCTATCACATGCGGTGCCGCATGCGGTATCTGCTTAACTCAATCATTGCAAGCATGCTGACTCAATTCATTCCAGTTTTCACATGATTGCACTTCACGTCACTTGACTCAAGCATCGCCACTCAGTAGGGTTAACACCCACGATCAAACAACCAATACTGTCATCCAATCCCTTCCTTCCGACACAACACATCCATACTCCTCCTAACACCACACTATCGTCGCGCCAGAACGTAACGTTGGCAACAAGACCCTCCAGCAGAGCCAAGATGTCAGCGACACCACGCCCAATCAAGCGTGTCAAGTATGTACCGGCATCCGCCCTTGCAATAATACCATCGGCTGACTCTGTATAGGCATGATTTCAGCTCCACTTTCGACGTCCTTGTTGGCCAGCTGCCCGGACATGTGAAGCGCTTCACGATCCACACAGACATCTTCACCAAGAGATCCAAGTTTCTCGCCGCGGCACGTAAGCCTGAGTGGATCGCAGGAGATGCGACGAAGCCAGTGGACTTGAGTGACGTGGTGCCGGACGTCTTCCAAGCTTACTTGAACTGCGTTCATGTCGGACCCGAGACGCTCGACGAATGCCCTGGTGAATTCGAGCGTGAAGTCCGCGGTGGCATGATTGGATTCTCAGAACTACACGTCTACAACATCTGCGAGGAGGTCACCAAAGAGAACCTCAGGTCGCGATTCGAGAATTTTGGCCATATCAAGACGATCACCATTACCAAACACACGTTGGGACTTTTCGAGTCCTCTCGTAGGGTCAAAATCGTTTTCCGCGCCGCCGAAGCGGGCGAGGCAGCCATGAACTTTTTGGATGGATTCGTACTCCTGGGCACCGGCTGGCCGTCAGGGTTTCAAAAAGAGATCTCACAGACTCGGAGGAATACAACGCGCGAAGATACGAGCTGGCGGACCAGCGTTTCAACACGCTGATAAAGCTCTATCTGCTTGCTGATAAGCTGCAAGATGCTATCACCGCCAAGATGGTCATAGACAAAATCGGACAATTCTACCGAACCGTAGCCGTCCACCCAAGAAAAGCGCCGATAATGACTGCTTACCAGTCCACCGTGGAAGGAAGCCCGCTACGAAGACTACTGCGCAATATGTGGTTATACGAGACGAATGCTAGATCTGAGAAGCGCTTCCAGGAGAGTGAATTCCCCTACGAGTTCCTCCACGACGTTTTGAAACGGTACATGAGCATCAAAAACTCGGGACCCACGACACACAACAGTTTCTTCGATATCAAGGTCAGCGACGGGTGGATGGATCAGCTCAAGTGTAAAACTCCGTACCGGTGCAGGTATCATCAGCATGATGACGAGCATCCTTTCTGTCTACCAGACGAGGAGGAAGAAGGACACTGCGAGTCTTGCAGGGCAGCTAAGAACCCCTGAAAGCACCGATTTCGCTCTTGTACTGCTAGAGCCTTGTACGGCGGATCTGTAATCTCGCAACAGACTCGATCGAAGCAATCTGTTTGGTTTCAGACGATCGTTAGCAATGCTGAAGAAGAAGGAAGACGGAGCACTTTACTTGAGATTTAGTCTCGTGGGTGATGGTGGGAAATTATGCTACTGTGGACATCGTGTTGTTCACAGATAGCTATTGTATCGAGACACATGAGGCTACAACGGACAAAACACATGTCCACTCTTTCTTGCAGGTAGCATGCGGGCGCCTTGGTACGGCAGGAGGCTCAAATCTGTTCCATCCTTGTACCTAGTTTGTGCTAAGATTTCAATCTGGATGGCTGCGCTTCACGTCACCTCACCGTCCCAGTCCCAGCTTCAGCTTAATTCGCACCTGCCACTTCACATCAGCCGTCTTCCTCTTTCACGTAACACATCTCTCTCGAGTAAGAACACAACATCACCATCACGATCAGCAGAGCCGCAGTGACTGAGGCTTTACGCCCAGCAAAGCGCATGAAGTAAACCCGCTCCTCTCTTTTAACGCTTGTGAGAGCATCACTGGCATCTCGTAGGTACGATAAGCTTCGAGTGACATTTGACATTGTTGTCGGCCAAGCACCTGCGGAGCGCTTCACGGTCTACGCTCATGTTTTGACCCAGAAATCCAGAATCCTCTGCGCTGCACGCAAACCTGAATGGCTCATAGATGCGACAAAGCCAGTCGACCTCACAGACGAAGATCCTGAGGTCTTTCAGGCTTACCTGAACTTCATCTACTTTGGGCCCCAGACGCTTTGCGATTACGCAGATGAAATTGGACGCCAGCCAGAGAGCATCCACCTCAGGTCATATGTTTAAACTGCCAAAAAAAGTGGACGAACTCTCACTTCAGCGTGTTCTGGAGAAATTCGATCGCGTCAAGAACGTTGAATCCAGTTTACGACCTAAAACCAGCAACCACTCCTATCACGTCGAGTTCAACACCGCCGATAGTGCCGCTAGAGCCCTCGCTGGTCTCGAGGGGCACATGCTCGATGGCCCGAAGCTTGGGATCTTCACAACCTCGACCTCTCGTCAAGACGCCGAGGCAGCAAGGAAAGAGCTCTCCCGCACGGACTATGAACCGTTACTCCAATTTTACTTGCTCACCGAGAAGCTGCAGGATATGACCGCTGCCAACATGGTCATGGATGAGCTCATTCAATTCGTTGCTCAGATGACGGAAATTCCAAAGCACGCAGCGGTCAGCTTGGCAGACAATCTCATTGCTGATAGCAGCCCTTTGCGCTTGCTCTTGCGCGATTACTGGGTGCAGCAGGCGCCAAATGATGGAATTGACCACTTCAAAGAAGACGACTTCCCCAAAGAATTCTTGCAAGATGTTGCGACGGAGCTCATGCATCTCAGAATGGGCAAAGCCAAAACCGAGGTCTGCAAGCGGGATAAGTGTTCTGATAAGTGTCTGTACCATCAGCACGACGATGAGCACCCGGGGTACGGAGCGCAGGGAACTGTGTCTCTTCGAGAGCGAGCGCCAGCAAAGTAGGCGACCAGTATTTAAGATGGAGACACACTCACAGAGGAAGAGTGTTGGCAATCGTGGTAGAAGGGTCTAGCTGGGCGTGGGCAGAACACATGCGGTGTACGTCTGGTTCGAAGATATGGAAAGTTTTCATTACATAGTCAGTTACAGATACCATTCCAACCTCAAGTCGAGTACGCGCCGAAGCTCAACGCTGAAAAATTCGATTCAACCACGACAATTAATACTCTGGCAATGTTGTTCGGTGGCCTTTGCTTTAATAATTCAACAGTCACAGCTTTAGGCCTTCGCCTTGGTCGGTGTCGTTTTGGCTGCTGCGGGTTTTGCAGCGGCGGGTTTGGCAGCTGGCTTCGCAGGTGCCTTTGCTGGAGCCTTTGCCGGTGCCTTTGCTGGAGCAGCAGCTGGCTTCTTCGCAGGCAGCTTTGCAGGAGCTTTCTTCGGCGCCGCCTTTGCTGGTTCAGAACCCGCATCATCATCTGCTGCTGCCGCTGCTGGCTTCTTCGAAGGAGCAACAGCTCCTGGCACAGGCTTTTTCGTGCCGATGGGAGTGCGAGCTTTGGCTGGGGCAGTAGTCTTAGGCGCAGGCTTGGGGGTTCCTGAGCTCGCAGCGGCGGGTGCCTTCTTCACAGGTGCAGGCTTAGACGCTGGGGTCGAATCCGCTGCCTTTTTCACTGTGGATGTTGCCTTTGCTGGTGCTGCTTTGGCGGATTCCACCGACTTCGCTGGGGCTTTGGCGGGCAGCTTTCTTGGTTTGCTGGGCTTGCCCGTTGCGCCACTGATGGCCGAGTTGACTGTGTCGCTGTATCCTTGTGCCTGCTTCTCAACGCCCTCTCCGGCATCCGTCAGGGTCTTGCCGTACTGTCGGGCATAGTCGCCAGCCATGCCGCCGGCATTGTCGAGGTTTCCTGTGACGTACTCGCCAGCATCGTTCACGTAGCCGTACGCTTGGTCGCGATAGCCCATTGCCGCTTGGGTCGCTGAGTCCTTGTATCCTGTGGCCGTCTCTTGTGCTCCGGTGACATATCCCGTAGCTGTGTCTTTGGCGGATTGAGCATAGCCAGAGATGGCGTTGCCTGCAGAGGTGAGGTAACTCGTCATGGTTGATTGTGTGATTTGGTTGATTATTATGTGTAGAGTAGAGGGATACGAGTGCTCTTCTTCTGTCCCTTCCTACATGTACTTTCTTCTAATATCATCGCGATCAAATAATGTTGAATGTTGGCAGCCATAAAATGCATGACGTAGCACGCGCACGCTGCGCCAACGTGGTGTTTGTCATTGGCGTAAACTCAATCCCGCCTTGGGAAACGGTTCGATGACATAGCAACACCCCGATTGAGAAGCTCGTTCCATCAACCAGGTTCTCGGCGTCGCTTCCACTGAGCTTGGTGGTTGTTCCGATGTAATGGTTGCTGTATGGGCAGACGAAAGCCTACGTGGAGGAACGTAGAGAACCTCGCACCGTGCACGACGTTTGGAAAAAGGGCAGGATTGCTGCCTCCACTTGCGAGAAATCCTCCATGAACACTTCTCGTCAAACCAGACTAGGATTGAGATCGAATGTCTTGGCTCCTCCAGGATCTTTTCCTGATCATATGGTAGAGACCTCATACTGTCAATCCAAAGTGTATTTCCAGCGACGAGGACAACGAAAGCTGTACGACTATCGAACCCGTACAAGTGAAGACAACATTACTAGTGGCTCACTCACTCTGTCTGAACTGACAGGAATGGCGGTTTACGTCTACGTCTGATACATCATATTTTCTTCAAAGTGTGACCTATAGTCTACGATGCCGGCACCGCTCCATTGCACTTCCCCTCAAGCCCAGAAAGACTAACATCCTTCTCCGGCACCTCATCGCCAAACTCCCTAACAGTCGCCTCACCAATATGCTCATACTCCGACCACCCAGTGCTCTCCAACCCTAGCGTCCCATCTTTCGCAAATGCAACCCAAGCATCCTGCATAGCATGGCTAGTCGCGTACTCGAAAGCAGTCGAATTCCCTCTGAAATTAGGGTGAGTGCCAAACAGCATCGGCAGCTCTGAGCTATGGAACGCTCCAAGCCATGGTGCAGGAGAGAGGTTGGTCCAGTTGCCGGCGTATTCGTAACGGTAAGTGGCGAGACCGGTCTGTTGGCGGAGACGAGCGGATTCGGTGGCTGGGCAGAAGAAGGTGGAAAGAAGGCCGATTTCCGCGAGGGCAGGGTCGGGCCCGGAGTCACTGTACGGAGCGAATGGAACGCCGTCTTGGGCGTTGGTGCCGATGATTGCGGGCTGTGGATGGTCTTGTTAGTCTTGCAAGACGAGTTGAGGTGAGCTAATGCTTACAATCTTTGCTTGCTTGCATTCCAGCATGCGCTCGGTGTAGTTGGTGAAGACAACCTTGTCATCTCTCACAGGAAGAAAGCCAATACCAGGCTGCTGGGAAGTTTCCGCATAACGAGTAATAAAGTCGTTGATCTTCAGAGCATCCACACCTCGCATACACTTCAGCAAAGCGGACGAGTCGCTGCCGAAGCCGCCACAATTTAATTTCTCGGCAATGAAGGTGAAGTTGCTTTGAGATTTGTCGACGCTCGTGATATCTGTGAAAGCCGTACCGGAATCTAGCGACATGCCGGCAGCGATGGGGTCTTCTGGGTAGACGAAGCTGTAGTAGTCGACAGAGATGGAGCCTGCACTTTGGCCCCAGATGATGATCCGTTCGGGGTCGCCACCGAAAGCAGCGATATTGTCTCTGGTCCATTCGACAGCACGTCTTTGGTCAAGAAGGCCGATGTTCTGTTCATCAAGGCCTGGCGCGTTGGGAAATCCGAAGATATTGACGCGGTAGTTGAATGACAGAACGATGTGGTCTTGAGTTCGCTGGACCCACTGAGTGGGGATCTGGGCTGGTACATCCATACCGCCGGTGCCTAATTGTTGTCAGTCTCGTTCGATGGCAACCTTCAAGCGAGCACTTACTGAAACCACCGCCATAGAAATAGACAAGCACAGGCAACCCTTTACCCTTCCCGTCTTTACCTCCCCAACCATATCCCTTACCGTGGCCTTTACCCCGAGTAGGCGCCCAAACACTCAACTTTAGACAATCCTCACTGATATCGCCCGTACGATTGAGACCCTGCAAATTATACTCCAAGACCTGGTTTCTGTAAACACCGCTAGAATTCGTATTGAAATACTGAATGCAGCTTGGACCGATCTCCGTAGCATCCACTTTCGCATCCGGCTGCGACAGAGGCTGCGGCGGTGCCCATCGCAAGTCACCCAGAGGCGGTTGAGCGAAAGGGATGCCCAAGAACTGGCGTACGTTCGGGTACGCGGAATTAATTTTGCCGTGGACGCTGCCGGAGGTGGTTTGGACGGTCAGTTGGTCATGTTGAGCGGGTCCAGGGCCCCAGGAGGGTGGATGAGCAGATGTTAGGGCTACGAGAGCGAGGAGAGGTAGTTTGCTGAACATGGTGATCGGTGGATGGGAGACGTCGATGCGAGTACATCTCGGTGTCGATGGGCGATCCAAGATTTATAATTTTCCGACGTGATTACCCTGGAAGAGACGGCCGTGTAAATGTCGATCGCATCGACCAGGGCCGGGATGTTGATGAAGGGCATGGTAGCATTGCCGAAGAAAGAGGAGGTGTTAGCGGCTGATATCCACCTATAAGCTTTCTGCATTCATCCAATGCATCCGTCAGGAACGTGAACATCTGGCGAGGTCTATCGACAATCGAACAAGCATTTTCTCGAACTCTGCTCGCCAATTCAAGGATCGAAAGCTACAACTAGTGTATATGCTTGTCAACCCATCAGATCGTGCAGGTTTGCATAATCTTGGGATGGTCCTAGAGGTCTGAGGTTGCATCCGCGATGGTGTCCACAACCGATGACAGAAGGTCGAACTTTCTCCCAAAGCTTCTCCGCGCCGTTGACGATGATCTGGGGAGAGCTCCCTCCTTCTTGGAGATGGAACTTGCTTGCTTGGATGTGAACTTCGCTGCCACGGCTGTAGCCTTGCCCATTGTGACAATAGACAATTGTCGTTGAGGACTAGAATATTCCTGCAATTCAATGGCGATATCAATAGATCCGGCAGATCAAGCACGCGTGATGAAGTGAGACAAAATTGCAAGCCGATGTGTGACGAAACTGGCCTTGTCACCAAAACCTGTGAATTAGCAATCGCTATTATTATACACGGAATGAACTGCATCCCCTCATCATTGTCTTCCTTGATGTCCGACCATAGTCCACAGTAATTTCATACACCCTCCTACTGCTGCCCAGCCTTCCCCTTCGCCTGCTCAAAAGCACCCTTCGCCTTGCCCTCCAGCTCCGCAGCCTTACCCTGCGCCTGGCCAGCCAGCTCATTCGCCTTGCCGGAAGCAGTGCCAGAAACCTCGTTGGCCTTGCCCTGCGCCTGTCCGGTGCCGAGGCCAGTGGCCTCCTTGACCTTCTGCGCTACCTCGCCGGCCTTCTCGATACCCTTGACCGCGGCGCCGGCGAGGCCGCCGGTGTTCTTATTCTCGGATTGGCGGAGGGTCTGTGGGGGTGGTGAAGTTAGTTTGGGGTGTTTTGATGGGTTAGGGAGAGTCATTGGAGGGCTGGTTTGTGAGGAGGATAGATGGACGTACTGTAGAGAAGAAGCGGGTGTTTGTAGTGCGGGCAGTGCGAGATGCGGTGGTGGCGACGCGGTACATGGCGGCGGTTGTGGTTGTGGTTGGGATTGTGGTTTTGTTTGTTTGATCGGGCTGATGAGGTTGACGTCGATTGGTTTATTGGTAGTAGGCTTTGATGAATTGATTGGTAGTGTAGGCAAGGTATTGAACAAGTGGTTGAGCTATGTGAAGGAGGAGCACAAAGAGCTCAAGCTGTTTTGGAAGGCGCGGCTTGTGAATCCACTGACGTACCATGTACGTAGTGAATGGCCAGACTCAAGCTCGTGATCTGACGCCAAAATGCGGTAGCAATGATCCCATTCGCATGAGCAAAACGCGGGGAAGCGAAGTTTAGAGGAAGGCATGTGAATGCATTGACCTGGTGGTGGCGAGTTGTGAATGCGTTGTGCATGCATAATCAGATAGTGGTGTTCAGCGAGGACTTCATCTCAATGTGTTCATTTATCTAGCTTGCTCTCAGATTATTACTACCAGTTCATGTTACTGTCAATTACAGCCACACCTAAGTGTACAGCCCCTTCTGCCACCAGTTACACCTCTGGTTGGCCGCCGGATCCCTCAACTGGCTAATGCCAGTAACGTTCAAGTTCTGCACTGTGGCGTTCTGACCATACAGATCAAAGTGCGGCACGCCTGCGGTGTTCGGGTTACCTGTCTGTGCGAAGGTCGTGATGTACTCTTGCAACGCAATGGCGATAGCTGGGTTAGGCACACCGCGGATTGGGCTGGTGCCCGTGACGTTAGCGTTGTAGAAAGTGTACGGGACGTCGAAGCCGTGGAGCGCAGGAGGCGCGGAAAACAGGTAGGCGTAGGTCTGGTTTCCGAAGGCCTTGTCGAGGTAGAAGGTGTTGCAGGTGAAGCTGAGCTCGGCGACAAGGGCGGAGGCACGGTCGATGTTGTTGGTGTAGCCTTGAGCTTGGGTGCCGTCGAAGACGGCAGGGTACAGGGTGTTGGTGAGGTAGTCCAGAGTCTCCGGGTAGGCGCGGATGGAAGGGATGGTGGTTGCGATCTGTCGCTGGATGTCGGTGGCGTTGTTGGACCACGGAGGGGTGAAGAGAAGACCCTATCGATGTGTTAGTGCGCTTGTCGAGACTTGTATCGGAGCAAAGCATTCCCACTTACCTCGTTGGCGTTGTGCCCAACCATAACCTTAACCTCCTTGTCAAACTGGCCACGCGCCAGCAGTTGACCAGGAAGCGCAGGAGTAAAGTCTCCATCAACAACAGGTCCATACGTGAAACCACCATAGCTAGCCAAACCAACAGTGATAGCATTAGCAAGCTGCAGCTTAGCAGTCGAAAGGTTGCGAGCCTGCTCAATGCTCGAAACGTTCAACAAGGTCAGGTAGTCCTGGAAAGTCTGCTCTTGCTGGCGGCTGGAGGCAACAGGCACGAATCCAGGAGACTGAGGAATTGCCTGAGCAAAAGGAACACGGCCCTTGTTTCCACCGTACGCAGTAATCTGCGCCATAATGCTTCCACCACCAGCACTCTCACCAAACACAGTAACGCGATCAGGATCGCCACCGAACTTGGAAATGTGTTTCTGGATCCACTCGAGAGCAAAGCGCTGATCGTGCAGACCCGCGTTCGCTGTGCCATTCTCCTGGAAAGTAGGGCCAGACAACCAACCGAAAGCGCCGAGTCTGTAGTTGAGCGCAACGTAGATCACGCCGTCGTCGTCTTTGCCATTCTGGCTACGAGCGAGCAAACCAGTAGGGTCGTAGCCGCCGGTCTTAGAGCCAGCCGTGTAACCACCGCCGTAGATCCAGACGAGCACGGCAGCGCCCTTGCCCTTCTTGGCCTTCTTCTTGAAAATCTTCTGGGGGACGACGACGTCGAGGAAGAGGCAGTCTTCAGTCGTGCGAGGGTCGGCCGGGGGAATGATCGAAGTGTTGAAAGTGTCGAGGTTGATGTCGTTGACGGTGATGCCGGCAGGAAGTCCGGTGTCGAAGTCAGACTGGTTGAATTGCCTTGTGCCGGTGGTTAAGTAGCTGACGAGGAATTCCTGAGCAATAAGATTCCATAGCGGGTTGGCTTGAGGACAGACGGGCTCGCTCCTGTTGAATTGGACAGTCGAGCGGTTCTGAGCTGGTGGCTGAGGAGCATTGAAGCGGTTCTTGCCTGTCGGAGGAGCGGCGTAACGGATGTTAGAGAACTTGTACAGACCAGTCGTGTCGTTGAGCGAGTTGGCACGGTAAATCTCGTATCCAAGATCGACCTTTGGCAATTGATCCTGCTTTGTAGGTCCCGCGAGAGCCAAAGCTGGCAACAGAGTTGCCAACGTCGTGATTCCAGTAGAGATCCTCATCGTTCCAGAGTCGAGAGGGTAGTCAACACAAATCGAAAATGCTTAAGCTCCCACTAAAAGCGCAACACAACTCAACACAGCAAAGTCTAAAGGTGGGTAGCACAACGACCTGCAGTAAGACGCGGAGAGGAAAGCATCACAAGAGTCAGCAGCAGCAGCGATAGCACTCTTTACATGGCAAACCCCGACCACCAACAGGCCCTCCTGTTCTTCAACGAACGGCTATAAAAGGAAGGTAGGCACCCACCTCACTTCGCGGTACGGCCTCGGCTTTAGAGTTCAAGACTCGTGGCTAGCTCATCTTGCCTTACCCCGGTAAATACACGAACTAGACTATAAATCCAAGTCAGCTCGTCAACCCGACCATTGAGTATTGCCCTTCCAAGCCGAGGCTTCCGCTTGGGTTAGGCGGACCCGCATTGCATTGCAGATTCCCTGGGCGGCCTTCACGGCTGACGACGATCCGAACGTCGTCTTTATGCGCGAGGACATCATTGATCGCATCGAAGAGCCTGTTGCTGCCTCTGCTAAAGGAATGGAAGAACGGCACGACCACGGCCAGCAAATCCAGACGACGTGAAATTAGTGCCCTCCACCGTCCCTCGACGGCTCGACGGCGTGCTTCGAACAAACCACACCCGCCAGAGTCAGCCCAGCGCTGGGGCGTCCAAGCCCTTCCTCGCTGGCGTCGTCTGCAGAGCGAAAGCGGGCGCAGGAAGCGGTCACAACGGTGCAACAGTCCGATCGGGAAAAGGCACCAATGCCCGCATGACGTGCGCCGCCGCGAAGTAGTGGGCACTCGAAAAAGCTCAAGCTTTTATTACCTGAGCAGACAGCTCGCGTGGCAAGGCCCTCGCGTGCCTCGCGTAATTGATTAAAATTGTGGAAATTCATCATGGGAACATGGCGGCAAGGCGGCAAGTCAAGGTGCGGAGAAAGAGTGGCTAAAGGCCACAGCAGCATGCCGAGGCACTGTTTTCTTCAGGCGGGCTGGTTTTGAGGCGTCGTTGTTGATTCCAAGCGAGATGAAATTCAGCCACTGTCGCCCTCATTCCCTTTTCTCTGTTCTGTTCGCGTCAAACATGATGAGATATGAGATGAAAGGGCGGGTTCAGGCACGGGAAAGGAAAGATTCAGATGAAGAAGAGCATGGGACCCCGGCAGGAGAAGGTAACAAGAACCCGGAAAGTCGAGATCTTTATGGCGACCGTGCGACTTTTGAGCGCGGACGTCTTCCAGGCCTCTTCACGATTCGCGATTCGCGAGCGAACAAGGATGATTATTTAGTTACCCAAGAAACAAAGTGTCGGGTTTTGGTTCTACGAAATTGACGAAAGTAGTGGTGGGAGAAGCGAGAGAAGTTTGAAGAACACTTCGATGTCTCATTATTGAACTCGTTCAACGCCATGACTATGCCCAACTTTGGAAGAATGCACACCCAGTAACCGTTGTCGCATATTCTCCGATCAACCTAGGCCAGCTTTCCTAGCGCATCAATCTTTCCGCGTTTCGTCTATCATATCGAATCGTGCACACTTAATGGCGCATTCGCATAACCTTTTCGCTCTTGGCTGTATTTACATGACCTGAATGTTTGTGTTAGTGAATTGCGGTTGAGCATATGCACGACAATAACTCACGTATAAGATGTCGGTATCCAGGGGGTGACTGCAGCTCAGCTGGGGCTTCTGGTCATACTTGCCCTCCAGCTCGTCACGAATGCTGTTGAGAAGCTGCACGTAACTCTGCTGCGGGTTCTTCTTCAATGCCGCAATGAAGGCGTACGACATGGCACCAGTGGCTGAGCCAGCAATGTTGGCATCCGCTCTGCACAAACAAGTCAGTAACAGTCCATCCATGAGGACACACGTCCAACTCACGATGTCTGGTTGTCCTTGCTGCCACTCCACATGATCACATCAGCAGGGCTAGTCTTCGTCTTCAAGTTCTTCTGATAAACATCGTCGCCCTTGGTGGCTTTCTTGAAGAAGCTTATCGCGGTCGAAGCCATGCCGCCCATGTCGCCACGAGCATACGAAGAAACCAGACCAAGCAATCCCTGGCCGGCTTCCTTGGCAAGGTTGGGCTCCTTGAGCACACCCTGGGTAGAGTAAACATATGGCAGATCGAGCGCACTACCAGAGTGGCAGGAGTCGAAAATGGCCGTGAGACGCACACCAGGCTGCAAAGGCCTGACCATGATTTCGTGCATCTCATCGTCGACAATGTGTCCAGCCTGCCTGAAGTCCACGGGGTAGATAACTTCATCGTATCCATCCTCCTCGTCGCCGTCAAGATCCTCGGTCTGGCCACCGTGGCCGCTGTAATGGAAGACCAGTGAATCGTTGGGCCTGGCATCCTTCACCAACCAGTGCATCGCGCGGATCATGTTCGCCTTGGTCGGCTGGCTCATCGGGTTTTGCTGGTCGTCAGTCAAGCAGACCATGTCTTCTCTCGCATATCCGTGATTATCCTTGAGGTACGTCGACAAGTTCTTGACATCGTTGATACAGCCTCGGAGCTGTCCTTTCTGGCCGAAATAGTTGATTCCTATGAGGAGCGCTTTGCGACGTCCTGTACACGCCGAGTACTGGAAGCCGTAGCCCTGCGGCGCGCCGTGGCCGAATACTTGATTTCCTTGCGGAGGGGGAGGGGGTCTGGGACCTGCATAAAAGTTAGGAGCAGCCCTGGAGGCATACTGTCCGTGGCCGTACGAACCACCCTGGTTGTACTGCTGCTGCTGCTGCTGTTGAAACGGAGTTTGTCCGTAGTGCGACGGCAGCGGCGGAGCTTGATTGTAATGTTGCTGGGGAGGCGGATACTGCTGCTGGCCATAAGGCGCAGGGGGAGGGGCGCCATACTGCTGGCCATAGGGTTGCTGCTGGTACTGCTGGGGAGGAGGAGGGCCTTGATTGTAGCCGTACTGGGGCCTGGAAATTCAATCAACGCCTGTACGTGGTCGCATCGCTTGCCGTATAGTACTCACTGTTGCTGATACCCTCCACCGTATCCTCCGCCATGCGAATTATGGTATCCTTGGCCTGGGTATGCCATTTTGAAAGGTGATCTCGGCCGAGTGCCGTGCGCAAGTGCTCAGAGCAGAAATCGACAGTGGAGTCTGACGCAACAGTCCAATGTCTTTGGGGGGGTTTTGTGTATGCTTATAGCAAGCAAGGTGGTAAGCGATGTCGCGGTGGTGGTGGTGGTGAGCGCCCTTGGCCCTCGAGCTGTGTATGCGAGCGCGGGCTGGACGCGGGGGCGGGCAGAGGGCAGTGCACAGGGCAGCGGTTACTTCCAGCAGGTGTCGGGCGCTTGAGGCGTGCAGATCGAGGCGTCGAGGCGTAGTATGCGTTGGTTTGAAGGTTGCAGAAGCAGATGTACTGTATCGTGCTGATGGCTTCGATATACGCACTTGCGGAGAGAACAGAAGAGGAATACTAGATATGACACACGTAATGGAGACCGGCACCGTTCCAACTTGGCATTCCCATGGCATGACATGGCTCTCCCTCCATACTCACCGGCCCATCTTCGCCGGGCATCGCGGAAGCAACGGCACTGGGCATTCAAACGCTGGATCATATATGTTTCACTCGACTCTACCATACTCTGCGTGCATGTCGTACAGTCATGGACGCCCTACGCCAGCACATGTGTCTGCAGGAGACACGCGCACGACACGTCGACCGTCACACAATCTCTCCCTCCATTGATAGACTCGTGGTGGCTGATGGCACAGCGTGGCGCGCGGCATCACCGACAAGGCTGAGAGTGATCTCCACTGGCGCTGCGCTAGCCTCCGCCTTACAGCCTTACGCTGCGACGTGCTATTCTCCGGCATCGCTTGGGAGTTCTTGAAGGTACCTCACAAGGGCGGCACTACTGGTGGGAGGCATGCGTCCAAGCGAGCCTGGTATGCTGGATGAGCTGCCATTGACAGAGCTATAACAGGATCACATGCCATGAATGATTGTACCCAAATGGTGGCGTTGCCATCTGCACTGCCTCGACCTAGATGTGTCTAAGATATCAGCAGCTTCACACATCAGGTTGCATTGCATTAGCAGTAAGCTAGAATTCGATTACCACTCGACATGGACAGTGTCAAATTCACACCGTCACGTAGATACCCCCAATGCTCAGTCCACAGCAGCACAGGCAGTAAATTCAATCAACTTTGGCGACATCCGCAGGGTTAAGGGTTCGAGTTGGGGTGATGACATATATGTCAGTCTGGTCCATGTATATTTAGAGACTATAGAAGACTGGGAATTCTGTATTCTGACCTCTCTGATTGTCCGAGAGCTTTGCTAGACAGTTTTGCTCTTCTGGGAGCACGAATGTGTGGCTCAAAATTTCTTTCTTGTGGTATCAAACCCTAGAGAAAGTGTCCAGAGCTTGAATTTTGAACTGTCTGCTCACATCTTTCGTAGAAAGATTATCACGCAATCAATGCAGTTGTCAAGCTTTTGCGATAGCAGGAAAGTTACCCTTATATTCTACCATGAATGGAACAGTGACCATAACTGATCGTAAGGCCCAAGGACTTCTCTCAGGTCGGCTGTCTTTTTATGATTTTATCTCTCATCCGGTGTACACAGAATTTGGCTGCGTACTCACAGTAGACACCAGCAAGACCATCTTCACAAACCCATCTCCCAATCACCAAGGCAATGTACCAGTAGTAGCCATTTTCATCACTCCCACTCAATTCACCACCCTCATAATCTCATACTCAACCGCATTCCCCCCCTCCTCAACAACACACCTCCCCCTCCCAACCCAAACCGCAGTCTCAATCCACTTCAAACTCGGATCGCTCGTCTCAAACCTTGGCCCAGTGAACCACGTCTCATGGTCCCCAAACCGCGTCGTCTTCGCATCCTCCGCGAAGCTCAGCACTTTGGCAATCGCCTCGTCGCCTTTCATGACGCCGGTGTACCGCACTGAGATGTACTGCCCGGTGGAAGTGCGGGCTTGGGTGCGGACGTCGACGTGTGAGATGTTGGTTGAGGGGTCGAGCTGGTTGCGGTGAACTTTAGTGTTAGTACAAAGGCACCAGTCCAGTGTGCGATGTGGGAAGGGACGGCAATGAATGGAAGAAGAAAATGGTTCTGTCGCCGAGGAACAAAAAACATACCGACACCCAATCCGCACCACCGGGCAAAATCTCCGCTTCAATGCCCTCGCCTCTGATGAAGCCGCCTGCAATCGCCGCAATGAGCCTATTAGGGCCACGGACTGAATTGAGGTCGTAGACGTGCTCTGGGGAGAGGTTGATGCGCATGGTGAAGTGCTTTTCCAGTTTTGGGACGGCCATGATGGTGTGGTGTGTGAGAGTAAATCGCGAGAGAGGGAGTGAGAGGGAGGTGACTGTGTTTGTTTTTTACTTTGTGACGAGCTGAGGGTGGGTGTTGTTCAGTTGATTGCAATGATTGCTGGTGAGTTGACGGTATTGTATGCGAGTTGCGTCGCTTTGATGTTTGTTGACTTCAAAATGCACGTGTCCTGCGTGACCAGTTAAGCTCACGCCTTCGGAGTATACATGTAAGGTGCGCCATGGAATGATGTCAGATGGCCAATTATACTTCCTCTGAGAGAGAAAGTATAAACTTAATTCCGATGATGCTCGCAAGCCATGATATACGCACCGCGTGCCAGCTCGTGCTGCCAAAGTCGAGCCTCAGTGAAAAGTTATGTTCACATTCGAGAGAAGCGACAATGCATACAGTTTTTCCCACAATCTCATCAAACATCCCCAATAATATCATGACTTCCCAACCTCAGCTCCCCCCTCAGTGCTCCAACCGTGTTCCTCCTCCGAATGCCTTCTCCAGTAATGCCCGTCCTCGCACTCGCAGCATCATTACTATAAATACTGCGACTTCCCCTCCTCCTCCTCAGCGCATCAACGTACCCACCATCCCACATGTCCCCACCAAGCACATCGTCAATGTCCTCCATATCCTCCAGCACGCTCTGCGGCGGCTCGGTGTCAAAAACCGCTTGCAGATCACCGTGAGCGCCAAAGTGCTCCCACAAAGTAAGCCAGGAGTGCTTGCGCGGCGGGCCCCATTTGCTGCGTTTCCAGAGGTAGCGGCGCTCGTAGAGCGAGATTCCCAGGAGGATGGGAGCGTTGAGGACGCGCACGGCGGTGATGTTGACTTTGTGGAACCAGCGGTCTGTCAGGAGCATTTTGAGGGGTAGGAGAATGATGAGAGCGAGGATGTTGAAGGGCGGGCGGTAGGCGAAGATGGCGTCTGATTTGACGCCTTCGAAAGTTAGGACGGCGCGGCGGAATTGGATCTCGGCGGTGGCGTTGGTGGCGAGGTTGGTGTAGGTGTTGCTGAGCATTGCGACGAGGATGGTCAGGAAGAGGGTGTTGCCGAGGAAGGCAAAGGTAATCATCAGCGTGGGACCTAGAATCCAATGCATGTCGACCGAGCGTTGAACACCGGTGCCATCTAGACCAAACCAGATCCAGAGCATCCATTTGGCGATAGTGAGAGGGGAGTGCCTGCTGTAACCCTCCTGGGACTCGGATAACCAATGCATGGCGAGTAAGAAGCCGCCGAAGCACCAACCAGCAAGAAGTGTAAGGAAAGTGAAGTCCGCCATCATGGCACGCAAAGCGATGAAAAGCATATTCTCGGGCAGGAGACAGAAGGCCATGCGCGGCAGAAGAACAGGAGCACCAAGTGAAAGCACGTCGAGAGCGAGTTTCGAGGTGCTGCCATCGTTGGTGGCGATTCCATGCATACGGATGCCGAAATAGGACGAGAAAATAAGAACGAAAGTGATGTCCAGGAACGACCAGAGGTTCTCAGTGTGTACTGTCCAGCCATGCTCTGTGATCGAGGCCATCTCGTCAAGACACCAGCCTGCTCCGTATACCGCGAAGATCAGCTCAGCGATGGTGAATCGCAGATGTTCTGGTCCGACGGCACGAGATTTGTTGGCCATGGTCAATACGTATAGAATCAGTAGGACAAAGAATTGGCATGCCTCGATGATATTCCTCGTTCGTGGGACGATGAGTCGATATTGGTTGAACAATGGTGCTTTCCGGGGGTCGTACAATGAGATCGCACGGCTCTTGTAGCGATCTGGTAGGATGTCTATGAAGGATGTTGGTGTGTAGGTGATCCTTCCACGGTACACGGCGTCTACAATTTTCTGACAAGTAGAAGAGCTCAGGAAGCTCTTTGACTCAGTGACTATCGCCACCTCTAGCGCGGTCAGCATTCTTTCCTGTTCCGGTCGGATGAAGTGGGATCTAATAGCCCAGTGCAAAGCGACCTTGTTCGTCCTGGCCACCTCTGGCGGAGCATTCTGGAAAGGCTCAAAACCAGCGACAAGCACGTTGGCGATGAGAAGAAGCCCTTGGCGTCCTTCGTGGTCCTCATCGAACCTTCTCAGTACGCGACTGGCAATGAGCTCACAAACGGTAGCACGTGTAATGTTAACAGTCTGGTGGTGTGCTTGGTAGCTCTGCTCGCGCATGAACTGCATGCGGTTGACGAGCAAACAGTACACAACTGAGACATCGTCTGGGTCGTAGAGATGGTCGACAAGCGGTCTGATGACGCTAATATTCATGCGAGGACTCTTAAGCTGCTCGAGAGAGTATGGGTCGTCTACACAGTGTCTCGAAAGTCAGCGGGACGCCCTTGCCGTTCTGTTGAAGAATCGCAAGCTTTGCTCCCGCCAAACATCGTGCAAGGCGCAGGACCAAAGCGCGATTGACAAAAATAAGGAGAAAAATGGAGTGACCTACCAATGCTTGCAACAACCAGCCGCCTGATCTTATGGATTGTGGTATAGACCGGCAGCCAACCGTGCGGGTTCGGGGCACGCGGATCGTCGTTCTTCCTGGGCGGATAGCAGCCATCATCGTCGGCTTGTTCCTCATCGTCCAGCAGCTCCTCCTGTTCCTCTCTTGATCTTGCTATCCTCATGGCCTCGCTCATACTCCGGTGGCTCTCGCCTCTTGCGCTTGCTCTCAGGCGAGCAGGGAATGCAGGCCGGACCGGCTCGGTGAGGGTGATGCTCTGACCTGGAGACATTGAGGGGCGTGGATTGCTGTGGGCATTCGCATGAGCTGATGATTCGTGTATGGAGGCACTCGAGGCTCTGCGAGCGTCTGTGAGGATGCTTGGAGTACGGAAATCCGGACTGGGAGCGCGGATCTCGCTGTTGGGGAAGGAATCCATGTTGGCGTTGTGCTGCCTTCCCTTCCTGAACTGCCGTGTACCGGCGCGTGTCAGGCTGCTCGTGCCAGGTGGGCAAGAAAAAGGCTTGGTGGGAGCGCGGCAGACGTGAAGACGATGAAACGGAACAAGGAAACTCGGAATGCGCGCGCTTGGCGGGAGAATTCAAGATCCAAGGGCTGCTGGTGTGAAGAAACGCTTGCCGCTGTGCGCAGTTTGCTCTCAGTTTGCCATATATTTGGACTCTGCTATCATCAACACTGCATGGACAAGATAACAGGACCATGGATACAAGACACCTGACCGCTCTCCGCCCCCACAATGAGGCATATCGCGACTCATGAAAATCCCGCAAAGCTATTGTCCATGCAGCCACTATATCTCCAACCAGGTCGCCGAATCATGTCCGTCAAGGCCCTGAATCATTGGAGAAACTACCATGCTTATCACGTGTTGGCGAATGAACGCTTTCCGTATCCTTCGCGAAGCTCTTTGCTTGTCAACTTCTTTCTTGCAATACTGGGAGTCCATGTGCCTGAACACAGGAGATGAAGGCAATTCCCGGATCTCGGTATATGGGAAACAAATGCCGTCTTTCGACGTCATGATCCAGATCTGTGCCAGAAGAATTGACCACCAATGCTTCGCTCGGAGCCGCCCAACCGCTGGATAGGTCATCCTTTTCGAGTGCATCCATCGACGTCCGGTCATTGCTCTGTCCACGTCTCTATTCTTTCGATGGCTTCTCTATAGACCTCTCCACGATCGCAACACGATCAGTCTACAGCCCCAAGATTGTTCCTGCAGCAAACACTTGTGCGACCCGCTTCTACCGACCAACCCGGACTAGCCGATCATAAAACGATCCTTTAGAGGACCCGCAGTTTTGGAAAACAACCAGACGACATCATCTCACCCAGTACTTTACTAGGCACAACAATCCGCGATGGCATTCCGGACTGGCTACGGTACTATCGCCCAGGACAGCCCTGCACCAAGCGACGTCGACGCAGAACGTGCAGCTATGCTGCAAACGTCTTCGTCGAAAAACACGTTCGTTTCGCGATGTGCAGAACATTTGACTGTCAACGTGACCAAGTCATGGGGTGATATTGCCTTGCTGGGATGTTACTTGATTACTGGACTGTTAGACAGCAGCAGTATCATGGCTTGGGGCAGTTTCGTTAGCATGCAAACTGGTAAGCATCTCCTTTGTCCCCATCAACTTCAACACATACAAAACAAGACAAACATACTCTAACAAACATCGCAGGAAACACAGTCTACCTGGGC
Source organism: Melanodothis sp. VS III C KN 2 (assembly GCA_019775565.1). NCBI lineage: Eukaryota > Fungi > Ascomycota > Dothideomycetes > Cladosporiales > Cladosporiaceae > Melanodothis > Melanodothis sp. VS III C KN 2. The sequence goes on from JACWFM010000006.1 coordinate 159,733, forward strand.
CTGGGCATCATCGCCCCTGAAGAAAACGACCGCTGGCTCCGCGCCCTCATCTCCATCCTCTGCTTCTGCTTCGGCAGCTTCTGCTTCAGCACTTTCCACCGCCGCTTCTCGCCCTGCAAACGCTGGGTCCTCATCGCCTCTTTCTCCCTGCAAATGCTCTTCATCCTCATCGCAGCCATAATGGCAACCCTCAGCCCCCAAGTCACCAAATCCACCCCCCTGAACGCCAGAGTCGGCGTCTCAATCGGCCTCATAGCGTTCCAAGCCTCAGGCCAGGCCGTCGCGTCGCGGGCGTTGCGGTACTCGGGTTTGACGAGTGTGGTGTTGACTTCGAATTACTGCGATTTGTTCTCGGATTCGAGGCTGTTTGAGTGGGGGTTGAAAGCTAATCCGGAGAGGAACAGGAGGATTGCGGCGCCAATTTTGCTGCTGGCTGGGGCGATGATCGGGGGTGTGTGGGCGCATAGTTCTGTGGGGCTCACGGGGGCGCTTTGGACTGCTGTTGGGTTGAAGGCGGTTGTTGTTGTTGCTTGGGCGGTTTGGGCGCCGGAGGGGCAGATGTGAGGTGCTCGATTGAAGAACTTTTCCGGGTAGGGGAAATGCAGCAACGCTAGCTGTTGATATCTTCTAGTCGTTGAATCAAATACAGTGACCCGTATTCGACGATGTATCAGCGCGATAAGCTCTTGTAGGCATAGCAATATTCATAAAGAGCTCAGCAGACGAGGCCGAAAGATATGATGCCGACGACAGAGGCGGCGGCGTCTGCCATTGTGAAGTGTGTTACGAGCTGGGCAAGAGCGATGAGAGAGTTGTCGAGGTTAATGTGGGATGTGTGCGCGCTGGTGACGAGCGTCGAGGGAGCTGTTGAGGTGGATGTACACGTTACGCGACGAGATTGGGCGCCAATGCGGCCAGAGCGGCATCAGAGCGCGCCTGAGCCATCGACGCATGTCGCTTCCAGGCCAGGTAAGCACGTTCGGCGCCAAAGCACGCAGTTGCTTGTCGCATCTGCCATTCTCCAGATATCGGTTTACAAGACCATGTCCTCGCTGCGTATCTCGTCTCGTCTTTGTTTTGGGCAAGCTTGGCGCCCAGCAATTCAGCCCTCTGGTTGTATCTGCGTTGTCCAAGAGTCAGTTTGTGAGACGAGCTCCGTAAGGTGAAGATGTAACAGTAATTTTAGAAAGGAAGGGATGACCGGCCCGATGTACCCGATTGAATCCGCTCGCTCAAGACCACAACTCTGTGTATCATGCAGCAACGGCATGTAATTTTCATACGCTCAAAGCTACACCACGTATGCTATACCCGTCTTCCCACACCACACAACTCCTCATGATTCCCATAAACTGCCCTGATCATCGCAGACCAGAACAAAACAGAACGCCAAGTCAAGCAAACGCTTACTTAAGCGCGCTGTTCAACCTCCTCTCATCCCTCAACCTCTTCATAAGCTCAATAGCCTGGTCAACAGGCACGAGCTCGCCCATCTTCTGGGTCTCAGGGATATCACGGTTGCGGATATTGACGGAGCGGCTCTCCTTCTCCTGTGCGCCGACGACCATGATGAGGTTGTACTGCGCGAGCTGGCCGGTGCGGATCTTCTTCTGCATGGTGTTGCCGGAGATGTCGATGTCGGCGTGGAAGTGGTGCGAGCGGAACTCCTTCTGCAGCTCCTCGCAGTAGTCGTTGGCGCTGGCCATGACCGGCACGATGAGGATTTGACGGGGAGAGAGCCAGAAGGGCCACTTGCCACCGAAGTGCTCGGTGAGAATGGCGATGAAGCGCTCAAAAGAGCCGTAAATGGCACGGTGGATCATGACGGGACGGGCGCAGCCGGGGGTGAGCTCGCGGCGGTAGTTGCCTTCGTCCTTCTTGACTGCGCTCGAGTCGGCCTCCGCGGGAGGAGCGGAGCGGATGACAAGCTTCTCTTCGGCCTTCTCGCCGTCAGCAGCCTTCTCTGCAGGCTTCTCCTCGGCGGGCTTCTCAGCCTTATCTGCAGGCTTCTCGCCCTTGGGCTTCTCCTCCTTGACAGCAGCAGTGGCAGCATCCTCGGTGCGGTACTCGAGGTTGAACTGCTGGGGCAGCTGGAAGTCAAGCTGGATGGTGGCGCACTGGAACTCACGCCTGAGCGCATCGGAGATGGTGATGTCGATCTTGGGACCGTAGAAAGCACCATCACCAGGGTTGAGCTCCCACTGGGTACCAGTGGACTCCTTGAAAGCGTCAAGGGCCTTGGTGAGCTGAGCCTCAGCGCGCTCCCAGGTGGAAACGTCACCAAGGTGGTTGTCGGGCATGGTGGACAGCTTCATCTTAAAGGTGAAGCCGAACAGACCGTACACAGCCTGCAGGAAGTCGAAGAGAGCCTGAATTTCCTGCTCAACCTGAGCCTCGGTACAGAAAATGTGGGTGTCGTCCTGCATGAAACGACGGACTCTGGTCAGACCAGTGAGAGCACCAGAGGCCTCATTACGGTGCAGAACTCCGAAGTCGGCAATGCGCATGGGCAACTCGCGGTAGCTACGGTCACGGTGACCGAAGAGCAAGCAGTGGCCGGGGCAGTTCATGGGCTTAAGAGCCCACTCCTCCTTCTCGACCTTGAATGTGAACATGTCCTCGTGGTAGTGCTGCCAGTGACCAGATTGTTTCCAGAGGGCAGAGTTGTACATGTTGGGAGAGTTGACCTCCTTGTAGCCGCGATTCCAGTACTCTCCGCGGATGTATGAGTGAAGTGCGTTGTAAATGATCATGCCGTGGGGCAGGAAGAAGGCGGAGCCTGGTGACATCTCGTGGAAGAAGAAAAGTTCTTGCTCCTGGCCAATTTTGCGGTGGTCGCGCTTGGCCGCTTCTTCGAGCATGTGCTTGTGTTCCGCGAGAGCCTGCGCAATGTTAGTACATGAATCATGAATCGAGCTTTTAAACATCACTTACGGCCTTGTCGGGGAATGAGACTCCGTAGATGCGCTGAAGACTGTCGTTCTTGGCATCACCAAGGAAGTAACTGGCGGAGTTCTTCATGATGTCGAAGGCCTTTATCCTGCCGGTGTGAGGGACGTGAGGACCCCTGCACAAATCAATGAGGGGACCGCAACGGTAGACGGTGGTGCTTGTGCCGTCAGGAATCTTGTCCTGAATGATGTGCTGCTTGTACTTGTTGTAGGCGAACATCTCCAGGAGGTCCTCCTTGCTGAGCTCAAGACGTTCGAATGGCTGCTTCTCCTTGATCGCCTTCTCAGCAACCTGCTTCAGAGGCTTGTAGTCGGAGTGCTGCACCGCACCGCCGTCGGGGAGAGCCATCTCGTAGTAGAAACCATCGTCAACGGGAGGACCAATGCAGAGAGCACAACCGAAGTGCCTCTCGCATGCCTCTCCCAAAATGTGGGCACTGCTGTGCCAGAAGACCTTCTTGCCCTCGGGGTGCTCAAAGTCCAGGAGTTCCAGCTTGCAGCTCTTCTCGAAAGGCCTCTCCAGATCCCAGAGCTCGCCGTCAACACGCGAGATGACGGTGCGCTCGAACAAGCTCTTTGAGATTTCACGTGCGATGTTGCCGGGTGTGGTCTCCCAGCTCTTGCCCTTCTTGATGTCGCCGGAGGCCAGGGTGATCTCGATCTCGTCCCTGGGCTGCTTGGCCACCCACTCATCCCTCTCGGCCTTTCTCTTGTCGAAGATGGCGTTACGGGTAGCAAAGTATTCCGGCGGCGGGGTCATCTCCAGCGGCCTGCCGCTGCCCTCGTCCTTCTTGGCCTTGGGCGCCATGGTGGGTGTGTACGATCGGAAGTGAGAGAGTGTAGTCGCGAACCGGGCGGGCTTGAGTCGTTTTGCGGCGTGGAAGAAGCTGGGAGTCGAGAGTAATTTTTGGCAAAGCATAAAGGAAAACGATGGCAGCAGGCGCAAGTGGGTGGGTACCGTATCAATGGCTCTGAGCCGGCGCACAAAATCGCGGATGACTGTTTCGCTGCTGGAGGCCCTTTTGCGGGGTTCAGCAGCTCTTTGCCTGGCGCGCGTCCAGCTCACATCTCCATGTGTTCGTGTCTTGCATATCTCTATTTATTCATGCCGCTTTGGTATTGTTATGCACGCCTGCAAGGTATACGTGCATCACACCTCAAAAGTACAGTATAATACCAGCCGTGTATTCCATCATATCGTGCCTCAATCCTCCCATGAATCATCACAATGAGACTCATACTCCATAATCTCGCCACTCTAGGCCTTTGCGCCACATCATACGCGTCGCAGGAACAGGTGATCCTCGACGAGACTCTTCATCAAAACCGAGTCAAGCAGGTTGCCATCATTGGTCAGTCCATCAACATCCCGTTATCTATTGCAATATAGCATTCGACTCATCAGTCTGACTCTGCTAGGCGCTGGGTCCGCTGGCTCATCCTCAGCGTACCACCTCACACAATTCGCTGAGGCCCATAACATACCCATCAATGTGACAATCTTCGAGAAGAACTCCCACATCGGGGGGCGGTCAACTACCGTCCACGCTTACAATGAATCCCACCTTCCCATCGAACTGGGTGCAAGTGTGTTTGTCCAGATTAACAGGATCCTTGTCGAAGCAGTAGAAGCCTTCAACCTCTCCACCTCGTCCTTCGCTCCAACGAGCGATGACATTCCTGGAGCTGGTCTTGGTATCTGGGATGGAAAGGCATTCATCTTCACAGCAGAGAATGAGGGCGGCTGGTGGGACAAGGCAAAGCTATTCTACAGATACGGCTTGTCGCCACTGCGAACACTGAACCTCATGAAGGCGACCGTAGGAAAGTTCCTGAAGATGTACGATGAGCCTGTATTTCCTTTCGCGTCACTCACGCAAGCTGCACAAGATGTCGGTCTGCTAGCTGTCACTTCAGCAACCGGAGAAGCATTTCTTCGGGAGAACAGCATCAGCACTCTTTTCGCTAGAGAAATCATCCAGGCTAGCACGAGAGTCAACTATGCGCAGAACATTGACAATTTCCATGGTCTCGAGACAATGGTATGCATGGCAGCTACCGGTGCAATGTCGGTCGAGGGAGGCAACTGGCAGATCTTCGCGAACATGGTGGCGTCCGCAAAGGCGAGCATTTTGCTCGAAACGGAAGTGACCACAATCGAGAAGTCCAAGGATGGAAGCTTCGAACTCACTTCGAAAAGTCTATCGCCCGAGCTGGACTCGTTGACACTGACTTCTCACTTTGACGAAGTCATCCTCGCCACCCCTTACCAATTCTCAAACATCGACCTCGATTCGATCGCCTTCCGCAAGCCCGACGACCTGCCCTACGTAAAGCTACACGTCACACTCTTCACTTCGCCTCACCTCCTCTCGCCAGTCCACTTCGGCCTCCTACCCGACAAACCCGTCCCCCAAGCAATCATCACCACCCTACCACCAGACGAGCACCCCCCTCACAACGCCACGGTCGGCAGCCCAGGCTTCTACAGCATCAGCCTCCTCCAAGACCTCATGAACCCTCACACCGGCGCCATCGAATACGCCTACAAAATTTTCTCGCCGGCGCCTCCAACCAACGAGTTCCTGTCTAGCCTCATTGGAGTCAAGACTGAGGATGGCGAGATCAGTGAGAGCGATATCACGTGGTTGTATAGGAAGGTTTGGCACAGCTATCCGTATGAGTATCCGAGGGACTCGTTTGAGGATATTAAGTTGAGTGATGGGCTTTGGTATACGAGTGGGATTGAGAGGTTTATTTCGACGATGGAGACGAGTGCGTTGATGGGGAAGAATGTGGCGAGGTTGGTTGTTGATGGGTGGGTTGAGGGTGCGATGGCTGAGAGTGAGCATTAGAAAAGCGAAGAAGCTCCCTTTCCTTGCCCTCACATGTAAGGAGTTGCTCTGCCTCACGGTGACCTGGCATCGGGCGTATGCACCTAGCTATGATTGATTGATCGCAGGCAAATCTCAATACACAGCTCAAAGTCCCATCGGACATGTGACAACGTGTTCAGCACAGGTAACGAGCTATTGCAGGGTTGCAAGCGTTCACAGGTCACAGTCACATGATCACAAGCAACGCGCACCATAACTTCACCAGCTCTGACCAGTCATATTTTGATTTCTTGCATCTGTATCCTGCTCATGCTCACTTCCACACATTCTCACAATCCTCCGATAACAACAACAACACATCATCCACAAAACCACCGACTGCCTTCGACTGCACGTATCTAACCAATCTATTTACCTGCATTCTCCTTGTTCTAGGGCGCGTGCTGAAAGATGCCACCCAAAGGAGGCACCAAAGCAGAGTCGAAGAATCGCAGACCTCATGCCAGTCCTAGCGATGCTGCATCAATTATTACTGCCTCGACCCCGAAAACAAAGACCCCAGACGAAGCGATCGACTCGGCTCTGCCCTCACGATTCAATCCTGACAACACAGTGACTCTCCTTGTTGGACCAAACGAGCAGAAGATGATCGCATACGGAAACCAACTTATTCGCGATTCTGAATTCTTTGCAGCTGCGATGAAGAAGGAGTGGGCAGTAGGCCAGACACGCACCATCAAACTACCTGAAGAAAAACCCGACGTAGCGGCGCACTACCTCTCCTACCTGCACGGCAGGAAATTGTTCACAGAGGACATCGAGTCTGTGCCCGGAGAGGTGATCGGTCCCTGCTTCGAGCTGCTGGCGTCTCTCTACGTAGCCTGTGAACGATTCCTCAACAACAAAGCCCAGACTGCTGTACTTGCCGAGATCCTCCGCCTCGCCTCCATGAAGGGCAAGGATGGCAAACACTAGATTCCGACAGCTGAGGCTGTCGCCACAATCATTGCCGGCACGCCTGAAGTTTCTCCGGCTTGTCGTCTCCTAGTGGACTTGCATGTCGCCTCCGGCAAGAGTGGATGAATTGTCTATACGGACACAAAAGATTTCCAGTGTGGCGTGACATTAGACGGTAAAAACAAGGTCCTATGTCTTAATCTTCGAGTGGAAGATCTGGAAACCAAGGACTACGCTTGAGACACCAATGACCACCATGGTAAGTAATCATCCGGCTCATGGGCAACATTCCTGCTATACTAACATAAAGCACTCCTGGTATTCCAACAAACGCCGCGGTGACAAGACGTGGATATCCAGAGCTTGGTTCGGATGGATTTCCTGTTGGAGTTTGCGGATAGCGACCGACTTCCGCTGTGAATTGGAGCATACTTGATCTGTTTGACATATGGCGTAGCGGCGATGAAGAAGTTAAGCCCACAACAAACGTGATGAGATATCAAGTCCTAGATGTTCGATCAGCTTTTGGTGGCCGTGAGATAGCATTGAGATGAATGAAGTTGATAGCATACTAAATACACCATGCATGCTTGACACAGGCATTGTAACACGCAAGCTCGTAGCCCAAATGACCGTACAGCAGCTTCACCACCGATCATACGAAATCTCCCACCTCTGCGTCTTCTTGATAATCGCCGCATCACTCCTATTACTGATCGCACTAATCGCATCAGCCGAAACCTCCGCCCTCGAATCGCCAACAACCTGATCCGGCCTCAGCTCAAGCTCATCACTCGCGCGCCTCCTCCTTCCACGCACAGTCCCAATGCCACTCGTCAACGAAGTGAGCGCAATTGAAGTATCCGTCCGCGTACCCTTGCCACTGCCAGTGTATGTTGCGTCGCTGATCTCGCCGATCATGCCGCTTTCGAACATTGCGAGGAATTGTTTTAGGCAAGGGAGGGTAGAGGACATGATTGCGATGTGGGTTGTGATTGTTGTGATGACTGTGATGCCGACGCTGGTGTAGATGGAGCGGGAGGAGATGGCGGCGTGGTTGATGTATTCTAGGCGGAGGCCTATGGGGATGATGACGCTGCGAAGTTATCCGGTCAGCCACGGAACATATTCGTGATTGTAGTGATGTCTCGGACTTACAGCAGGCGTACAGAGAACGCGAAGACGACCATCGCTTTTAGCCTAAACTTCATACGCAACGACCAAACCAGCAGCAGCGATATGCCGAAGATGAAGACCTCAAGCGCCACGGCTGTTAGCTCGACGCCTTTCCACAAACGCCACTATGCCTGGTCAACAAATGTCTCAGCCGTGGTTGCAGATCAAGACTCACCATATCAATACAATGCTGACCGTCCGGTATGCCCCAAGGCGTCGGCAGACTGCACTGGAACGCAATTGCCAGTAGACAAATCAGTCCTCCCACTGCGCTCATGACGAGTCCCGCGAATGCGGCCATGAGATGTGAGCGAGTCGATGTCAAGCGGATGTATAGTAAACAGCTGGAGGCTCTTGAAACGTATGTTGCGGACAGGTAGAGTAATGTGGCGGCGTAGCCAATCTGTTCAACGACAATCATTAGTAACATGCGTGGGTAGTCGTGAAAGCTGCGGAGTTCCAAACCTTCGCTGTGGGTTGATCATCGTTTACTCCATCATCAATAGCGCCTCCGTTACCAAGACCAGAATGTACGCCAGCAAGTACAACAGCCGATTGAGCGACTCCCAGACTTGTCGCAAGGATCGCAGCGTAGTCGTCGTTCCCTATCGGACCATTGAGCTTGTATCGAAGGTAGAGGCGTATCCCCAGAACCATCACCACCCAAATGATTCCCACAATAGCTATCGAGCTCACAACCAGCGGCGGCGTTCGATCATCGACTTCCATGGCGTTGCAAAGTGGCCGAGTATTCTAGATGATATTCCGGATGTAATGAATGTGGATCAAGGGCCGTACAACAAGAAAAATGCTCGTGTCACCTTTGACGGAGCCTTTAGACTTTGGGATCTCGCTGACAGTACAGCAACCGACACAGCGGTGGTTTGAACAAACGCATCTACTCGTCAGTGCACCACACTGCAAACGCCACACAGGGTTGGGGATGCAACGAAGCACACAATCCCATGCGCGAGGCCGCAAGTTGACAGCAACGAGGGATTTTCTCTAGGGTCTGTGTCGTCGCGCTTCTGCCGTGCAAAGTGTGATATCGACTGTCCTCAGAGCATTGCTTGTATTTCCCACACTCCAGAACATCGGTGGCGTATCAAAGTCAATCTGCCGTTATTTCTGAAGGACGATCCTACAAGGGAGCCATGTGTTGAAGCTGCAGCTCCAAGCTCCTTCCCGCGGTCCGCGACAACCGAGTGCGGCGCAGGACGAAACATCGATGGTCCATGTCAATATGAAGAGCAAGATACTAGACTTGCTTAGTATGACGACGAAGATGTGGCGCCTTCGTGTCTGCAAGTTGTATCCGAGTGATCCAGTGAGAACGACTCGACTTGGAATGAGGGTCAATATCGAAACCTGCAACCGGATAGCGACATGTATCCGAGACGGGTTGAGAGCGTTGCTGCAAGACAAATCACAACGGCGTCGTGTAATCTGGCCCAACGAACCGACAGTGTGGGTGTGTTGTGCGCTTGTTACACAGTGTCATGTGGATTGCAAACGAGTGCTCGTGCTCGTTGGTTGATCTTCCTTGATCATCCCACGCCCCCACACTCGTTTGCTGTAGCCGACTGGTGATCGACATTTGCCATGCGTTGAGCTTGCATGTTCCTCGTTGTAAGTCGCCGGGATAACAGAAGTGATATCGAAGCGTCAAACAAGATTATCGAAGCGAACTGCAACGGCTCCTCTTCCACTGCATGAGTGGGAAAGAAAGAGGCGCGGAAGGAGCATGCCGCTCGAAGCGAGCCGCGGGGAACAAGGATATGTACATCTGCAGACAGGGGTCGTGATGGTTACAAGCATACACTGCAACCCATTGGCCCTGCGCGAGACAAGCAGGCTCGAGGTTGCGCAAAGCTGCTGCCGTTGCCAAAACACGCGAAGCGTCCTGACAATGTGTGGTACATCAGTAGCGCCATCTATGCCGCTGACACTTTAGAGCTCTTGTCTCCTCGCTTGCAGGTCTGACGGTGATCGAGTGATGTAGTCGTTTGAGAGTCGAGCTTGTTCTTATCACCATTGCCATTCGTGATCGTCATTGAAGAGAGCTGTTCTACATTGTCAGGCCATCGTGTATATACTGACCTGGTCGCACCCTTGTCCAATTTCTGTCCTCTGTTACCCAATTGTCCCAAAGCTGCATTCAATATGAACAACAAGCGATTAGAGCCCACTGAGCGTCATGTCGGCGGTGCAATCGCCGAAGAACTCGGAAGCAGTGAGCTGAAGGGCTACACTGAAGAAGACCGTCGGGACATGTGGAGGATGGGCAAGAAGCAAGAGCTGCGGTAAGAGTTATTTGATGCCAATGCACTGCAGAAGACTGACTGGCTGACCGTAGTCGAAACTTCCGATTTATCTCGACAGTCGGTTACGCAACATGTGTATACGGAACATGGGAGATCTACCTCACGTAAGAGTTGTCGTGTAGCCTTCGATCGAAACTTGCATTGCTGACCTGAAGCTTCAGAGCCAACACGCAAGGCTTAATGGCAGGAGGTCTTGCAGGATTGTTCTGGTCGTTGGTCTGGTGTTACGCTGGTCAATCATTCATTGTCCTGTCGTTGGCAGAAATGGCATCGATGGCTCCGGTGAGATGCATGCAACAACCACTTGACGCATGAAACTGACAATGACAACTACAGACTGCCGGTGGCCAATAGTCAGTCAAAACAATACATCCCAAAAGTGTCCAGGATCGTGACGCTGACCGTTCAAACAGTCATTGGGTGTCTGAGTTTGCACCGCGATCTGCTCAGCGTGTACTGAGCTACTTCTCTGGTAGTTTGCTGCTACTATCTCTAAACACTGACGTTACTGACATCGTCCAGGATGGCTCGCGACAATCTCCTGGCTTTCGATCATCGCCGTGGACTCGTTCATCGTGGGCGGCTTGGTACAAGCACTGATCGTGATCAACGACGCCACCTACACTCCCGAGCGCTGGCAAGGCACTCTTCTCACCTGGGTCGCAGTGATCGCCGTGGCATCCTTCAACATTTTCTGTGCGAAGCACCTTCCACTGGCAGAAGGAATCTTTTGTAGTGTGCACATCTTCGCCTTTGTTCCCGTAATAGTCTGCCTCTGGGTGATGACGCCGACCAAGCAGAGCGCTGCTGCGGTTTTCACGCACTTTACTGACAACGGCGCCGGGTGGCCGAGTATGGGTGCCACGGTGCTGGTCGGGCAGGCATGTCGTTCACACACGGTCTTCTTCAGGAAATGCTTACTGACACTTCAACTCAAGGTTTCAAGTATGTTCGTGGTGCTTGGCCAGGATAGCGTCGCTCATATGGCCGAAGAAGTCGAGAATGCGGGCACCATTGTGCCGAAAGCGATGGTGTGAGTAAATTGTCGTGCGTCCCGTCCTACTCGAAGAGGTTGCTGACCGGCGTCTTTCGTCCTGAATAGCGTGTCTTTCCTGTTCAACATGCCTTTTACCTTCCTCCTCCTGATAACGCAAGTACAAACTCCAGGCCCAAGCCTTCGCGAAAGCTAACCAGTCGCAGTTATGCATTCTGCATCGGTGACATTGGAGAAGCGCTCAGTCACACCACCGGCTACCCGTTCATATACGTCTTCCAGAACGCCACGGAGAGCGTAGGTGGTACGACAGGCTTCGTCAGCGTCGTTCTTGTCTTGCTGGTCATGATAACCATTAGTGCTTTGGCATCGAGCTCACGCCAGATGTTTGCCTTCGCGCGTGATGATGGCCTGCCCTTTTCCGAATGGCTTGGAACAGTAGGTGCTCTGTGTAATCGTCATGTCTGCAGCCTGCTGATAACTACCATCTCTAAAGGTCAATCCACACTTCCACGTGCCAGCCAATGCGATCGTCGCGACGGCTGTGTTCGTATGTATCGTCTCGCTCATCAACATTGGCAGCACTGTCGCCTTCAATGCGGTGTTGTCGCTTGCTTCGAATGCGGTATGTCTCCCAATATAGTCGACAGCTTCTGAGACTAGTGGACACTGACAAATCTTAAGATGATGGGAACATACCTGATCTCAATTGGTAGGCAAGATCTTCATATATGTTTGAGACGGCTCGCTAATTAGTGTTTCTCAGGCTGCGTGACCCACCGTCGCCTTTATCACCTTCCACTCCCCAAGTGTCGTTGGAGCCTGGGCAGAGCTGGTCTGCCGGTCAACATTGTAGCTCTCGTCTACTCATGCTGGTGCTTCGTCTGGTCGTTCTTCCCGAACGCGTACGAAGTCACGCCGGTAAACTTCAACTGGGCTTGCGTGTTGTTCGTGGGTCTCATGGGCTTTGCTACACTCATGTACATCTTCCACGCCAGGCATGCGTACGAGGGACCGGTAGTGAAGGTAATAACGGAGGATTTAGAGTAAATGATGGCGTGGCGGAAGTGTTGGGCGTTGTAAGCTTGTTGTATACTCGCAATGCAGAGCGTTCTCTTAGAAAACCAGGTCGAGCACCTCACCAAAAAGAGTCTTGTTTTACCAGTGTACGTGTGCGAGTATCGCTATCGGCGTAAATAATGTGATATGAAGGCTTGTAAAGAGAAGAAGCAAGAGGTAGAGGACCTCGATGGCAGCTCGCAGCGTTGGCACCGGCAAGTCGTATGTAGAGACTCCTTCTTCAAGTCATCTTCATACTCCTTTGTCCTACACGATCCTACACAAAGTGGTTGTGGTGAGCCTTCAGCCCACAGAACATATCGCAACTGTCTCCGATGGTACACTTTGCTCATCTTTATCGTTATCCACCGGGTCTATCGAAGATACAGTCGCAATGACCCGCCAACTACGCGCCGCTCGTCACAAACCTCTCATATGTACGATCTGCATCCGAGTTGAACTCCACGTCCACTTCAGAGAAAGTGATGGTAAATGCTCTATATAGTAGGTAGGTCGGGACGTGCTCTATCAACACTTGTTCACGCAAGAAAATCACCATTTCAAATTCCTATTCGTTCAACAGTATACTATGAAGGCCGCTATCGTTGGTGCCAAAGGCAAAGTTGGCTCAGCTGTCGTCAAGTACCACGCTCCAAAGGCATACAAGACAGTTCAGATTGACATGACCGAATTCGAGAAGAACGACACACCAAACGCCGAGACCAAAGTCGCAGACACCACTGTCGACTAAGACTCAGTGGTATCAGCCTTTCAATGCTGCGACGCGGTCATCCACCTCGCAGCGATACCCAACCCTGTCAACAAGAAGGACGCTGGAGTTCACTCCAACAACGTGAACTCAGCATTCAATGGCTTCCGTGCTGCAGCGGAGCTCGGCACCAAGCTCGTCTGTTACGCCAGCAGCGTCACTGCCATCGGGCTCGTCTATTCCAACCAGCCTCTCGACTTCCATCACTTCCCTATCGACGAGGAACACACTCTTTGCCCGACCGACTCCTACGCCCCCGCCAAAGCAGAATCCGAACTTCAAGCCAGGGCATTTGTGAACTAGTGCCCTGCGATGAAAATACGTGTATGCGCTTCCATGAGATGAATACGCGCGCGAATGTGGATCAACACCTTGCAAGCGATTGGGAGGGCGCTGGTGTGAAACAGCATTGGGGATAGGTGCGACCGGAGGCTGCAGCTCGGGCATGTGTAGCAGCTTTGGAAAATCGGGACAACTACGAGGGTATGGAGGTGTTTAATATACACGCGCCTACCATCGTGCAAGATACCGCGAGTGAAGAGTTGGCAAAGAAATACTACCCAAATGTACCGATCAAAGGCGATTCGGGCGGCAAGAAAGGCTTCTGGTCGACTGAAAAGGCGCAAGAAATACTGGGCTGGGAGCACTATGAGACAGAATAAATGTGACGAGCTGGGCTGATAAACAATGAATGACATGAAACTGATCCCAGATGGTAAAAACCATATACCACGATCCAGGTGAGTTTCCATTCGGCCACGCATTGTGCGTATGTTGAGCGCGCATTCTGAGCATGCAAGAACCCCAGCTCGCGCAACATACCTATCTTGCCTTCCCGATCTGATATGAGCCGAAACATTGTGTACTCATCACGAAGACCGGCCTGCCATCACGGACCAAAGCCGATAACGAAAGGTATTGCACTCTATTAATCTGCACGGCGACGCCCGCAATAGGAAGGTTCCATCTTTCGCAGTCTTGGCCAGGCTGGGCAACTCCACCAAATGCGACTTGGATACTGGTGGCGAATGTCGCGAGCCACAATGCCCAGATTTTGATAGGCAACGGACGAGGAATATCAGACAATGTTTTGCGCCATTCTGCATTTCCATGGCGAGGCGGAAGAGACGCTTGGGGTGGGTCGGGTGTGGCCGTTGTCTGGGCCAATGTGTTTATCGCGCAGATATATACCACCTGCGGTTCCCTCTCTTCGTCAGCGGTTCTCCACCACGAGTAATTTTTTTTTAATATTCTGCTAAGATGAAGTTCTCACTTATCAACGCAGTGTCTACTGCGTCTCTGCTCTACTCCCTTCCCCATGTTGCTGCTCAGCGTCCTGGCGGAGGCAAGGCGAAGTCGTTATCCGAGAAGCTGCAATCCTCTATTACCACAAAAGGGTAAGGTACACCAGCGACAGCCATACTTTCAGATTGGCCAACAATACGCTACAGATTGATGAGGAACCTTGAACACCTGCAAGAAATCGCCACTGCAAACGGCGGCAACAGAGCCTTCGGTCTTCCTGGCTACGCCGCTTCGGTCGACTACGTCCTCTCCAAGGTTTCTAAATCAAAGTCCTACAAAAGCTGGACCCAGGACTTCCCAGCGTTGTACAACGATGTAGTTTCGATCACTTTCCGCGTCGACGAAAAAGATTACTACGTCTTCGGCCCTACATACTCTCCCTCTACCACACCTGAGGGTGTTACCGCACCACTAGTACTGGGTCCGAACGGCACAGCTGCCTGCACTGCGGCCGGCTACGAAGGCCTCGATGTCACCGACAAGATTGTACTCGTCCAGCGTGGTACCTGCCCAGACGCCACAACTCTTGCAGGTCGCATTCGCGCCGCCGTTACTGCCGGCGCAAGCAATGTAATTCTTTACAACAACGTGCCCACTCTCGTCACAGGCGGCACCCTTTCTGCTCCTGATCCCGTCGGCTACCGTCCCAGCGGTTTCATCAACCAAGACGACGGTGAAGCTCTTGCGGCAAGGCTCGCGGCTGGCGAGGAGATCGAGGCCTACTTCCAGCACACCCAGACCGTCGAGGAGAGAATCACACAAAACGTCTTTGTCGAGTCCAAAGGCGGCGATGAGGAGAACGTGATCATGCTCGGCGCCCATCTGGACTCCGTCAAAGCCGGCGCAGGCATCAACGATGATGGTAGCGGCAGCACGCTCCTTCTCGAGATCTTCGCTGGCCTTCAGCGCCTGAAGTTCCGCAACAAGATCAGGCTCGCCTGGTGGGGTGCAGAAGAGAACGGTCTCGTCGGCAGCAAGTTCTACACCAAGTCCATCAACAACACCGCTGACGCTGACAACCTGCTCCTCTACCTCAATTTCGACATGGTCTCCCGCGGCTACTACGGCGTCTTCGACGGCGACGGAAGCACCCACGGTCTCGCCGGCGCTCCTGGCTCGGAAGTCATCGAGAAGCTGTTCGTCGACCACCTCACCAGCAAGGGCATTAACGTCACCGCCGCTGTCTTCACTGGGGGTAGCGACTACGCTTCCTTCATGAGCACCCTCAACAAGCCCGTTGGCGGTCTTCACACTGGTACTGGTGTCGCGCAGGATCCTTGCTACCACCAGGCTTGCGACACTTACAACAACTCCAACCCGACTACGCTTACTATCAATGCTAAGGCCGCAGCGCACGTGCTTGCTACTTTGGCTACTGATGGGCAGGATCTTATTCCTAAGACTGCTGCTGGTAATGCTACCCTTACCCCTCGTGGTATTGGTGCGATGAGCGAGGATGAGCTCTTCCCTTGGACTGTTGTTGCGGGCGAGCGTCACACAGGCACTTGCGGACACGATGTTTAGATGGACGAGGTAAAATTGATGGTGCGAGATTGATAGAATGTATTATGACACAACATCTCTATCGCTTGTAATTATAAGCCGAACAGCTTGTACTTCCGCATTGTGCATGTGAACTCAGTTTGTGATCCAAGCCAGCCTGCCCTTACTTCCTTCACACACCCTTCAGAACAAGTACCCAGACACTGAATGGATAGCAGTCAACAGCCGCATGTCTTCTCTTCACTTTCGCCTAATATGACTCACTGCGGCTTTGTATTGAGCTGTTACCGTGTCAGCAGAGTCCGCACTCTCACCGCCACTACAACAGGGTATTTTCATAGGGTCGATTCACAAGTAGTCTCCAGCTTTCAGTGCCGTCTTACGAAAGTCTTCAATAGTCTTTGCACGTACGTGGAGCTTCACTGGGCGGAAAAATGCCAATTGAGGAAAGAGCGACCAACTCAGGTAGAGCCAGAACTCATGTTCAGACCGAGAGAACACCACCGTGTAGGACATAGAAAATGGACTCGCCTATAGTGCCCAGTGGCATCATCTTCGGTGCTGCGAAACTCTTGCAAGCGCTGTTGCCGTCTACCCATGGACACTGTCAGGTATCAAAGCCTTGTCACTCCAGGCATTCTCTGGCAGCATCTTTCCCACGCACGTGGCCAGTCACTCCTCGTCTCCACCATCACATCTCACTCCATCTTCGTGCTCGTGGTAGTCACACTTCCTCAATGGAGCCTTGCGGCCGCTCGCTTGCCCGCCCTGCAAGTCCCACTTCCGCAGAGCAGCCTTGAGAACATCGCACATGAAAGCTTGATCACCGTGGCCACGCTCAGCAAGATCATCTGGGTTCAGAGTATGCACACAGAGATCGATCATGCAGCGCCTCGCTTGCGTTTGGAGGATGTTGGGCTTGCTTCAACGGAGAGAACACCTACTGGATGAGAGAGTCTCGTGGAACTGTGAGCTTTGATGGCGTCGATGCCGACATCTCTGCAAGGCGTTTCCGGGAGTTGCTGGAAGGCGACAGTTGCGTGCCCGCAGTGGAATACATGTCGAGCGTTCGAAATGGAAGTGGTCTCTGGTGTGTCGTGTTAAGAAGTGATGGGAATGTTGAGTTTCAGTTGAAGCTTGGTGAGGCTTGTCCCAAGCGCCTACACTTGAGGAAGGAGCGACCCAGGTGCACGGCCCGCGCTCGTCGGGTCCTTCGACACACAAAAAATGGTCTTAGCACGTGACGCCGACCAACAATCACTTCCATGGTGCCTGTGTACAATGACGAAGCCTCAGATCGCTAGCTACATCGCGGAGAGATCTGCATGTCGCAAATTAGTCGGCACATCGTGATTCACTCGGAGCGCGGTGAGGGATTGATATCCCATGCTCCGGCTACGTGATCAGTGTGTCGATCGAGCAGAACGGCGAAGCGACAAGCTCACTTCATCTTCTGGCCTTTCCAAGCACCCTCACTCAACTTCGCAAAGATTGAGCCGCACCGCAGCGTTCGGCAAATTGAGTAGAAAGCATGTTTTCAAGGCTGGACAGAGGTTTGTGAAAAGAAGGGAGCATAGCAAAGGTCACGACAAAGAAAATTCTGTTCGAAGTTCTGGCATTGGAGCTTGATGCTGATTATGTATACATCTGTAGAGAATGTCAGTACGTGTAGTCATACCCTCAAAAGACCGGAAGCACTTACCACGTTCATGAACCAAAGAGAAGCAAGTGTAAGCACTGCTCTTCCCCAGACAGTACTTGGCCAGATACCCTTCACTCGCTGCCAGATTCCCGGACGAGCAGCAGTATCACACTTCTCCGAGATGTCCTCGTCGGAAGTGACATTCTCGCCAGCCAACAGCCCCATCTCAACCGCAGATGTCGAGCCGGCGCGAGCATGACGCTGTTTCCGTGTTGCACCCCCCTTGACCCGATCGTCTTCCTTCAAGAACCAATTTGCAATAACACCCGTCGCATCCCCAATAACCCAGCACGCAACAAGATACAGCGGCGTAACAACCGCCAGATCTCTCCAGCGATCATTCATCAGAGTCCCATCGCCGTAGAATAACCCAGTCCGCAAAACAGACTCCTGGTCGCCAGCGAGCCAGATGTGGTTTTGCATGGTGTACATCTCGCCAGAATACTTGCCCAGCCATGCGAAAGCGCCGGAGTAGAAATTCCGAAGCACTGGGTGTGAGTTCCTCAACACGATGAAAGCCAGGATCGGGATTGGGCCGATCATAGGCTGCAACTTGGTCCAGTCTTTGCTGCTTTTGATGTTGTAGTGCACCCAGTACCAGAAGTAGGCGAAAATCGCTGCAGAGCCAATGATGGTCGCGACCTTCACGGTAGGGAACACTCGGCGGAAGGACTCTGTGAATCTTCCGTATCGTTTGTCGGAGTGCAGGACTTCTTTAAGCCAGATGTACAGGATTGCAGACAGCATGCCCACGTACACGACAAACTCATCGATCTTGACACGGTAGTCGAAGAATGCGTTCGCGTCGAACGACATTTTGAAGGTCAACGTGAGGAGGCGCACGAACGTGTTAGGAAGATCCTTGGTGGTGATGAACGCTCTTACGAGCATAGCAGACGCTACAATCTTGCCAATGAGTGTGAGTCTGTTCTTGTTCAGACCTGGTGCGATGGCTAGAGTGGCGTAGACAACCAGGAACCAAAATGTCGACAGAGGCATGTAGTAGTAGAGCAGCCAGCGCGTACGCATCACATACGCCAGGGTCACTGGCAAAAGATTTGTGCGAATCATGACGTTTGTCACTCGGCGGAATGAATAGTCTTCCTTTTGGAGGAAGTAGAGGGTGTGCCCAAAACCAGTAAGGAAGAGGTAGGAAGACACGGCCAGCCGTATGATCTCCCAGAACCAAAGAGCGGTCCATGCTTTGTTGTAGTGATAAGTAATGATGAGCGCCTGCATCCAGCCTTTCCACTCGTCGGTCTGGTCCCTAGACAGGAATGGCTGGCTCGGTGCTTTCTCACCAAGTCCAGGTTTCTTCAACGGCTTGCTTCGGCGGATGGTGATCAATCCAACGAACAAAATAAACGCAAGCATAGCATAGAGATTGTGATCCACGAGATCCAGTCTCTTGACCTGTTCAAAAATGTGGGTTCGGTCCGAAGCGTACTGCAAGGCGATTATTGCGGCGAAACCAGAGAAGGCGCGTGCAGCAGGGCGTGTGTTGTCGGAGAAAAATGGCCGGATCGCATCGAGCAGGACGATTATTGGCAACACACCCAAAGCCAACAACAAGAAGCTCGTCTGAACCCAGTTAGGTGAACGCCAGTTCGCGCAGCAGGTGCGTGTATTCGGGAACTTTCCCCTAGCTGCGATTTTGGCGTTGCACCTGAGACCAAGTATAACTGCAGCCTGTTGCCGAGAAACCTCATCTTGCACAGCCGGTCCACCCTTGATGAGCTTGTCCTTGCGTCCCTCAGTCATCTGCAAGAAAGTCCAGAGTACGTCGATCGCACCTTCATCGGATCGGTCTTGGAGGTGTTCGTTCATCAGGTTGTAGTTGGTCAGCATCGGGTCATTTTCTGGATGGTCGCTGTAGGGACCTTGCACAGGCGCGAACAAAAGAAGGTTTCCAGGTCCTTCTTTCCCCGATAGCGATTTCTGTCCAAGACATGGTTGGGTGCTAGATGAATGGCCGATGGCAGCTACTCTATCAATAGCACCCATGAACTCTGGAACCGTAGCATTTTCAGCGTGCCATCTTCCTGCACCAATCACCACCAATGAAGGACTCTCCGGCGTCGCATCGTGATAAGACTCCAGCTCCGTAAGCAGCTTCGGGCTGTCCAGAGTCGGGTCATAAATATAAGTGAGGTCCAGCTTCGAGTTATTGTAATGCAGATCCCTCTCCACAGGACCTTGCCGCCTCGCATTTCCATCGATGGCTATGAGTATGGACCAATACAAGCCCTGAACCGACGAGTCGCCAGCAATAACCACGCGCCGCTGGTCGAAACAATAATTAACCTCGTCCACACCGTATGGCTCAGAGACACACCCTGGAGCCAGCCAGGTGTGGGAGTGATACCATTCGCCTTCGTCCTTGAGGGCCTTGCATTTGTAGGGATCGTCGCTCTCTAGAAAACTGTTAGCTTCTCGCTTCTCTTGCACTTGATCAGCGCCAGCAGGATGATCCATACCAAAAATCAAGTGGCGGAAAGAGATAGCCAAAAAGAGAGCCACAAGATATCCGATGGCTCCCTGATACGCCGAAGGTAGCATCCAGGATCCTGGCCTTCGGGTCGACGCCTCCATGTCCAATACGAGTCCGGCAAGAAGGGTCTAATGCTCTCCAAAGAGCAAGGTAAGTTAAAAGAGAAGCAGAGCAAAACCAGTAACAAGTAGCAAAACTGAGCCCTCAAACCCCCAGGCCGCGTGCGGGAAGTATCGCTCTCAGCAGCAGCAAACAGCAGTAAGTACCAAAGTTCTCGCGATCATGCCACACACACAGAAGTTCTAGCCCCAGGAAGAGGCGCAGTTCAACCAGACAACAGAAACAGCGAAGCAAAGCAGAACCAAAACAGAACAACACAGAACGGGAGGAGTTCCCACCACGCCACCCACCTTATGTCCGGCATTGTTAATGTCTCCATACAGATCCACGTACATCAGAGCGGCCCCAGACACCTCCACGCTGAGCCACGCTGGTCATCGATCCGTCATGTATCAGGGTACGCACGAGCTGAGAAGGGAAACAGATGCTTGGTGCTTGCGAGCTTCTCTCTCTCCCGAACTACTCGCGGAGGGGAGGACGCGCAACGATACGTTGAGCGATGACATGATGCCCAGACCTGCTCGAGCCGCTAGTCTAGCATCATGACCTGGGTGGAGACGGCCTCCGGACACTGAGCACACCTGTCACGCAGGCTGACATAGAAGGAGAGCGGGTGCGAAACACAGAAAAAGAGAGCACAGCATTCGGATGTGAGGTGAGAGCGGAACCCAGCAAAGCGGTTATATATCAGGCCAACCAAGCTCGCTAGAAGTCTGGAGGAATACGAGTTTTGCGGCTTGTCTTCTGGAGTCGAGCGTAACCGACCGAAGTTCCCGGACAGTTAAGCTTTTAGTCGGGCTTCGCTTGGCGTTTCTGGCCGCAATCTATCCGAATCACAATGCCTATCACCATGAAACAGCCCTTATCGAAGAACGGAAATCACGTCAACCTCCTGAGGAACCGCGAATGATTGGTGAACAAGCGTTAAGAATTATTCGGACTATCATATACGGCGTTCAGACATTTCACTTGCATCGAACTCAATTACTCGTAAAACACCAAGCATCTCACCTCGATACTCTGCCTGCCGGGCGCGCCCTCAGGCGTAGCCGGGTCGATGAACGCAGTGTGCGGTGTGCGAACTGCCACGCCCTTCTTGCCGTTCGGCATACCTTCGCCGTACGAGTCGAAGCACTTGAGCAGCATGACTTCGTCGGGCGTCATGTCCTTCATGTAGTAGAACTTGTGCTTCTCGCTCGGGGCAACGCCCAGCGTCTCGCCTTTGACCTCGTATCCCTCCGTCGAGAACCACTTCTGCTCTTCGGGCAGCTTCTCCTTGCCGCGGTCGTCGTCGTCCATGGCGCTGTCGGCTCGCGCGGGATACATGAGGTCGACGGGGATGAAGTCCTCAGGGGACGTCGAGCGCCAGTCGATAACCGCAAGAGGCGTGTCTGAGGCTGGGTTCTCGATTGGGCGCCATACGTTAATGATCTGGTAGCGGCCTTTGAGGAGTTCCTCTGCTTCATCGCCCAAGTGGCGACGAACGCGGACCTCGGCCGCACCGGGCGTCTGGTCGACGTGGACTTGCTGCACTGGCTGACGTGGGGAGTCTTTGTTTCTCCTTCGGATCGTGTGGTCGAAGATGTGCACTTTTTTAATTCCTGGAAGGTGTTGGCGGAGCATATTTTCTACTTCCGGATAGTAGCCGTTGCGCACTGCCGCATCGTCCGTGAAGACCTTTTCCTTCGCTGGAGAGTTGTACACAGCGAAGCCGGCGTTGTCGGTATTGAAGCTGTCCGCGCTGTCACGGATGTTGTGCACGGTTCTCTCGTGGTCCTTCATCTGGAAGGACATGCCGGGCCCATCGACTTTGCTCCATGGCTTTTTCGATGTGCTCGAGGCGAGGTCAATGTGTTTGAAGGTAGCGGTAGTCATCTTCGCAGCTTGCAGTGTTGGTAAACTTGTGACGAAGGAGGATGATGCCCTCAGGCCGTGGCGAGAAGTGGGGTTGAAGATGAGGCGGGGTGTGGCTGCTCGTATGAGCATTTATTGCTTGAGTTCGATGATGAAAGTGGTCTAGAGTTAGAGGAGAGGTCGTAGTGGTCGCGGAGCAACGGAGAGTCTGATTTGAGATGATTGATGGGAATGTTGTACTTTCAGGATGCATATATACCATCAGATCATACGTCATGAGCTCATGATTGGTAAACACGCATTGATTTTGCTGATGTGATCCCGAAGTAAACGCGGGTCTTAGCCGAGGGAATAAATATCATGCTGGCATTCTTGCTAAGCAAATAGCTGGATCTGTCTAGATGACATGAAGCCGATTAGGGTATATACGGAATGAATCCGTTAGTCCTACACTTATATATCTGTTCCACGCATTGGCAATTGCACGAGTGCTGACAACGTAGGATCAGCGTATTCTAATATCAGTCTCCAGATACAGCCACGGACATCAATGTCCGAACCATCGAATCAGCCTATTGAACCAAATCTTTTATATCATTGTCGATGCCTTTGCCTCTCCTCACGTTTGCAAGTCTGATCAATCGAAATAGCCTTCGCAGCTACACGCTGTCTCAAGTCTCATCAAGCCTACCCATAGATGTAGGGCAAAACCTCAACAACCACATCGGCATTTGCTCACTATCGCCGACCCGATCCTACACCCCATAGAACAAACACTCACATCCACACACTCCCACATCAGTGTCACGTTCCATCGCCTTCCTACAAACCCTCCCAAATAGACCCCCCTATCCCCGTCAATCTCAAGATGATCACCGGCATCTCCCACATAAACCTCCTCGTTCCCCCCGGCACCCTCCCCCACGCCACCACCTTCTACAGCACCACCCTAGGCCTAACCCCGCGCCCCGTCCCCGCGCACCGCATCCACGACCTCGCCTGGTTCGACATCGGCTCCTCAGGCCAACAAGTGCACATCGCGCCCGGCAACAACGAGGAGAAATCGCCACGACACCCGTGTTTCAAGCTGGGCTCGCCGGAGCAGCTCGTCGAGCTAAGGGCAAGGATATGGGCGCATTACGAGCGCGGTGGCGAAGCGGCGCCGCTGGAGGCTGATGAGCCTGGAGTGGTGAATTCGGGTATGTTTTGAGATGGTCGGGCTGTGTGGTGCAGGAAGGTTTTCCATGTGATATGCTGACGAGAGGTCTTTTTTCTTGCTGCAAACAGGCGATCAAGGCGCAGAGTACCCGCAGCGGTTCTTCGCACGCGACTATGCCGGCAACAGGCTGGAGTTCAGTCTTTGAGGAAGGGATATCGTGAATCCAGATGACGAGAGGAGGAGCCGTCTGCTTTTGTTCCAGATACGTAAGCACCGCGCCGTGCTGGGAATTATGTAATTGAATCTGTTTCGAATATGACGAGAAGACTGTACATGATTGCATATGAGAGCATCAGCTCCAGCGGGCAGAACAGATGGTCCATAAACATGACAGTGTCGACAAGACAAAGAGCTCCTCACTCGTATGCATCGATATATTGTCAAGTCAGAGACAACACAAAGAATGCACACGAGTTGATGAAGATACGAAGGCTTGTACAAAAAGAGTTTTCACTAGGTACTAAGACTAGTTATGTTTCCATCGAAGAATCGAACAAAAAGAGCAGCGGCGCAGAGCCGAAACGAGAGAGAGAGAGCAAAAGCAGTGTCAAGAGAAAAATAGACAGCAGCTATAGTAGTTCAGGATAAAGACAAACGCCAATGTATAAAATGCAGAAGATGCCCCCAATTCCGTTACTGTTTCCGACGCGAAGCAAAAGAGGCTCGGTCAATCTGTTTCTGAGCCAGACAGCGACCATCAAATGGAAAGAGAAAGAAAGCAAAAGCCAGGCCCGAAAGGCATTATCTGGTCCATTACCGATATTCCCGCTCCTCCAAAAACCCCCAGTCCTTCCTTGCGCGAATTCGATGTTTTGTACAATTTTTCTTCTTCTCCTTCTCATGAAATATGGGTGGCAAAATAAGTCACTGTCATCCTCTATAATTGTTGTTCGTTCATGGCATCTAGAAAGCGAGCATCGCCCTGCGAGAGCTGCTGGCAGACGCAGAAGCCCGACTGCCTGCGGTCTGGGCAGCCTGGTTGGGCAGGCCGCTACCAGTCTTGGAGCTGGTAGTGTCGTTGTTGTTCCAGTCGCTGGGCTGCATGAGGTACATGAAGTCTTTGCCTTGCAGTTGCTTGAAGACGCTGTCAAGGAGGCCGAGGTTTCCGATGACAGCCGGGGCGATGAGGAAGACCATGAAGAGGACGAAGAGGGTGAAGTAGAGAAGAGCGTAGCGAACGACACGGCGCTTGCGGAGCTTGGTCTGCTTCAGAGAGTAGATGGGAGGGCGAATTTGACGGCTGTGAAGATTGTTAGCAAGGGAAATGCTAATATGACAGATGAGGAAACATACCTAGGACGCAGCCAGAAGAGCATAACTGAGTGGAACTTGTCGATGTAAGGAACACAAATTGCTGGCAACATGATGAAGAGCAAAACGTGGCCGAGGACGAAGTCGGCAGAGAAGAAGCCCATCTCGGTGATCTTGCAGAGGAATTCACGACCAGGCTGAGACAGGGTGTGCCATCCAAGAGAGTACCACTTGCCGGTCCACCACGCTATGTTCGAGGTATCGGCGCGGAATTCTCTGGTCAGAGCCAGCGAGACGATGAGCTTGTAGATGAAACGCTGGATGGCGATGACAGCGATCATACCGGCAAGCGCCTTAGAGAAGTTCCAACCCTCAAGGAAGTACATGACCTCGAAGAAGATGATGAGGGCGATGACGGAGATGGCGTGTGCAATAGCGGCGAGCACAGCACCGAACTTCTTGCAGCACATGCTGAACACGGGACCCATACAACAAGCCATGCCGAAGAACATGATGGCAACACCAGCGTTGATAGCGATAGGACCGAATGCGACAAGGACCAACCGGATGATTGAGTTGGTAGGGGTAATGTCAACGCCATCCATGTCGGGGTTGGTCTCGCGAACACCGGTACCGGCGTTCATGAACAGGTACGGCAGCGCGGTCACAGCAACCCAGACAAGCGGACCCAAAACTTCAGCGAAGAAGATGTTGGTGAACTTGGCACGAGGTGTGTCGCCGGAGAGCTTGGCGGAGGGGTCACCAAGAGTCTTGCGCTTGAAACCAGTAAGACGGGTGCGGGACAGACGAACGAAGCCAATCCAGGACGCAGAGTGAGCCTTGGTGTTGCCGCGAGACAACCAGCGGAGGAACTCGCGGTAGTCGATGAAGAAGTCGGACCACGAGAACTGGTGAGGGTTGAAGACGAATGGTGAGATGCAGAGGGCGAGCAGGGAGACCCAGAACCAAAGGAGCCAGTAGCCCCATGCTGTCAGAGTTCCGAAGAGCAGGATCAATAGACAACGAGCACCCCAGTAGATAGACGGGCCGGCGAAACGCGAGAAGAGGATACCGAAAGGCATGCGGGCGGTCGCGAAACCACGTCCAGTACCGATGTAGCGGGCACCACCGTATGACAAATCCTGCTGGATCGAGTAGGCGTAGATCTGACAGACGAACACCTCGAAGAGAGGAGAGAGCGAGGAGAAGTGCTTGGCAAGACGGGTGGCAGCGCGCCAGAATCCACGCTCTGTCAGTTCCTGGACAGTAAGAGGCACGAAGGAGATGAAGAACACGATGAAGATGGAAACAACGCAACGCTGCATCCAGTCCATGAGGGGAACAGTGTTAGCGCAGCCGGTGGGCATCATGGGATCGGTGATGGGGACGTCGCGGTTGTATCTGCAAGGAATGGTCTCGTGGCGAAGAGCTCCCAAGTTGAGCAGACACCACATCAGACACTGGATGGACAACATGATGAACAAGTTGTTGATGTGGAAACCGGGGTGAGCGTAGAAGAACGAGAGGAAGCGATCCAGAGGGAGTTGAGTGCCGAGGTAGTAGTATTCGCGAGAGAGCATTTGCTCACCCATACCAGTTCCAATCTTGGTGGTGAAGTTGAGAATGGAGCCGAAGCCCAAATCACGACCCTTACCACACTGGTAGTACTCGCAGTGCTTGATGCGACCACCACGGAGGAGAGCAGTCATACCGGCGTAAATGTCCTCGTTCAGGTGGAGACCCTTCTGAGCCTTGGAGACACCACCACGAGTGCACATGAAGATACCGTTGAGGAAATCGGGGTGACCGTAGTGGAGCTTACCGCCGATCTGAGCCAGAGTACGAGCGAAGAGAGTACCGAATGTCTGTTCCTTTCCGGCAGCGACGTCACCGAGGATACCGATGTTCTCGGAGAAAATGTATTCACGAGCACCGAGAATGGCGACAGGGCTGAAGTTGGTAGGAGGAAGGCCAGGAGTGTAGGGGGAGACGTTGTCAGTGGTCATCTCCTCGAACTCAGCAAGGACAGAACGAATCTTGAGACACTCCTCGAGGTAGTTGTCCTGGTTAGCGTCGATGAGCTGGATGTACTCGCCACGGTAGAATATGATGGAGTGGTTCTGGTTGTCAGACTTGCCGTCACCGAGAATGGGGTTGCCGGAAAGCATGACACGGAACTTGGGACGACGCATGCCGTTCTCCATAATCTCGGAGTGACCATCGATGAGGGCGGAGTAGATTCTAGGGTCCTCGCCTTCAGCGACAGGAGGCTCCTCGTCAAGGTAGGCGATCTGCAGGTCAGGGTAGGCGCGGAGAAGGAACTCGGCATTCTCGCGCTCCTCCTTGGAGAACTTGGCGTAACGCTGCATGGACACACAGATCTTGAACTTGCGACGAGCCATGCGTTCGAGCTCACGCTCAAGCTTGTCAGAGTTGCCACCGAACATCTGAACGACCTCGGGGTTTTCGACACGGTAAAGGAGCTTGATGGCGCGGCTGTAGTTCATGAAACCAGAGATGGTACGGTAAAGAGTCTGGGAGCGGAGCGAAGCCCAGATACGGGTGCGGAGAGTGTACTCAGGGGCGGCAGACTTGAAACCAATGCAGTAGAAGGGCAGGTCATCAATCTTGCTCTTGGCAGTGTCCTTCTCGCCCTTGTCGTAGTCGCCGTTGAATTGCGAGGTCTCATCGGCGAGAATTTTCGTGTCCTTGACGAAGCAGTCCCACTCATGAGGGTGAAGCTGCTTGAGGTACTCCAACATGGTGACACGAGAGTAAGGCTCGTCCTCGCGGATGATCTCACGGAGAGATAGAAGGATCTTCTCGCTGTAGTGAGGAATCAAGACAGTGAAAGTGGGCATGTTGTCAACCGGGAGAGGCTCAGGGATCGGGGTGGAAAGCGACTGAGCGAAGAAAGAGATACGGCGCTCGGCCTCGGAGTGCATGGGGAAGAACTCGGTCTTGAAGGAGTGATCTTCCTGAGACACGAAGAACGTCGGGGCACGGAGGGTACGTTTGCCTTCCTGCTCAGATGGAACCTGGTGGTAGAGCAGCTTCTGGACGTGGTCGATGGCAAGCAAGTGCTCACGGTACATGGAGATGACAATGGCGTTCCAGATCTGCGAGATGAGGACCTTGGGCTTGTACTTGATCTCCATGTCGGTGGTGGCCAAGATCTTGGAATAGATACGCTTGGGCAGACGTGAGAAGATGTTCCTCCATGGCGTCCAGATAGAAACACCAAGGTAGAAAGAGCGGGCAACGGAGAAGACACAGTTCCAGATAATGTACCAGAGGTAGGTGTCCAAGAAGAAAAGCACCAGATCGGTGAAGTACATGAGGATGAGGAGAACAGTCGGCTGGTGCTTGCAGAGGATGTCTGCAGAGCCGCCGAGAATATTGTCACCAAGACACGATTGGATGTTCATGCTTGCGAGGATACGGATAGGATCACGCAAAGAGAGCGTCAGGAAGAAGTAAGATTCCGTCAGCTTGGCAGCGAAGACAAGTACCCAAAGACCATAGGACATCCACATGTCGTTGCCGCGGAGAGAAGGCCAGCTAGCGGTGAAAGTCTGGGATGCGACGTACTGGCGGCGTCTGCCCTTGAGGTAGCTACCAAACAGCGCACCGATTGGCATGATCGAGAACCAGATGACGGTGGCGAGGGCAATCAGGAATTGCACGACACCGAGGATGAGACCGGGTTGTTTGGTACCGTTCTCGATAGCCTCACGACCGGGACCGAAGATGTAGACCGAGGGAGCGACGTTGAGGACGAGCATGCCGACGAGGAACAAGAGACGCTTGCTCAAGTGCTGAGCGCCAGCCCATCGTCGGGGAACGTACATCCATTCGCAAAGAGTAGCGAAAACCATGATCAAACTGGCAACGGTACCACCAAGGGCGACAGCGGACCAGTGGAGAGCAGCCGGCGGCGAGTTGTTAAGTTGCTGCTGGTAGTTTCTTGTGTACAGGACCGGGGAGTTGAATGCTGTGTAGAACCAGTAAATGGACAAATGAATCACCCAAATACGGCTGAAGTTGGGAAGCATGTGGAACCAAGAGCGAGTCTCCTTGTATGTCTTGAAGAATGCCTTCTTCCACACAACGTCCTTGAGTCTCTCGTAACGCTCAGCAGGTGGCAGATCAACCAACTTGCTCTTATCTTCAAAAGCGATCCGCTCGATACCCTCGGGGTACCAGAAGAGCTGGTTCATGTCGTCGTAACCAATAATATGGGCGTGATCGCGCTCCTTGCGGACGTATTTGCCCTCGAAGATCTCGTATCCTTGATCTCTGCAGTACTGGTACAGAGGGGTGATGGTGTTGTTGAGGAAAGTGAACTCTTCGACGGGCTCAACGCGGTTCTGGCAAGCAGGCGAGTGGAGGAAGTCGTCGGCGCACTTGTAGATGAAACACATGATTTCGGGCATGTAACGGACCTGGTTAGCCTCACCCCAACAGAGGAGGTAGAGGGCGACCTGGCGGATTCTGTCGTGCTGGGACATGCGGTTCATGCGAGTCTTCCACCTGTACTGGGCGGCTTCCAAGCTGTCGTCGCCCTCGAGGCTCTCGAGAGTGGCCTCTTCGTTCTGGGGATCCTGCTCTTGACCCTTCTTTTTCTTTGCGGCCCTCTTCGCCTTGCGGTTCTTCTTGCCGAACTTCATGTTGGAGAAGCCCACGGAATCGTCAAGATCGAGGTGAGCGGCGAAGTACCACTTGCGGTAGTTGGCGTTCTCGCCACCAATGTAATCGGCGTGAAGCGAGAGAAGAGCCTGATTGGGCGACATGCGAGATGCACGGGAATCGAGCAGAATCATGAGGTGATCGAACATGTTGCGCATGCTGTCACGCTGGAAACCAAACTTGGCAGTCAGGTCGAGGAAAATGTCCTCAATCTCCTCCTTGGACAGAGGAATCTGGGCATCAGAAGTCCACGCAGGGTAGGGCTCTCTCGATCTCTGACCCGCAGGCAAAGCGTTGCCGTACTCTGCGCCGTAGACGGGAGTGGAGGCGCCAGATGAACGGTTCCCACCATAAGAGATCTGCGATGACGGAGGACGGTAGCCGGCACCTTCGCCATATGAGTTGTAGCGCTCATCGCCGCGGCCGTAGTAATCCATCTCGGCGGCGCGGGCCATGTCGGACCTCATGGTGAAGTCGCTGAAAGTCTCGGAATCCTCCTCAGAGTCGTTACCACGACGGCCGCCGGACTTCCTCTGGCTGTAACCACGGGCGCCAGGAGCGCGCTGCTGGCCTTGTTGCTGGCCCTGCTGTGCGCCCTGGTCGTAGTACTGATCGTCGTAGTATTGGTCCTGGTAGCCAGGTTGGCCTGCAGCATCGTAGTATCCGTCTTGCTGGTAGCCCTCCTGGTGCTGGCCCTGGTAGTAACCTTGTTCATCGTAGTAGCCGTCTTGCTGGCCAGCGTGGGCATAGCCCTGCTGGTCGTAATAGGTCTGGTCATCGTGGTAGTAGCCATCGCCTTGTTGCTGGCCCTGCGGGTGTTGCTGGCCTTGTTGAGGGTGGCCATAATCATCGTAGGCGGCATCCTGAGCGTGGCCGCCCTGCTGGGGATGCGACGCCATGATGGGTGATGGTGCGATTAGAGATTACTGGCGAGCATGCGTCAGCACTTGATGGCATGCAATGGGGTGGACAGGCAGGCCGGCGGGTGATGATGGCGGTGATGGTAGAGGGAGGGAGGTGGGCTCGTGGGACATGCCTGGTGGTCGGCAGGGAGGGGAGCAGGGACTTACGATTGAACGAGAGACCATGTGTCGGCGGCAACGGATGTCGCAGTGCGTGCGAGTCGGTATTACAAGAGAGGTGGCGGGTGGCCGGCGTGTCTCACGGTAGAGAGTGGGAAGTGTGGTGGTGGCGGTGGTAATTGTCTTGCGTGGCGAGAGCGAGGGAAAGTTGGGTTCAGCGAGTGGAAGGGGCGCTCGGTAGTAGCTGGTGGCAGTGAGCGACAGACAAGTGACACATGCAACACTCAAAAACACACACGCCTGCACTGCACGCGGGTGGTGGTGGTGATGATGATGGTGTTGATGGGTGAAGCTGTCTTTGGATGGACAGGCGGAGTCGTTGACAACGGTGCGCACTGGGCGGGCGGGAGTGGTGGTAGGAGAGCAAGACCGGCAGATCAAGCCAGCAGCAGTCGCAGCAGCAGGGCTTGTGGTGTTGCTGTGCGAACGCGCGTTGTGGCCGGGCGAAGCCAATGCACAACCTCCCGTGCGCCGAGCGCTGATTGGCGGGACGGGATGGGATTATGCACGGCAGAGTGCGGTGCCTGGATTTGTTGGATGCAGAACAATCGCTGGTGGCGGGCGCTGCAGTAGTTGAGTGGAGGCGACGGATTATGTGGCGGTGGTGGTGTTGTTATGGTGTCCGATGTCGATGTCGATGTCGATGTCGTCGCTGTCAACGGCTCCCTCAATACACTGCGTGCAAGAAAGGAAAAGGTTGAGCTGACTGGCAATTATTTCCAGGGCAGATGCAATTCATGCAATAATCAATTTGCATTACACACGCGCGAGAAAGGGGCAGCGCTGTGCTGCGCAGGCCCCAACCTGATCTCGCATGCCGGCTCTGTGTCCGCGCTATGCCATCCTGACATCTAGCGCCCGCCTTCCATCGCCCATCAAACCCGCTCTCACCACCGCTCGCCCCTCCGATTCTTCCTGCACCCGCTCAATCATATCCTGCACAGTCTTGGTGACGCCCAAACTCCCACCGAACCTTGTTGGCGCCTCCCTCTCCCGCTGACATGCTGCACAACTGTGGAAGGCCTGCCATCACAACCACCACTACAGCCACCGAACTCTTCTCTCCCAGCCGTTGATCTACGCCGGTGGCCCGCAACCAAGGGCCATCCCCGGTCGCCGTCCGGCGCCTCTTAGCGTACTGTATCTGCAGCCAGTGTGGTCTATTTTTGCAAGGGAAGCCTGCGCGCGCAATCTACTGCATCCGCCGCCTTCCACCACCCTTCCCTACTAATAGAACTATCGACAATATCCAGCCTGTCTAACTGATCACCATCATCATCGACCGTGCCGTCCAGCAACCCCTCGCCACGCTCAGACAGCCGGCGACAAAGCGCGAGCGCAAGGCCGAGAAGCCCAAACGCGAATCCACACCTGCGGATCCGTCATCCAAATCCATGAGATCAATAAATTTGTGAGGGCACAATCATCCAATTCCCACCCCTGTCCCAGCATGCTGCATGTAGATCGAACACATCGAACAATCAAAAATCAATGATGATCCAAACGCGGGTTGGTTGGGTGGAGCCCTGTCGCAGATTTGCTGGGCCAAACCTCCCGGGCACTTTCTCTCAAGTCTAACAACCCTTAGCGCTGCGCTTCGTCTTTCGCCACCCACGCACGCATTCCCGGCCGCCGCCACCACCTGAAACCAGCCGTGTCCAGCGGTGTTTTGCCTCACGGCCTGCGGAAGGTCAGACATCTTGCGGCAAACCGTCGAGGCCGTTTCTCATCGTAACGCGGTGGCGTGTGGGTCCCCGTTCCCGAGTGACAGGACGCCTCTTCTGTCATTGTCCGCGTCGTGCAGGCCGATCATGCAAATTATTGTTTGCTGTACGCAGCCATGCGTGTGATTCGCAAGTGTTTATACATAGCATCAGTCTTCGTATTTGTGCTCTTGGCCGCGCGAGCGAGCTTGCGCAATGGTTGTGAAGCTCACTGCGTTGGCAAAGCCGAGTACCTGCATTAGCACCATTAGTCTCTCGATAGCTGGCCAATCCTGAGCCCACTCGTGCCCACCCACTTTGTTCATCAGAACGTGTTTTTGTTTGTTGGCAAACAGGTATGCGTGAGTGAGAGGTGTGAGAGATGGATTGGGCAGCTGTAGTTCGAGATTCTTTCCTGGGATGACTAGGCAGTCTTCCTCAACTCAGAACATATCAATGGCTATCAATGTCGATTCCGGCTGAAATCCTTGGGATTCTCCAGCTGAACAATTACCAACATGTTGTATCCACTCGCCCGGTCGTCAAGCTGATAACAACAACACGGCAGCTTTCGCTTGACCTGTATAACGAGTAACCGTCTTATCCGCTATCCTCTGCCCAAGCCCGCGGATAGCACTCGCCACTCACAACAGCTGGGTGGAACTCGGCCACAGCTTGATCTTGAGGTGTCGGAGAAGGCTGGTCGGTTGCTGGGCAGCTTACACATGTACGAGCTGCATATAGCTTATCGGATAGAGGGGGCAACGTGGCAGCAGGTATAGCATAACAACAACGTTCACTACACGCAAACCTAGATATCCTCCTGATGCGTGAAAACAAATGGCGATGATGTTGAGCACGCTGGAATCCTCCCTTTCTACCACACCAGGCCGGGCCGCGTACCCTTATCCTCTCGCGGTGCCCCTTGCACCGATGCCAGATTGAGATTGTCTGCACTGCCTACTGGGGCCTCAGGCCAATCATGGTGTCGAGATGAGACAGGCGAGATTGGCGGACTCGAGGCTGGTGGGCAAGCGAACGCGCAAGCTCCTCGCTCTCCAGGCCACTTAGAGGCGCGCTTGAGCAAACGGCGCCGCGGAACACCACACCAAGCACCTCCTGAAGCGCTGACTGACGAACGGGGGGCGAACCAGGCCAGCAGCAGCACAACACCAGGCCGCGCACGCACCTGGGCCACGCTCTACCGCTGTCTTACTCTTTCTTGACTGCTGCTTGACCTCGAGGCTTCACCAGTTTCTTGTCCTTTCTTATCCACCTTCTAACTTCTCTGGGCATTCCACATCCCGCTTTCCCTCGTTCTTCCTTCATCAGCCTTGCAGCAGCCTGCAAGAGCATTCGCGCCACGCGCCCGACCGCCACTTTTTGAAGAGCTCCCTGTTGTTATACTTCCATCAGCGAGCCTCACCCACGACTCCCGCACCAGGGCACTTGTTCATCTACCAGCTTCTTCTTTATATCCACTTCACGCTTCTTACCTACTTTTACTCAATATGAGAGGATTCGCCACCGCTGCGGCTGCGGCCACCAGCATGCTCATCGGTCGCGCCGTCGCCGATGTTGACCCTATTGTCATCAAGGGCTCCAAGTTCTTCTACAGCGGCAATGGCACCCAGTTGTAAGTATCAATGGAAATGGAGCGATGAGAATATCCCCTCTCTCTCTCACACACACACACACACACACACGCGACCGCCACTAACACCACCGCGCAGCTTCATGAGGGGTGTCGCCTACCAGCAGGAGTACTCCACCAACAGCAGCAGCCAGGCCGATGAGGCCGGCGGCCACTACAAGGATCCTCTCGCCGACGTCGCAGGTTGCACCCGTGACATTCCCATCCTCGAGGAGCTCCGCACAAACACCATCCGTGTCTACGCCCTCGACCCCACCGCCGACCACAAGGAGTGCATGTCCATGCTCGCCGACGCTGGCATCTACGTCGTCGCCGATTTGTCCCAGCCCGACAGCTCCATCATCCGCAACGACCCTCAGTGGGATGACGAGCTCTACGCCCGCTACGCTGCTGTCATCGACGAGATGCAACAATTCAACAACACCCTCGGTTTCTTCGCCGGTAACGAGGTCTCCAACCAGCCCAACAACACCGACGCTAGCGCTTTCGTCAAGGCTGCCGTCCGCGACATGAAGGCATACATCAAGCAGCAGGATTACCGCCCCATCGGTGTTGGCTACGCGACCAACGACGATGGTGAGATCCGCAACAACATGGCCGCATACTTCGACTGCGGTGACCGCTCTGAGGCCATTGACTTCTGGGGCTACAACATCTACTCGTGGTGCGGTGACTCTTCCTACACCGAGTCCGGCTACGATGTCCAGACCAAGAACTTCGAGAACTACGATGTCCCTGTCTTCTTCGCTGAGTACGGTTGCAACCAGGTCACTCCCCGCAAGTTCACCGATGTCGAGGCTCTCTACGGCCCTAAGATGGCTCCCGTCTGGTCTGGTGGCATTGTCTACATGTACTTCCAGGAAGCCAACAACTACGGTCTTGTCTCCGTTGACGGCGACCAGGTCAGCAAGCGCGAGGACTTCTCATACTACTCCAGCCAGATCGCTACCGTCGATCCCTCCGGTGTCAACATGAACTCCTACTCCGCTTCCAAGACTGCTGAGGCCTGCCCCACCGAGGGTGCCAACTGGAACGCCAAGTCCTCTCCTCTTCCCCCTACCCCCAACAAGCAGCTCTGCGCCTGCATGTTCAACTCCCTGACCTGCGCTCCCAAGGCCGACATTTCTGCAGAGGAGATCGGCGATCTCTTCGGCACTGTCTGCGGTCTTGGTGATGGCGCTCAGTGCGACGGCATCGCTGCCAACGCTTCCACCGGCGACTACGGCGCGTACAGCATGTGCAACGCCACCGAGAAGCTCGGCTGGGTCATGGACGCCTACTACCAGGCCCAGGACAGCACCAAC
The DNA here is from genome assembly GCA_019775565.1 of Melanodothis sp. VS III C KN 2. Classification (NCBI taxonomy): domain Eukaryota; kingdom Fungi; phylum Ascomycota; class Dothideomycetes; order Cladosporiales; family Cladosporiaceae; genus Melanodothis; species Melanodothis sp. VS III C KN 2. The sequence continues at coordinate 194,677 of JACWFM010000006.1, forward strand.
CAGGCCTCCGCTTGCGACTTCGGCGGCAACGCCGCCACTGTCTCCGCCGTCTCCGCCACTGGTGCTTGCGCCAGCCTCATGAGCGAGGCCGGCGCCGCCGGCACTGGCGTCGTCTCCTCCAAGCCCACCGCCACTGGCGCTGGCGCCGCCGCCAACGGTGGCTCTGGCGAGAGCGGCTCTGCTTCTGGCTCCAAGGGTGCTGCCGCTGCTTTCGGCCCTGGCTACTCCAGCGGCAACTGGCAGGCCGTGTCTCTCCTTGTCCTCGGCCTCCTTTCTGGCTTCGGCATGGTTCTCCTCTAAGCTAGTCGCTATGAGATGGAGAGAGAGAGGGGGAAGTTTTGTGTGTGTATTATGTCCACGAACGATCCTCTGGATCCCATGTACAGGAAACAAAACAAAATGGGAACAGCAGTGCTTCTACCTTTTGTGATAATAAGGAGCGGCAGTTTTTTTGCTCTTGAACACAATCTGTTCTCCTTTTGTTTTACTTGAAGCATTAGATGCGCGTTAGCTAGCCAACCGTTTTGGTCTTTTGCATTTCTGGTATCTTCTTAATTGAACACGTTCGATCAAAGTTATTGTTTTGGAGATGGAAAGGCTCACATGTGCTTTAATTTTCTCTTACAGTCCCTCGATCAATATCACTAATCGTACGACCTAGCCTTCGTGATTGAATGGCTGGCCGGGTGATTGAAATCGTTGCGTGTCATTCACTGGCGAACTAGAACCATACACGTCCCTCTGTAATATTCCAATGAATCGTCCTTGCAATCAATGAGTCTGTCTGGTCGCCCACGGTGTTGTTGACTTCTTGTTGCTCACCGGAACAAGTACATGCACATGTGGCCGTGTCCTCGATGTTTGTTCATTGAACGTTGGTCGCCTGGATAGAGATGGAGATGCTTAGGTGGTATCCGACCCAGGGTTATCGGGACCTCCAGCTGTGGCTATACGGCGATGAGGGACATGCTGAGTTGATATCAATTGTATGTTGTGAGTGTCGTGTACTGCTTCACTTGTACATACATGTAAGTTGCATGTTTCGGAAGGCATGTTTCAATCGTGATTTTAAAGGGTCGGACAGACTGGAATGCTCATTGAGGGTTCGGGTTGGGTTTGTGATGGACATTGCTTGAAGTCACGAGATGGGTTATTCTGACTCGAAAACTTGTATGAGGCTGTTTGATATACTACTGGTGGATTTTCGATCTTTTATGGCTATCACTGTGTGTTTATGGTGCTGTTTGGAGCAGGGTCGGGGCTGGAGAAGGAGGGGGTTTCGACAGAGTGAAGTAGTGTAAGCATGAAACGCCAGCGTGTGTGCTTAGATATGTGTGACCACTTCATTCTCAGTCATAAAACAATAGCAGATCGAAGCACAGCGTCGTTGGTGTCTGACTGCTTACAACCAGCTAAGCCTCTGCATAGCGAAGCTTCTGGTCTGTATTGATCTTGCGAACGATCACGTCACAATGGCACGCATGGCTTGTCCGACATCTGTGACGGATGATAACAGCATACTCACAAGCCTACTTCATCAGTTAACCATTCACCCAAACCAAGCAACAATCCCACGACCTCTTTCACGCCCGATAAGGATCCCAAATCGTCCCCAAAACCGTCTCCTTCGACGCATCCCCCTCAATCCCCTCAACAATGATCTTCCGCGCACTTACTCCCCTCTTCTGCACATCCAGCCCATGCTGCACCGACCTCAACCCCTTTCCCACAACCAAAGGCTCCGGCGCCGGAACCAACAACCCCTTCGCCAGAGCCCCCGGGACATAGTCCCGCCACACTTTCCCACCAACCTCGTTCCCCGGCGCAAAAATGTCGCTCGACCGAATCGCCTGCACCCTCACACTCCCCGGCAGACCCTCCTTCGGCGCTCCACGCACCGTAACGACAAGCGCTTTCCCCTCGCTGCGCTCCGCGACTCGCGCGCAAGATCGCACGGCGTCGTCGCCGCCAGCGGCGTGGTAGATACCAGCTAACGTCGACCCTTTCAGCGCTCGTACCAGCTCGTCTTCGATCTCCGGACAATGGTAATCGAAAACCTTGCTCGCGCCCAAAGCCCGACAGTACTCTGCGTTTCGCGCACTGGCCACGGCGAACACCGTCGCTCCGGATGCGCGTGCGAGTTGGATTGCGGTGGAGCCGACGCTGGAGGAGCCGCCCCAGATTATGAGGGTGCGGTTGAGAGGGGATGGAGTAGGGGTGATGGACGGGTAGGGGAGGGAGAGGTAGTGGCGTTGGTAGAGGCCTGCTGCTGCGGTGGAGATGGAGAGGGGGAGGACGACGGCTTTTTGGAGGGGGAGGGAGAGCGGGAGGGGGGAGACGGAGATTGTGGGTACGAGAGCGTATTGTTGAAAGGCGCCGGCGGAGGAGTTGTTGGTTGAGAGGCCGTGGGCGTGGCTGTGTGGTGGTGACGGCGGTGTTAGCGAGGAGTTGTCATGCATGGGAGGTTATGTTGTTGTGGTTTTGCCTGTAAAGCATCTCGATGAGGGCAACGGGGAAAGACGTGAATGCTTACGCGATGACCTTCTGCCCGACATACAGCCCTAGGACTCCCTCGCCGGTCTGCACAACTTCACCAGCCAAGTCGCTGCCGAAGATGGCGGGATACTTTGCCCCAAAGATGTCCTGGTCTTGCATGATCCAATCGATAGGATTGACCGCTACGCAATGGACTCTGATCGCCACATGGCCAGGTGGAGGAGCACGATACGGCGCGGATGAAACGACGAATGGTCGACTTTTGGCTTTCAGCGCCCATGCCGCGGTGTTGGAGGGAGATGCCGGTAAGGCCATGATGTTTGATTGTTGCAAAGAATATATTCTGTTGTCGCGGGATCGATGAAGTGTAAGACGTACACCGCTCAACTCTTCGTTCTATAGCTTACCTTTGAGCTGTTTGACGGAGTTAAGGTAGCTCTGGGTTGGAGCTGAAGACCCCGCACGTATATGCAGGTACAGTGATTCGTCATCTTGATTCCCACGGCATATGGATGCGAGTGTTGTAGGCATCGTTAGAGACGATGTAAACGCCAGACATCTCACAACCGATGTGCACATGAAGCAGAAGTATCTGGGAAAAACCCAGCTTGAGTTATAGTAGTCATTCGATGGACATTATCATAAGTGGCTAATAATTATTTGCTTTTTGTTCGTAGTACACGGTATCTCGACACCATCGTAGGTTGACATAGTGCTCATGAATCGTTTAATTTCCGACCAACACACGCGACGCAACAATTTACTGGGTGATGACATCACCTTCGAGGGTGTCGACCTTGCCAGTGTAGAAGTTGATCCAATCGAAGATGGTCTTGTGCCAGAGCAGCGAGTTCTCCCTGTTGACGACCCAGTGGTTCTCGTCGGGGAAGTTGAGGAAGCGGGAAGGCACACCGAGGATCTGCAGGGCGTTGAACATGGCAATGCCCTCGCTGACGGGGAGTCTGTAGTCGAGGTCGTTGTGGATGACGAGCTGGGGAGTGGAGAAGTTCTTCGCGTGGGTCAGAGGGTCGGACTTGGCGTAGACTTCGCGCTGGTCCCAGATGGTGCCGTTGTGCTCGTGGAGCATGAAGAAGAGCTCCTCGGTGCCGAAGTCGGCGTAGGTGGTGGTGACGCCGTCGTGGCAGACGAGAGCCTTGAACTCCCTGCCGAGGTCGTGGCCCTGGATCCAGTTGGTCATGTAACCACCGTAAGACGCACCGGCCTCGATGGCGTTGCTGGTATTGGCGTAGGGGAGGTTCTCCTTGACGTAGTTGAAAGCGTTGACGAGATCCTCGTAGGGGTAGGACTCCCAGTTGCTGGCAATGCGGTCGGTCAACTCCTGGCCGTAAGAGGTGGAGCCGGTAGGGTTGGGAAGAACGACAACGTAGCCCTGGTCGGCCCAAACCTTGGGGTTCCACCTAGTAGACCAAGAGTTGGCCCAGAGACCCTGGGGACCACCGTGGACGAGGAAGGCAAGATCGTAAACCTTGTTCTCGTCGAAGTCCTCGGGCAAGACAACAAATGCCTGCTGCTGGTCGCCGGTGGAGCCCTCGTACCAGAACCAAGTGGTGTCCTCAGGACCAAGGCCGGCGAGCTCAGCGTCAACTTCGTTTGCCTTGTAAAGGTAGTTGGTCTTGCCTTCGGGAGTGACAGTGTAAATATTTCTTGAAGACCAGTGAGCGCTGGATGAGACAAGAGCATCACCGTTGGGCAGAACAGAGAAGCCAGCGACGGAAGTAATATCGGTGATGTTCTCGGGCTTGTAGTCAGCGGCAGCATCGGTGGGGACGATGAAGAGCCTGGTGCTGCCAATGTAGTCACCAGAAACGTAGAGCTCGCTGCAGTCGTGGCTCCATGCAATGCTAGAAGCGGACTGGTCCCAGTCGCCAGCGAGGAGAGTAATGTCACCAGTCTCGACATCGGCAATGTAAAGCTTGGCCCTGTCCGACTCGTAGTCGATGCCGTCCATCTGGTTGTATGCAATCATCTTTCCAGTCGGGGACCACACGGGGACCGCAGAGGCTCCCTTGGCCTCCTCAGGTGCCTTGCTGCCGGGACCGTTGAGCTTCTTGGCCACGGAAGAGCCATCGTGAGGGACAACATAGATGTAGCTGGCGGTGAAGTTGGCCTTGGGAAGCTCGGGTGCCTTGACCTGGAACACAACCTGGCTACCGTCGGGGGAGAGGTCGTAGTCCTCAGAGCCACCGAAGGGCTGGTAAGGAACCTCAGGGCGGGTGATAGGAGCATCGATACCCAGGAGGAGGTTGGTGAGGTTACCAGTAAGGCTGAGACTGGAGTTGCCCTTGGTGAGGGAACCAGCGAAGACGGAGAAGCGCTCTTGAGTCACGTAGGAGTCCCAGTGACGGACCCAGACGTTGTCGTAGAGACGACCGCTGGAGGCAGGAGTGCTGGCAAGCTCCTCGTTGTAAGCAGATCCGTTGTTGGCGTATGCCTTGGCGTTGACAAGGAAGTTAATCCCACCGGAAGAAGTGGTCGAAGCCTTGAGACCTGAGAATGGAGCTGCGAGGCTAGCAACTTGAGTTCTGCAGGATATTAGTACATGGGGAAGGATCTTGAATATCAGATGCTGCCATACCCAACAATCGGAGACTCTGCGAGATCGGTAGTCCAAAGAGTGACGCCACCGGGCACATCGTCGTTGGTGCCGTTCAAGTACAGAACACTGGTGTTGGTGCTGCCGACCCAGACGATCTCGGACACATCGCTATCGAAAGGAAGGTCTGAGATGGCGCCAGTGTTGATGTTGAGGAGCTTCCAGGTGGTGGAGGATGCTCCTTCAGCAAATGAGTAGTTGGTGGAGGTGTATACGGCCCACTCTCCGCTGGGGTTGGCAGAGGCAGTGCTGTAGCGGGGAGCCGAGAGCATTTGCCTGTTGTTGTGTCAGCTTGCTGCGAGTTTCGATTGGTATATTGAGACATACTCTGGCGTGATGGCAGCTACCAATGGCAGCAGGAACGCTGCAACCGCAGCGATTTGACCAGCCATGATCCTGATATGAATACGCTTGTAATGATACACGCGCTGCCGAGGCCAACAAATGGATAGCAGCCTTTCCATACAGAGGCTGGATGTATTGAAGTACTTAAATAATTATTCATGCACGTGACGACATCGGTCGAAGCAATGCAACCTCAAGTGCAGCGGGGCGCGAACCGTCCCTGCATGGTGTTCCATGGCGCGCCTTGCTCTCTGCGCTCTAGCACGGCCACACAGTCGATGGCTACTTCGCTCTCCCTGTGCTAGTGCTCGGGGGCTATGTCGTGCTGGGAAGGTCGCGCCGCACAACATCGCGTTGCCTTGTTATTCCGCCAAGATTGATATGCACGCAATGCTTGGCGGTGGAGTAGAAAGTGGAGGATCCCGAAGGATCAAGCTTGATGAAGAAGGTGTTGTTCCATCTAGTGCCTTGGCTATGGCCCCAACAACCGTGCATCACGTGCTTTGAGAGATAGGTCGCTATCTTACGAGCTACCTCCACAATTGTAGTTACGTACTAAGCCTTTCCCTGCCACTCTTGTGCTGCCAATTCTCTCACGTCCTGCGTGATACCATCCGGGTCCTCTATCGCGGCATAGTGCCCGCCGTCGTTACGTTCTTGGCTGAGTCAGTATGCGCTGTGACTTGATTCTTGTTGAAAAATCAATTTACTGACCTTTGTAGTACACAAGATTGCCCGTCCGCTCCACCGCGCGCTTCGAAGAGGGCTCAGTATCCCAGTAGAACGAGGTATAGCTATAGAGCGACGGGTCCAAGTCAGCAAATTGTCTCAAACATCACATGAGCTCGTCGTCTAGCTTCAAACTCCGTACTGCGCGTTCTGCCGCTGAGAGGCCAGTACGGAGTCTGAACCTAGAGCGCGAGGTTGGGTTGTACCCTTCATTCACGTACCCAAACGGAATTGTGATTCTGTTATCCGGCTTCATAGCGAAGCTCGCGAAATTTTCATGTCGAACATTTTCGTAATAGCAGAGCATTGATGGCATAATGCAGTCTGTGAAATAGTACAGCGTCGCAGTGGTCAGTATCACTCGAGTCCAGTATGGCTTTTTCTGGTTCTCGGGTCCGGCCGCCTCGTTGTACTTCTCGCCCACCCAGGTCAGGATACCCATTGGGTTGTCGTTAAATCCAAAGCCGATCGTATGAGGCTAATTAGACACTATGATTAGCGAGACAAGTCTGCAATGCCAATCGAGAGAGACCCACCCTCGTGCGCATGCAGATGGCATACCCCATATGGTTCTCCAACCAATCATCAACCCGACCTTGCACCTCCTTCTCCCTCGTCGTATACTCCACGCCTTCTGGCAACGGACTTGGTGCGAAGTTGAAGTGTACAAGCTTGCACGAGTCAGTATACTTTGACCCCATCTCACGCCCAATCCAATGGCTCCAATCACCCCCCTGCATCATATACTCAGAGTACCCAAGCTTCTTCATAAGCTTATCAAAGAGGCGCGCAGTATCTTGCAACGTCCAGCCTGCTCTCGGCGGCCAATCGGAAAAGCAGAAGCCTGGCAAACTAGGCACGACAACGTGGAAAGCCGGGTTTTTGGCATCAGTAGGATGAGACAGTGGGCCCCAGACCGAGCTGAATTCCCAGAAAGTGCCAGGCCAGCCGTGGCACATAATCAGAGGAATCGCATCCGTGCGGTCTGAGCGGGCGTGGACGAAATGGAGTTTGACATCTTCGATGTGCGTGGTATAGTGCGGGTATTCGTTTATCTGGTCTTGGACTTCGTACCAGTCGTAGTCTAGCCAGGCATTGTAGAGATCGTGGGCCCACTCGTATGTTGGTCCTGCGTTTTAGTGTGAGCGGCAACTTGAACTTTGTATGCACACGCATATCAGTCGTCATACCATATTTATTTCCAGCACCCGGCACGATCTCCTTAGGAGGCAGACGAGTGTCCTGCAGTTTCCTCTTAAGCCTGTCGACTTCGGATCGCGGAATGTCAACTTTGAAAGGTACGATTTCTGAATCAGCCATCTTTGTAAAAGTTTTTTTTCTACTGAGTCGAGTTGACAGCTTCTTTGCGAACTCAATATCAGCTGTAAAAGATTTACGGTGTTGACATTAGTGTATACTTATGGTGTTTCTTCCAGCAAGTAGCTGGTGATATCATGCCCGAGGTCAATGGTCTGGCCCAGCCAAGTTCACGACCCCTCACATGCGCCAGAGGTTTCCGACTGCCACTTTGGTCATCAGGGTAATACTTTGGGTAACGCTTGCCAGAGTGAGATATTTGTAGCCGGCTACAAATCAGTTGAGAAATGATGCCAGCTGTATGTGGTGCAAGTCGAGGAACTGCAACGGACTCCGCCAACATGCATTGCCAGCGCATGCCATGCGGATCAATGGCGCCACATACTGTCCTACCGCTACCTCACAAAAATCCCAGAGCATTTGACACGAGAGCATCCTTATTATACGTCTGTATTGCGGACTATAATTCTTCAAAATATGCAGCCGTGCGTCTTCACGATCACAACCTGATCCCCTCCAAGACAGCATCCGAAGTCCACCAATCCTCCCGCTCAAGCTGCGCCCTTTGCGCAACCTCAATCTGCGTACCAGTGGTCGCACTTTCATTGGCATTGCTCACAAATGCAAATTGAGACACCAAGCGTAAGGGCGAGTTGACAAAGTCACCCAAGAATCCGTATGAATGCCAGGTGGGCGAGGACGCCAGCTTCTGCTTGTTAGGATCTCCAGTGCGAATGAAAGAGCCGATGTATGCACGCCATTCGAGCGCAACGGCCTTCTCGAAGGATGTCATGACAGACGTGGCGTTCTGAAGGTAGGAGTTGTCGGCAGAGTGGGCGACGTACGCCAGTGGGTAGTCGGTGGCGCTGTAGTTGGTTCCGACCGCTACAGAAAGAAAGGATGTCAGATATATGCTTCTGCATATTGCTTTAGGCTACATCCAGGGAGAGCTGACTTACTCGGAGCATTGAAGCGGAATGTCCAAACGTTCTCAGAACCGAAGGCCTCGCTCATGTATCTGCCGACAAGACGCTCAGAGCCAGTGATCCCGGCTTCACCAAAGGGATGGAGAGCTTGGATGAACGCCTTGAACGTCGTCAAGAAGAAGTTGTCTGGACTAGCGAAGCCGAACGTTGAGTTCACAGGATAGTAGCTTGCCGCCTGCGCTACTTGAGCATCGGTCAAGTTCCAGAGCGCATTTGTAGCAGGACTTAGCTCGGTCACATTGCGAGGACCCGAATTGCCTCCTTCGTCGTTAACAGCGCCTGCAATGACTGGGACGTTCGCTACTTTGCCGGCTTTGAAGAGGTTGGTGATAGAGTCTGAGAGGGTGACTTCGTCGATGGTGGGCACGAATCCTGCACTGTTTCCGAAGGTCAAGTTCTGGAAGTTACTGTTGATTGGGTCGTCAGTGATTGCCATGGATACACCCGAGAGATCACTCGACTCACCCGCTAGACGCTGTGAACTTGGTGATGTTTGCATATGCATTCACCAGCGCCGGCACCGATGCGCTTTGGAAGCACTCAAGTTGATCTTGACCCGCAGTGCAGTTCAACAGCTTAGCAAATTCCGTGTTGCGGTCTGCAAGCTCGTCTACCCGGAACATCGGCGAGCGTTGGATGGACCTGGGAATGGCCTTATGGAAAAGCCCATGGCTTTCGCCATCGTAGAGAGCCAGCTGAGATGCCACAGCCCAACCACCGCCACTCTGGCCCATAATCGTCACATCATGAGGATTACCGCCAAAGGCCACAATATTGGCTTTCACCCACTCCAATGCGAAACGTTGATCAAGAAGGCCTGCATTGCCCGATGGAAGAGACTCGTGCGCCATGAAACCGAGGGCACCAAGACGATAGCCAACATTGACTGCAATAAAATCTTGGCTTTGGCCAACCCAGTCGCTGAAGTCGTTGTTTGGCGCTGCACTGTACTGTAAGCCACCACCCTGGAGAATTCGTCAGCTGGGAATGATCATTGGAGACTACGAGATAGAGCTTACGTGGACGTAGAACATGACCGGAAGCGAAGCACCCGCGGAAGCGTTTGCTGGTTTCCATACCCACAACTTCAAGCAGTCCTCTTGACCTGGACCAGCTCGAACTCCAACGATGTTGCTGTTGATCACGCCGTATGGTGCTCCGGCGAATTGGACGCAGCGTAAAGCATCGGTCGTTGTGTCGATCACCGATGAAGACTGTGATTTGAGAGATTCAGGTGGCATGAATCGTAACTTGCCTACTGGTGGCTCTGCATATGGGATGCCCTTCCATGAGACCACGCTGTTTCACATTGTCAGCATCCTTAGATCGGGCATCGGGATTCCAGGCGAGTTGCGTACGTTCCGTCATTCTGAAGAACACCTCGATATGATCCCGCTGAGCCCAAGTCGACGACAGTGTCTGTGGAGTTCCCATTGGCCAGATCTCTGCGTATGGCGGAAGCAGAAGCAGCAACTGCGCTGCTGAGCAGTAATGAGAATAAGACCATGTTGGAAATATATGTATTCCACTGGTCACTATTGTGGCAATCAAGATTCTAAGTCTACCAAGACAATGCTACCAAACAATCGAACGCCCACGGAACATAAAATTATTATATGTACTATGTTCGCATTCGTCCCATAGATTGAACCTTGCCTCCATGCGGGGAACAGTGGAGATTGCGGAGTACTGTGGGGACTGAAAGGGAAAGTATTCTTCAGAGATCGTGGATCATGCGTAGGGAAGATTTTTCTTCACCGCTCTCTTTGTATAGAACTGTTTGAGCGGGTAACATTTCTTCCGCGCTCGTGTCTGGCAGAATACTGGCACTATCGCCGGCAAAGACTGGAAGCGGATCTACACTGAAATAGAGTAGCCGACGGACGTCAGATCCCGATCAAATTTGAAGGCCTCTGATGCTCAGTAGCTTGGCGATCCCAGTTTTGATCGCAATTGCCACGTGTTGTACGCTGGAAAACAGCCGTGGCAGTTATTTCTTGGGAACGCGACCTGGCTTTGCTGATAAAAGCGTATGACGCAGTACACATCGCTCGCTCAAAAAAGTCGAGGTGACGTTGACATAGGTCTCATGCATCGTGGTCGTCTTCCCAGAAGCTGAATGTGGATCCAGCAATGAGGGGCCGGATATTCTGTGAATACAATCGACGAGCAGCTGTCATGAGACAACTGAAGGGACCAATTGAGTATTCCAGCCGGAAGTCTGTCACGTTGGGAGCCAAAGGAACAATCGTTCTTCACACATACCCAACAACGAATAACGTGGTTATACACGCTAGTACCAGAGACTGAGAAACTGGGATCAGATGAGATCCTGCGCTTGCTTCAGGGAGTGTGACCGCAGCCTTTTCGCGCTGCTCGATCGACCATTCGGAGAAGAAGTTCATAAGAACATCGGTTGCTTCCAAGACTTCCCCATTAGAACCAGATGGCCAGACATGACTCATAGTCGGGACATAGTAAGACTGAACCATCCCAACCGCTTCACCCTCGCCGAAAGCGTAATGTATCGCATTGCCATTGTGCACCCCCAGCGTGCGGTTCGAACTTCCCATGCCGTTACGCTCCGCCCATGAAGTCACAAAATGTGGAATGGAGGGAAGACAAGCTCCTCTTCGATAGCCTCCGGAGTAGTCAATCGTCTGGTCTCTCCCTCCATGAATATCGATCAGTGGTACCTTATTGCCTCTATTCTTGCAGTCGATCTTTGCAGAGTCAGGCTTGCAAGACCTCCGACTGGCGTCTCTGAATTGATAGTAGGCAGCTGAAACCGCACCGAACGCTGCGAATCTCTTCGAAGCAGCCGTATCGCATGCCAGATGATTTGCAACAAAGCCGCCACCGTTGCTCATTCCCAATGCGTAGATCCTGTTTTCATCGATGGCATAATTAGACAGAAGATCATCAAGGATTTCTAAAGTAAATGCAACATCATCAGATTTGGCGTTTGGATCGCCTTGCCACACATCTTCGCCAGTCGAATCTATCGTGCCCTGGGGATAGACTACGAGCATATCGCGATTGTAGCTGGGATCGGAGAAATGAGTGAACGACTCTGCATGTCCATTGTCGCTACCTCGTCCAGCATATACGAAAACCAATCCTGCTAGAATAGAGTCGGTGTAGTTCCGAGGAGTATGAAGCAGGTATTCTCGTGTCTCGCCGTTCGATAATTGGATGGTGAGGTCGTTGCTATTGCCTCCTAGCGTTACGCCAGCTGGAAAGACTTGTGCTCGGATATATCGAGCATGTATTAGAGCCAGTAAAATGGCGTATGCAGCAAGCATATTCGAGGTGTCTCAATCATAAGATTGTTGTAAGGAGAAGATAGTTGTCAAGCGAGATGAGGTGTTGTGTAGTCTATAAAAATGCGGTTTCAGGTTGAAAGCCAAACCAGACGTTCGGGCGCGCAAAATGCCCAGGATTCCACGTCACCAACGTATTGCTGTCATCGCTTATGACGCAAGCATAATTTCGTGCTGAACGATCTTTCAGCAGGAGAAATGAAACAGGACACTGACAACATAAGGAGTATAACAATATCTGATGGTAGGGACTGAAATCAACGGCCCAAAAACGCCCGCCCGAGCGACGTCGCGAACATCACGTAGCAAGTGGTCCAGAAATTCCCCTTAGTGTAGTTATGCGATGCCTCATCGTCTTCACGAAGGTAAATGACGTCGTTGCAGCCGCTTTGATCGAGCCCTCTGCATGAACCCCCAAGACCGATGACACAATAGTGATAATATGCTGTCTCATGCAACCGGTCCTTGGTTGTTCCTTGATCAGCTCAAAGTCCTGGGTCTAGCTGCCTTTTCAGACCGACTATATCTCAGGCTGCTTCGAATTCTTGGGCATTTGCCCCGAGACGGCTTGCTGCTTTGAAGGCACGAAAGCCATGTTGACCAACTTGTGCCAGATCAATCCCATCTGTAAAGCAGTGGCAAATTCTCCGCAGACGGCGGAAAGGGCTCCTGGGAGTGTTACGCCTTCGCCCTTGACATAGCTCATCACGTCTGTCACCACCCTTTTGAAGCCATCTTGCCCCACCCAAAGAGCGCAAACTGCGATTGAAGCATATTTCAGTGGCTTCGAGTTCTGGATTGGCGATTTGGCCCCGATTGCAGTCGATGTCATCCGCTGTAGTAAGAAGTATAATCCGGCAGCCAGAAGAATACTAGAGCACACGTAGCTGGCGATGTCGGATAGAGCTCTTGGTGCCGAAAGGCTTTCGACGCCATGAACGTGTTTCGCCAGCACCTTTACTGTATCGTAAACAACCCCAGAGCCATAAATGTTGAAGCTGATGGCTAGGACGATGACAAGTCTCAATGCTAAGCGTGCAAGCGACAATGAATTCGGGCGCGCTGGACACTCTGCTGCATCTGTCCACAGCTTGCCACTGTATGTGGAATCCTCAACTCTGCTAGACATGTCGCTGCTTCTGGAATGGACTCACGGGAATACACAGCTAGGAACTGAAGACTTGTATATCGTGAAGAGTCGAACAAGGGCTTTCAGAGTTTCTTCAACATCTTTATGGGCGCTTTAATACACATAGAGCGACTACAGAGGCGACAGCGGTCGTTGCACTCCTTTTGACTATGGCGGAAAATTAGCGCCGGTCTTTTGGCGGTGCGATCTTGACACATAACAGTCGCTTTTGCAGGACATACAAGCTGTTGACAACTTCGATGCAACGGGTCATGGAAGTGGAAACATGTTTACAAGCAGCATGAATGCCGGTAACGACGGTGTTGATTTCTTAGAACGTAGCATGAGTGACAACCACTATACCACTAGACCCATCCCGGCTCTGTCCAATCAAGAATGTATGCAACCGACATCTGGAGTCGCCCGTATTTCGATTAGCGCTTCTCAACAAACTCGTGGTCTTGGTTGTCGGAACCAGAACCGATCTTCTCATCACTGTGGTTGTCACTCAGATCACCGTGAAGAAGGGCAGTAAGACCGATGTCTCTCTCAATCCTCTCCTTACGAGCCAGATCTTCGGCAGCGAAGCGTGCATCGCCAGAGCCGAACAGCTCGTCCATCTCTTCGAGGGAACGTCCCTTTGTCTCGGGTACCTGTGAAATAAATCAGTGACAGTCATTTTAAATTAGCGTCGATGTTACTTACGAGGAAGTACACCCAAAGGACTCCGATAGTCGTGACTGCACCGAAGAAGATCTGATAACCATGTCAGAATGTAGCTCAAGTCTACGACTTTGTCTTTGATGACTTACAAATGCGCCGTACTGTGATACGTCAATGAAGGGTGAGGTCGAAAGAGCAACTGCGAACTGTATAGACGTTAGCTTCATTTCGTATAGCGGCGATGGATTCAGCTTCTTACGTTGTTGAGCCAGTTTGAGGAGCCGCCAATCGATACACCTTTGGCGCGTAGACCAAGGGGAAAGACTTCGGAAATGATGATCCATGCGACAGGGCCCCATCTATGAACCATGTCAGTCATAGTATAATGAAGGTCAAAAGAATTGTTGCTTACGAGTAGCCGAAGTGGATGGCATATAGCCAGATGAAGACGACAGCAGTCCAAGCGGCGCCTTGGTGATTCTCGAAACCCCCGTTCCTGTTGTCACCGTAAGTGCCGGTGATGCTGCATAGAATGTCAGTATGGTCCCAAACAAGATTCAGCCGCTTAATAGATTCTTACCCAGCAACAATGAAGTGAGAAATAGCCATTCCGATGCCGCCAACGATGAGAATAGTCTTCCGGCCAAAGCGATCGACGTAGAGAACGGCCGGAATCGTAGCCAGAAACATGACAATACCCACGACGCCAGTTGCGAGTAGGGAGAGCGTTCCGCCTTTGATTCCAACACCGTCAAATATGAAGGGGGCTGGAGAGCGAAGAGTCCAAATTAGTATAGTGTCTCAGACATCATGTTGTGTTGCACCTTTCGGTCACGTACCGTAGTAGAGGATAGCGTTCACACCGTTCCATTGCTGGAAGACCATAGTCAAGATTGCCACCATCGTTCGCTTGCGTAGCGAAGTGTTGGTGACCAGCGATTTGTAGTCATTCAACCCAATCATGAAGTTGCTCTTGAAAGTGCCGTCCTGGTATTGTGGGAAAAGCTCTCTGGAGCGCTGGACTTCGAACTCGCGCAGGGCTTTGATCTCGAGGAACTCAATGCGGACTCTCATGTCGTCTCTGCTGCAGCCGCGAAGGCGGGCTAGAGTATCGAGGCATTCTTCTTCACGACCCTTGTTCATCAAGTGACGCGGACTCTGTGGCATGAAGGCAATCATGCCTACTGCAAGAATAGTGGACGGGACCAATTGGATGCAGATGGGAATCAACCAGGAAGCGTCGTGCATAGCTCCCCCTTTAATGCTTTCGGCTCCACCACCGATGTAGTTGGTTCCGTAACCGATGAAGTACGAAACCATGATACCGAAAGTGATAGCAAGCTGCTGAAGAGCCACGAGGGCACCACGGACCTCTGGAGGGGCCTGGGAATTGTCAGTATTGACACGCAAGCTAGACACGAAGACATCTCGTATCGTATTTCAGTATTTCAAGGACGTACCAATTCGGCGTTGTACAGCGGGACCAACATGCTGAAGGCTCCGACACCAATACCTGTGACGAATCGTCCTGCAAGGATGTAGGCGTAGTTTTTGACGAGAGCTTGAACGATCACACCGACGGTGAATACGACGCAGGCAATGACGACCGACCATCGACGTCCGGCTGCGTCAGCAATATATCCGTTGATGAGGGTACCAATCCAGGCTCCGAGCTCCAGGATTGCAGTGAGCAGTCCACGAGTGACGCCGTTGCTGCTGGATTCAGTGTACCAGGGTTCCAACTATGCAGGTCGTCAGTCTCAAGCAACGAATAAGATGATGATGATCATTGGACTGACATGGCGAGTGAAAGCAGTCATGGTCAAGATCTGTCCAAACATTCCCTGGTTGTACCCATAGACAAATCCACCAAGAGCAGCGAAACAGGCAATCGATGAGGTCTTTCCATTAGAGATGATGCCCTTCATGCCTCCGGGGCCGGCATATCTGGCTCGCGCGGCCGAAAGGCCTTCTCCGCCAACAGGTGCCATTGCTGGAATAGAGAAATGTTGGTATTATTTGGTTTTCGAGATTGCGAGCCCCAAAACTGGACGCCGTCCAACTCTCGAGCTTATGTACAATCTGGCTCATCTTGTAGATTAACCCCAGCCCGGGTCAGCATGGGTCACCAGACGGGGCACCAGACGGGATGCCCAGACGCTTTGGCCCTTAGCATGAGGGGTGGAGGTTGACGTTGTATCCACCAAGCCGCATAGCCACGCGACTGATAGGATCTTCGAAGCCAAAAGGCTCACGGCACGCCATTTCAGGCTAAATGCGATCCTGATGTATGGCATGACCAGTTGATTCGTTGTAGCCGAATGCTTGCGTACACCGGCACATCAGCGGTCTCTCATCCTGGTGGATGCACCGGATGTGGCAATCATCTGGATCCGGTCGATTGTGAAGCTGTGGATCTCAGAGCCGTAGTCGGCATGGCTGCGATTCTGCCTAATACTGCAAAAGAGCTGAAACACGAAGTTTGGGTAGAAACGAGCCGTTTGCCTGACTGTAACGGCGTTGTGAACTTTGCTTGACAGTGGCTTTCTGCCCGCTCGGATGCCGGCATGACGATGGGGGCTGAGACGCCAGCCGATCTCATCTCTGCCCTTGCATAAAAGGCGTTCAAAATTAATTGTGTGGCGTATTAAGCAGAGCCGCGTTCTTGATAAATGTAAGAAACAAGGCGCTCGAAAGCTCTAACAACAACATCCTTAATGTCCTGAGGAAAGCTTGTCGCTGTTGATGTTGATGAAACGAATGACTACTCTCAGATGTATTGTGCTGAGACACTGGAAAAGTATGTTGTCACGTGGCTAATTACATCACAGCATGAAGGATGCTCACTAGAACTTGTGAAATACGTTCTCTTTATCAGGACATTTTCCGGTCGTCGAGAAAGCGGAGAGTGATAAAATTATTATAGTGGCTGACAGGTCAGTGCTATTGGCCTTCAACAGAACGGCTATTGGAATCGTGAACACGACAGCAAACATCCATAGACTAACTAGGTCACAAGGACAAATCCATACGTCAATGTACTGTCTACCATCTTATTTATTGATGCTTCTCTGCGCATGTTTCCGATGCCCGCCGCATCGCGCAATGCTCATGCTCCAAAACTTTTATTGGTAGCCAGCTGCATTGCTTCTTTCGACGTGCTCGATGTGCGACAGTCGCCTCATGCCCGTTCTCTACCCGCTCTTCTTCTTCGCCGGAAATATCTTGCTGCTCAAATCGAACACAGGCAGAGGGCATGGAATCTGTACAGTTTCGCACACTTCGAGAATTGCAAGGTACCTGCGCGCGACATGTAAGCATTTGACCAGGACGGATATAGAAGAATACAGTGGGGTGACTTACCAGCCGCAAACGAGCCCTATGAACCCAAAGCCACCTCCGATTTGCAGGAGCTTCAGAATGTGAGCGAGATCGGCTTCAGAAGCTGCTGAAGGGATGGCTGCATCGGCTGCGGCGATGAAAGAGAACAACATCACGAGGCCGAAGAAGAGCAGGACGAAGAGCAAGTTGACGCGCAACGTGCCGATCAAGATCACGAAACTGACCATAGCCCTATTCGAAACATATTAGCCATAGTTCATGAATTTTGGACAAATGAGTAACGAACATCGTGATGTTGTGGAAGGTCTGCGATGAATTGTACGCAGCACCGGTTGCGCCACCTTCAGCGCTAAATGCCGATGTGATCTGATGCATGGGGTCTTGATTGTATGCTAGGGAGCCCCAGTGAGTGCCGTAGATGATGAAGACTACGAATGGGAAAGCTGCACAAGTCGTCAGTACCTAGACGACAGCATCACATGAAAGCCGTAAATACGCACTGTTTCCCAAGATGAATTCTCCAATACCCGCAAGCACCATTGCGATTGCTCCCAGGAAGTAGTAGTCGGAAGTGATGCCGACCAGCGTGTACGGCGGGACTGCACCCTGGAACTGACATAGCGTCAAGATCGTAGAGGTGTATGGGATGAGGAATCCCAGAAGGCCGAGCAAACTGGGGTTGGCTGGACTGCATGTCAATGATCTGATCGGTATCTCGTTGGTGGTTGAGAGAACATACCAAAGCGTTTTGCGGCATCACCACGTTGCGGCTTCGAGGGCTGGAAGAACAGACGCTCGTACTGATCGTTGGATAGAGTAATCGTCGTGGTCTCGCGGTTGAGTGGGCCACCATCCATGTGCAATGCACCACTCTCAAGATCAGGCGATGTTTCATACTTTTCGGTAGCCATTTTTGAGGAGTTTCGGTAAACTTTTTGGATTAATGATCAAGATTAATGATCAAGTCTGACGAAGGACTGTCTTGCAGCCATGTGGCCTATACATGTATACTCGCCCCCTGCCTTCACAAACATCAATGACCCTTCGCTAACGCGATTAGAGTTTCCCCCGCTTTGGGGACCCCATCCATTTCTCCAGACTGAGCCCATGATGGCGTCTCATGGCGCCTCCAAATTGGCTCAAATGCAGTAGGGCATATGGAAAGATGTAGCAAACAAAGAGTCACATACGTAGCGCCTGCCTAGTTCGCACAAGCTCGAAGCAGGAACCCCTGTAGGTTTCTCGGTGGCGCTAGCCAAATGCTGGCAAGCATCCACAAGTACCCTCGGCTATAGGTAAAATCGAAGCCAAGTTGCCAAAGACAACGAAAAAGGCCGAGGCATGAGGCTGAAGATCGTGTGCCAATTCTAAGCCACGTGGACTTGTCATTGCTTACTTGTACGGGTGGCTGTGGGTGGCTTTTTTTCTTTTCGTATTTCGTTCCGTGAGTGTCCGCTCGGTCTTTCCCTGTGTCCGACGCGACGGAGCTGTCTTCGAGACGTCCGCGTTTAGAGAGCCGTGGTTGGAAAGTAAGAATAGCGTTGAGCGTCGTTGACAGCTGCACGACATGGCAAATATCGAATTGCTTCTCGGCGCACGTTTTCTGCCACATGCCACTTTTCTGGGCAACAAACTCATGCTTGCTGGCGTTACCATGTAGCGAGCGGAACAGCGGATCCCAAGCCATGCTAAGTCTCGGAGCCAAGGCGTTTTGAACGGCTCCTGAACCTAGTGAAGATGGCTGCTGTCACAAGATGCAGCGCATACCAGAATCGGACTTCTTGTTGCTGTCCTCGACGTCGTGTCACATCGTTCATCTGGGGGGAGTCCGAATAATCTCCAGGGCACTGTTGCATGTTCTCACATGAACACATTTCCAAAAGCGACTCCCAGGCCCCTCTCAACCAGCCACAATTCCAAAGCTTTCATGTCGCTCCGATTGGCTCTCTCTCCTCGTCGCTCACCGACTGTCTCTGTGATCTCTTCCATGCCGCCAAAGACTCTTACCAGATCTGCATCTGTCTGTCGGTACCTCTCGCTCACTTTTTTGTGTTGAGACGGTATATCGCCCCAGCTGTCCGTCTTGATGAACTTCATGAAGTCGTCGATGGCTATCGATCCACCTTCGAGGCACAGAATACCCGGTTTGCCGGCCATCAAAAATCCAGTCAAGCCATATGTAGGGGCGAAGTTCACTAAGTCGTCACGCTTGGCGCGGGTGCTGATGGATGGGAAGTAGAACCATGCCCGTACCAGCGGTGCGTTCTTATCGAAGAGACCGTTCGCCTCCACTGGAGCTTGGGTTGATTGAGCTGAGTATTCGAGGGCAGCTTCCTTGACATGTTCAATGACTGTCAAAATGTCTTCTTCTGGCAGATCCATGTTCAGCTGCGCCACTTGGGTCTTGCTCATCCATGCCGGTTGCTGCAACCTGGCCTTGATAGCCGGAGGGTCCATCTCTAAGTTCCCCTCATATCTCAGAGGTACCGTGAGACTGAGCTGCAGAGGTCTTGGATCGTCTCCAGCAAGACATTCGATGTCGGTCAGATCCAGGTTAAGCAGAATATCGATGCTCGAAGCTACGTTCTTGGGAACCTCATCTTCACTGCCATCACACCACTCTCTCATGATCTCGATGAGATCAAGCGAAGAAGCCTCAATCGATACGGCATCGTCTGGTGCATACATGGCCATCAGCAGATCGATCTGGCCCAGCTGCATGGCCATCAAGTCTTTGGGCAATACATGCTGCAGCCCCCCACTAACGACCATGCTGAAGATATGAACGAGATTGCTCTCACTTGCAGATCAACAGCATATATGCTCGAGTTATCGTGTCGTTGTTGTCAATTTTTGGCGTGTTATCGATGGCAACGTGGAAGCAAGCCAAGTGGATTTTATTCCACCTTCCGAGATCGGCATGAAGTTTGCCGCATTCGGGCTTGCACCACTTGAAGGAGATGTAAAGGCAATACGTTATAGCATCGCTGCGACTGTATTCAAGTTGATATCAATGTCAACTTACCCTATCAACATTCACATGTACGCCTTTGGCTCTAGCATCAAATTGACGATTTACGAAACAAAGGCGGATGAAAAAGAAAACGAGAATATCATGGCACTTACCCCAGACATTAACCCTAAACGACAATGGTTTCCTCCCTTCCTCGATATACCTGTACCTTTGTTCTGGACTGCGCTTTTGGGAACAGAGTAGGGCTAAATACATGTAGCAGCTTATTTCGGACCAGACGTCGTCGATTTTGACGCGTAGTGCCCAGAGACTCCTTGTCAAAAAACAGCATCGCTCATTGGTCAAACAGGTCGAACTTGGTCCATGAGACCGCTGACAGTCTTCAAAGATCTTATATGGCGCAACATCTAAGATCAGGCTTACTTCTACGATGACATTGTCTCCACCTCTCGAAGCGATACAATACAACCTCAACGTAAGCAAGAAGTACGTAGCCTCGGGGTCTGATCATCTACACCAACATGGTTGCTAGCCTGCCTTCGGGCCATCTAATGTCCGACTCCTCGTTGGTGGGTCAATGACGAAAGCGGGGTGAACGTCTAAGGGGACTGTCTGAACAAACAAGACGACTGGAGACACGACAAGGTTTCATGAGAACATCAGACGTGATCGTTAAGGCCACAGCGGGCAAAGATCCAGATACGGGCCATGGCACTTTTACGAAGCCAGCTGAAAGAAGATGTTGCGAGACCCACCGGGTGGAGTGAACTAGCCATCTTATCTCGTCTCAGCCTCACCTGCTGTGCTTTGATACCTCCTATGAAGCTCGGTGAAGTGGGAAGTGGGAAAGTAAGATCATAACTCGCATATACATATCCTCCTTCCCCAGGCCGTTCTTTAAACTGAAAACTATCTGCTCTTCCTCCTCAGATTTCCTACAGCCATACACAGCACACAACCAACGAACACACCCGCCAAAATGCCCACCACCGAAATCGCCCTCATCCCCCTCACGCCCGGAACGTCCATCGGCGACCCCTCCAACCCCGGTGCCGCCGTGCTCGCCTCCGTCGCCAGCACTCTCCGCCAACAACCCGGGTTTCGCTCAATGCACTTCGGCACGCAAGTCGAGGACCCCTCAATCCTCCAGATGCTTTTCGACTGGAACTCCGTCAGCGACCACGAAGCGTTCGTCGCCTCGGACGCTTACACGCCTCACCTGCAGCGCTGCGCGACGATCATGGCGGGGCCGGTGGATATCTTCCACGTGGACTTTGAGCCTGCTGACGCTCTGAGCACAGCGCTCAAAGCGCCTGTGACGGAGATTGCGACGTTTTACTGCGAGGGCGAGCCTGGTAAAGACTGGAAGAGCAATGCGGCGAAGGCGGGCGAGTGGTTGGAGAAAGAGGCTACGGCGGCGGGATACTTGGGTGGTGCGTATGGAATTACGTACGAAGAGGTTGAGTACAAGGGCGTGAAGGGAAAGGCGGCTGTTATTGCGATCGGTTGGACGAGCAAAGAGGCGCATATGGAGTTTAGGGAGACACAGACTTTCAAGGAGAATATTGGGTTGTTGAGAGGAGAGGCGAAGGCAATTGAGATGCACCACGTGGTTATGATGGAGGCGCTAGAGTAAGGATTGGTACGTGAAGTGCTGAAAGACCTTGAGGGCATGATTTAACGAGAAACATGAACATCGAATGTACAGAACGGTGATTCTTGATATTACGTATAGCACGCAGATATTTTGAATGCGCGTGTGTACCTAATGAGTGGGTATAGGTTATACAACTGACGAAACATGTATTGTTGGCCCGAACGTGCAAACTGGCCACTGAGAGCAGTGCATGTGATCATTGAATGAGATACACAGAATTTCTACTGTTACAGTACATGTAGGCGTAGATCGAATAGGTTAGGGTGCATTCGTGTTCTCCGATAAAAACACAGGCCATGAACATGTACGCGAATGTGTAGTAATGGAGGAATCTGTCATCATAGCTTGGACAAGACCAACAATGGTTCCAAGCATGATCACGATAACAAGGGCAAGGCGGCCCCTTCTCGATCGTGAAATTAAAATCTGTCCACATATAGCTCCAAAAGTCGGTATCTCATTGGAAGTCAAGCAAGAAGTCACCCATGGGGTCATCGCCTGATGGCGAAAAAAGTGTGTTATCGACATCGAAGCTGAAAGGCGTCCACCCAAAATTGCCAAAGTCGTTCCTTGAAAGTTGCTCACTCTCAAGGGACTGGGCTCGGCGAGGGTCGCTTATCCATGCGTAGTCGATCATGCGTCGCAGGTGGTCTAGTTGGTGGGACTCAACGTCGGTGGTATGAGAGAGTGAAGGGTCGATGAAGCGCCTTGCGAGACTCTGGTCGATGTCAAAGTTTTTTACGGCAGCAGCCTGCAGAGACAGTCAGCAAGGTCAAGATTACTAATTCTTCTCGAGTTTCGTAGGAAGCTAGAGGAAAACCAGATCAGTTGTGAGATCTGTGTAGCTATCAAAACGTACCATGTAAGTGTAATTAGGCCAGCACACCGGTGTCTGTTCTAAGAACCCGATACACGTTTCCAGAGCAGCTCTAGATTTCGCCGAAATGCTTTCATCTGCGGAGTGCAGAAAAAGCTTGTGTACTGAAGCGATGTACGCAGCCATATATCCCAAGAAACTTCCCCGAGCGCAGCAGCGGGTGATTTGCACGACCCTCAGGATTTCCGTGAGTTGCCCAACATGGTTTCGGAATCGATTAGAGAGCTCTCGCGCGAAAGTCTTCGGAAATCGTTGTTGATAGGCCTGGCGATGCTTGTAGAGATTCACAGGATGATACAGCATGGTTCCGCAGAGATGGTAAATTGCCCTCGCCCATACAAAATGACCAGCTTGTTGCCTGTCAAAGCCTTCATAGGTGCTGAAGCGGTCGGATATGTGGGACTGCAAATTCTCGTCTCCGATTGCGTGTATGCTCTCAAAATTGAGAAGGACGCTGCTGCTTTTCGCAAAGTTGCTCCGGTGGTCCCAGCATGGGATGTCAAGCTTGCTATCCTGAAACACACTTCTCACTATTCGACCGAGCAGTGATGACATTAGTATCAGCATGGTGAAACTGTCCGGGGGAATACTCGAAGCCGAGCCTGCAGGTTCTCGTAACGTTGACAATGTTGAAATTCCGGTCGGAGGCATGTCCTGGGGAAGACATTCTTCACCATAGGGCAGCGCAACTGTGCAGTCGTTGTCTGCCACGGCAACAGGTCGGCCACCAGTACAGGCCATGATCTTGTCCAGGGCGTAGATGGACCAAAAGGTCCGTCGATGCTCTTCTTTTTGTGGCGTGGAGAGCTCAGCATTTGGCTCCGCGTTCAGTTTGAGATCCTGTATGAGACGGGTGGCCAGACCAAACTTGACCCAGGCGAGACGACTTTTGCCAGCTGTGCGAAGAGATTTCTTGTTAGTGACATACTCGTAATTGCATCAAGAGACGTCTCACCTGTGTATTCAATAATTGCAAGAAGCACCGTGGCTTGTGCGACAGTGATGTCGATACAATCGTCGCCTGCGAACACTCGCTCAAGAAGAATGGCCCATGATGCCTTTGCGTAAGCTTCGACGGCTAGAATCTGCTTGTCTTCGAAAAATGGATGCATGCTGTAGCGCGTAGCAGTAGCAGCGAACGCAAGCACCAGATATCGTGGAACCTCTCCATCCAGAAGACGTTTACGCATTGTTGACTCGTGAAAAAAGCAGTAGGGCTGGTTTTGACAATTCGCAAAGTAGACATCAATGAGCTTTTTGAGCACCGACAAGGGCGGAGGTACAGAAAATCTGCAGCAACAGATTAGGACATCACTCATCGTTATCAGAAGGACTTGGAAAGGATCAATAATGGCATACCGGGCCTCGTGGTCAGGAAACCTCTCTTGCACATCCGTGTTGTGTGGGGCAGCGTGTTGATGCAAAGACGGATGAGAGGACGAAACAGCTGACAGCTTTCGCTTGAGAAACGACTCCCTCCGTTGAGGATTTCCAATCCGATCAGGGCTCCTTGACATGCCATTGTCTAATTGAGTACTGAGTCTTGCCTCAAGCTGTGCTACACGGGCTGCCAGATCTGGCTGGGAAAGATTCAGTAAGACAAAAGAGAGAAGCATAGAGTAGCTGGACGAACTGCTGGTAGATCGAACGACTGCGTTGCCTGCAGTATAGTGTCACAGGAAAGTTGTGGAGAAAGAAGGAAGCCCACCTCTTGAGAGACATCTACGGGCGTCGGGATGGGAGGTGTCTTCTGATGCGTCGCGGTGGCCGTAGGAACGCTCGAATAGCTACACGGCTGATCGAGACGGACACAAAATCCACAAGCTGGACGTTCGCCAGGACAGCGAGTCTTCTTACGCCTAATAGTGCTTTAGCGGCACGAAACATGGTGACAGAATTTCATACATGACAAACCTGCAATTGTCACACGCTCGACGCGTACGCTTGGCCTCGCCTCCGTCCCCAGCCATGGCTTGGAGATATTGTGAATGTCTTGCGCATATGCTTGTGCGAGAAGATCTCAGGTGAGTTCAGACATGATATGACTTGTCCTTGAAACAAGTAAGCTAGTAGATCATCATGTTATGTTCAAATGTCTAAAGGTGTGCTGCCTTCAATATCTCGGCAGAGTGTTATCTCAAAGGTAATCCAAATTGCTGTACCTTGAGGTACCTCGGTTCACCGTGCACGTGACCCAGTGTTTCTCATGACGTCCGCTGTCTTGGCAGGATCAAGATTGAACTGTCTCGTCGGAGGTGAGGATGCACGTAAGCTCGCAGTCTACCTTAAAGATCCGTACTCACCACGATGTCACTACGACAAGTACGGAATTTGCTCTTAGATCGCGAGGTAAGTCATTGTTGAGAATCTGATCTTGCTCTTGACAACACGCCTTGCGTTAGAAAGCAGCGCCCGATATACAGAGATCTTTACACAATCCATCCCAGACCCGTTCATATCTACTACATCTTCGAGAGCGCGCGTACCTCCTGTGCGACTGCCAGATCCGCGAGAATCTCTTCGCTGCCCCCGCCTACCACCATCACGCGTAGATCACGACTGATCTGCTCAATGCGTGCGCCGCGTCCTCCTCGCGAGTAACCCAATCCGCCCATGACCTGCTGCGCTTCACGGTTGACGAACTCCAGCGTCTGTCCAGCCAGTACCTTCAAGTTGGCAAACTGGCCACCAAGGTGTGCCTCTGATCCCTGTGCGCTCGCTCTCTCGTAGGTGTAGACCAACTGTTCCATCAACGCATGCGCCGATTCAACCTTTCTGCCACTTGCACTGAACTTGCTGCGGATAACTTGGTTGGTTATCAGTGGCTTGCCAAAGACCTCTCGAGTTTGCGCGTGACGGTACGCATCTTCTATGCAGACTCGTGCTAAACGAAGACTGGTACCTGCCAGCCACAAGCGCTCGTGGTTGAAGTCTGCAGAAGATCGTTAGTCTCGCGAACTCCAGTGTTGACTAGACTTCATGAGTGCTTACTGGACATGATAATCTCGAATCCTTTGTTTTCTTCGCCAAGAAGATTCTTGACAGGCACTTCGACATTGTCGAATTCAATATAAGTTGATCCTGGGTGTCCACCATGTCAGCCGCGAATACTTCATTGCCATTCCATTGTACTTACCGCTTGCACTCACGCCTGAGTTGACCATCCTCTTGCATGTCACGCCTCGTGCCTTCAATGGGATGATCAGTGCAGACACTCCTGCCTTTCCTGGGCCGCCGGTTCGTACAGCAGCTGTGCAATAGTCGGCGAAGATGGCATTGGTAATCCACTTCTTGGCACCATTGACGATGTACCTATCGCCTTTGCGCTCTGCGGTGGTTGTGATTCCTGCGACATCAGACCCAGCTGAAAATGCCATCTCAGGTCAGCGAACGAAGCATCGCCAAGTGAACTTGCAGTTACTAACCGTCTGGCTCTGTCACTCCAAGACAGAACCGGAGGCTTCCGTCCAAGATCTTTGGTAGAAATCGCCCTTTCTGTTGCTCGTTGCCAAAATTCGCCAGTGGCGGCGCGCCGATCGAATTGCCGCAAGTCAAGCCCCAAATAACTCCTAGATAACCACAACGAGCGATCTCGTCGAGGATCACAAGGTCGTGGAAGCCATCCCACTGTTCTGGGGGAACGTCTCCGGGCAGGCGGGTACCATTGAGATATTCTTTTGGCATGGGATATACCGCTGTTGCCATGTATCCCCGACGGCAATGCTGTTGGATGACCTAGATCATTATATCCGTATCAGACTCTACAATTTTCGAAAGCAGTTTGTGCTGATCGCTTACCTCCGCAGGCACTGAGCCTTGTCGCTCCCACTCTTCAGCGTAAGGCCGGAGGCTGGTATCAACGTACTCCCGCACCTCCTTCTGTAATTTCCGATGAGAGTCATTGTGATAGGGCGATATTGTACGACTGATCCATAGGGGGTCTGCGAAAGGTACACTGGTCGAATTGGTCGTCATGATTCTCCAAACGTTGTGATCGGGACTGAGATGAGGATTCGCTGCACAAGTGGCCGGAAAAATGTTAAGATGTATCAGTTTGTCTTGATTGAACTAAGTAGGATAGCATCCGAACAATATGGCGCAAGCGCGGTGCTGTGCAGACGTACATGGTACAGTTTGGCCGTGATCGTGCTGATCGTCGCTCCGTCCTTGGTCCTCCACCCGGACTTTCAGTATAACTTCAAAGTCGGCGCTTACCGTGCTGTGATCGGGGCACAAATAATGAGTTTGAATCTAAATGTCCGACACGGAGCACGGCTTTCGAACACGGACGGGCCGGGCTACCCAAGGTGTGCCTTCAGCAATACTTTACACGACTACTGTTGAAGGTACATGGCTGATATCTGTAGTGTAAATATTAGACAATCCACTCACATCTAATCACCAAGTCTTCTGCTTACAATTGGTGACGATTCACATGATGACAGCTTCGAACACTTTACAAGCGACAAGCAACGTCGATGATCTCTACATCGCACCGATCCCACAAGACGACAAAGGTCAGCCACGCATTCGCCGTATCCTGATCGCAAATAGAGGCGAAATAGCTTGCCGAGTGATCGCAACATGCCAGAAACTCAACATCGTCGCAATTGCTATATACGTTGACGAGTAAGTCCTCTGATCGATCAATAGTATTTTATGCAACTGACAGGATTTTGCAGAGACTCGACATCACAGCATGTCACGCAAGCAAATGAAGCGGTTCGACTCGGTAGCATGAATCGTGAAGGCGGCAACCCGTATCTCGACATCGATCTCCTAACCAGGGTTGCACTCGATGCGGACGCAGATGCCGTGCATCCTGGCTATGGCTATCTTAGCGAGAATGCTAAGTTTGTGGATGCTATAATTGCAGCCGCAATCACATTCATCGGACCGGCTTCCAACGCAATGTCCACTTTGGGCGACAAGAGGTCTGCTAAAGCCTACCTGCGAGAGCATGACCCCAACGTTCCATTGATTCCTGGAGTCTCGAGCTCCAGCCAGAACCCGGAAGAGCTAGAACGTCTGGCATCTGAGATTGGATACCCCATCATGCTCAAAGCTTCTGCTGGAGGTGGTGGCAAGGGCATGCGTATCGTTCACGATCCTTCGGCCTTCCGCGCCGAGCTCAAACTCGCACAGTCCGAGGCGACCAGGTTTTTCGGCTCGAGCGACTGTATCTTGGAGAAATATATCGAAGCCGGCAAACATATTGAAATACAAATCATGGGCGACAGCCATGGGAATGTCGTCAGTCTCAATGAACGAGAATGCTCTATCCAACGGCGACACCAGAAAGTCGTAGAAGAGACGCCATCAATCTGGCTAAATTCACGCCAGCGGGCAGACATGAGCGAAGCAGCCTGTCGCGTCGGCAAGCTTCTAGCATACGAGAATGCCGGCACCGTGGAGTTCGTATTTGACGTTGCAACTGGGAAGTTCTACTTCCTGGAGGTCAACACCCGCCTACAAGTCGAACATCCCATCACAGAAGAGACCACAAGGTTGGATGTTGTCTCCTTACAAATCTTTGTGGCTGCTGGGGGCGATCTGTCAACTCTACCTCAACTCGATCCGGTTCCCCAGATTGGCCATGCTATCGAATGTCGCTTGTGTGCAGAAGACCCAAACCGAGACTTCTATCCTGAGAATGGCACCATCCGACTATGGAAACTCTCTGATGATACCAGTCACACGAGAGTTGAGACGGCCGTCGCGACAGGCTCGAACGTGTCGATCTACTTTGACTCTATGATCGCAAAGTTCGTCGTGTGGGCTCCGACCAGAACCCTTGCGAGGGCAAAGATGATAAGGCTTCTGGCTGACACTGCTATTATCGGTGTCCGAACGAATCAGAGGTTCCTGCAGAGCTGCCTAGCGAACGATGGCTTCTCAGACCCAGCATATACTACCTCGTTCATTCCGCTGCGGATGCAATCACTGCTCTCCCCAGTGCGAACGCAAGCCGAGATCAATCTCCAACAGGCCTTGCCACTCGTTGTGTCTTACGCCTTGGACATCCTTCCACGATACCTTAACCGCGGACCTACAGCGAGGGCATTTTCTAACATTCGCCCAAAGTTCAGAAACCAAGCTTTCGATATCGTGAACAGCGGAGAGCGACGAACGATAGTGACCAGTAACGATCCCGTCACGTCAAGTCAGGTAGCCTCAGTCTGTGCATGGGAGCCCAAAAAATCAGGAGCTGGCCTTGTGAGAGGTTATTCTGCATCTCTTCCGCAGCCAGTAGCCCAGAAATCTGCCACGGCAGCCACCTCAAACTACCATGCTTTGACCAGCGCCATCAGAGCAGGGAATGTGCCTGATCGAACCAATCACACTCTCGATGTTCTTTCTTGCGAAGCTCATCACTCCTCGACAGTATCATCTCCGGCATCTTGGATCACTGGGACGATGAGCGTTGCTGTCAATGGTGTGGTGTCGAAGATGTACCTCGCTACAGAAACAAGCGACTTGCGAGCCACCAGAATGCCCGACACCGGCCAAGGATTCCGTATCATGCTGCATCTGCCGTTATTGGGAACCTGGTTCAGTTTCAACGTCTTCAGCATCTTATCGTACTTCGAGCACCTCCGCGAAGCCGTCGGAGGAGATTCGCAGGCCAAGCTGAAGGTCATCCCAGCTCCCATGCCTTGCAAAGTGGTGTCGGTGCTAAAGAAGAACGGCGACAAGGTTAAGGCTGGGGAAACAGTCATGGTCGTGGAGAGCATGAAGATGGAGATTAACATCTCCGCTACGGTTGATGGAACATTCACCTCGAAAGTCCAGGAACAGGATGCGGTGGACGAGGGCAGCCCTCTGTGCGCCGTTGAGTAGCGAAGGGATGTTCCTCAATCTATGGGACCCAAATGTTAGACACCAGTACAGATGCTTAAGAAATAATATCGCGATCTCAATGGAAAGCCAGCGTGCTCGCAGGCGTGGCAAAGTCAACGCCAGTCTAGATCAGTAGGAGATAGAAGCACGCTCTCTGTGGTAATAACCTCGCTAATGGTAACAAAATTCCAGATAGTACATTGTGCGCTCTAGATACAAAAGTACGCTCTCAATGGAAGATGGTCTTATTCGTAGGAACAAATTCTCAGGTATCAGCACCAAAGACAGAGAGATCTGAGCCCGCTCTCAGCGGCAGTCATCCTCACCGGTCATCATGAAAATTGAGATTTCCAGAAACTTACCGCTTTCCCTCGGGAACAATTTCAGGCCCTCAATGGTCGAATCTCTTGTATATGAGGTAAATACTCACTAGTAGCACCTCACGCGCGAGAAAGAATGCTACATATCTATTACGCTCTTACCAGCAGTCATCTTGATCCGTACGTCATGTCGTGGCACATCATCTGTCACAGTACGCTTTAACATGTTCGTACTGCGTGCACTCGGTAAACAGACCCATACATTCATTTACAGCCTGGCAAGAATTTTATGCGCTTCTGCACCCTCCACCTCCGTCCCGATAACTTCCAAGCACATTCCGAGAACGTCTCTGGTGTCGCGAGGGTCGATGACACCGTCATCGAGCAAGGTAGAGCTGATTCTATAGCAGTCGCTGTCTTGCAAAACCGTATCCTTCAACGTCTGCACTCTCTTCTGCGATGCTTCCGAATCGACTTTCGTCCCCTTAGACTTTGCGCTGTTTGCCTCAATGTTCTGCATGACTCCAGCAAGCTGGTCGGGGCCCATGACACTGCATCGGGCACTCGGCCATGCGAACAAGAAGCGCGGCTTGTATCCTCGGCCGCACATGGCGTAGTTGCCAGCCCCATACGAGGCGCCGAGGATGATTGAGATGGCGGGCACTTTTGAGCAGCTGACAGCTGACACCATCTGGGCGCCCTTTTTGATGATGGCCGAATGCTCGGCTTTAGTACCAACCATAAAGCCTGTGACGTTGTGCAGGAAGATGATGGGCGTGTTTCTGGTCATTGTCAATTTCGCTTGTCGTTGCTTGGAGGGAGACCTAATGCTCACGATTGGTTACATAGCCGGATGAATTGAGCGCCCTTGGACGCTTCGTCGCCGTTGATAACAGGAACGCGGTTGGCGATGATGCCCACCTTGTATCCTGCCCAAAAAAGTTAGCAACGAATTTGGAGTGTAGACTTGATCTCTCGCACCGTGTATTTGCGCGAAGGCCGTCATCAAGTTCGAGCCAAAGCTAGGCTTGAACATCGAGATACGCGAATCATCGACGAGACGCAGCACAACTTCGCCCATATCGAACGGCTTGCGGATGTCTGGGTCTACCAGATACAAAAGATCTTCAGCAGAGTATCGCGGCGGCGCTGGCGAGATGACTGTCGCAGACGATGGTGGAGTCTTTTGGGGGAGTACGGCGACCCATTCTCTGGCCTTGCGGATTGCGTCGAATCTGGAAATTTTTAATCTCACACAACGTGACACGCTTGAGATATGCACTTACTCATCTACCGCGATCTGGTCCGCGAGACCAGTGACCTTGCCATGAGTCTCCGCGCCTCCAAGCGATTCTGCATCGACCACTTCGCCTGTAGCCATTTTGACGAGTGGTGGACCGCCTAAAAAGACTTGCGCATGACCCTTGACAAAGATGCTGTAATCGGACAATGCTGGATGGTAGGCGCCACCCGCGGTCGATGAACCAAACACAATCGCACAGGATTGTTGCCCGAGTTGACTTCGTCTCGCCAAGTCGCGAAAGATCTGCGCTCCCGCATGGAAGATCTCGAACTGACGAGGAAGGAATACGCCGGCCTAAGGCGCATTGTGTTAGCGAATGCGCTCATAAGGATTGGGCCACAAGACGATCGTTCCATACCGATTGTACAAGCGCCACAATTGGCAGATTATTCTCTATGGCGATCTCCGTTACACGGTTCTGTTTGGGGACTGGCACAATGGTCAGCGACCTCTTCCAGAGAGAGTCTTGCACAGAGGTTGATGACTTACTTGTCAATGTGCTCCATGCGCCTCCGTTCTGTGTTGGAATGTGAGAGAGCACAAGACACGGTCGGCCACTGCGCCAAATGGTCTCGAATAAGTGAATTGGTCTACTGCGGATATCAATCGATCCATTGCTTACCATATGCTTCCGATACCACTGATGAGATTTCCACATGCCGGTACATCTTTCTGGCCAAGGCCTGCGAACGGACAAAGTTCCAGGAACGGCGAGTCTGAGTCGAGAATGAGTGCGATACGGTCGCGAGCTTCGGACAAGACTTGTCAGCGTGAGAGTCAGTGTATACAACAGGTTATTGATACCAAGCAATTGTCCCCTATCCTGGTGTCTTTGCAAATACTTGTCGTTGCCCTCAGACGTGGCAGCCTTGGAGAGAGTCTCGAATTTATTGATAAGCGGGTCCCATGATTTGCGATTCGTGGTAAATTGTGGCCCTCGAAGGTTCACAGCAGAATCGACGACGGGATATGTGTTGGTGTCCATGACTTGTTCGATACTGTGTGGGCTGTGATTCTGTTCGATGCGAACCGCCAGTACAACTGCAAGGTCATTCATAATCTGACCAGGCGATCCATCCCGGTCACGTGACCCGGAGGCGGCGAGCACGGCTGAGACCCGGAAAGGACTACGATTCGTCCCTGGGTCGTCCGAAACGGCGGGATACTATCATATGCTATTTACAGCCGTTATGCTGGCCAATTCTGTCATTTTCGGTTTTACAATTTTCATCAAAGGGATCCAAAATGGCATTGAACGTTTCTCCATCAATGACCGCATCGCTAGTCTACGGACCAACGACAGAACCACTCTGGAACATCACATTGGGCGCTCTGATCGAGGAACAAGCAGAAAGATATGGGGAACGCACCGCTGTCGTCTTTCCCCGGCAGAACATACGAAGAACTTACAGCGACCTTCTCGTTCAAAGCAGACTGGTCTCGAAGGCGTTGATCGAACAGGGTTTAGAAGCCGGAGATTGCGTGGGAATATTCGCAGGCAATTGCTACGAGTATGTGGAAGTATTCTTGGGTGCAGGTGCCGTCGGGTGCCCTGTTGTGGTGTTGAATGCCGGCTACACTCCGACAGAGCTACGCGATGCCATCATTTACAGTCGTAAGTGTCACCGCTGTGATAGCAGTCAACGGCTCTGACAGTAAGTTGCTTAGATTGCAAGGTCTTGTGCGCCGCGCATTTCCTGAGCCCAAAAAGGGATGTTACACAACACCTGAACCACATTGTACAGGACGTGCGCGGTATCCAGATCGTACTTCTCGACGGCGCCGACTCAGTGCAGCATGACCCCGCTGGAATGACGACCTATAGTACTTTACTCGCGCAAGGGAGATCAAGCCAGTTGACCGACTCGGAGTTGAATTCAAAACAAATGCAGATATGTCCAAGCGACACCTTGAATCTTCAATTCACCTCCGGTAAGGAATAGCCTGCAAGTATCCGATGTAAACGTTCCAGAAGCTGAAAAATTCAGGTACCACTGGTGCTCCAAAAGCGGCAATGCTTTCGCATATGTGAGTTTCATTCGACGTCGATAGCATTCTAGACATTGAAAGTGCGATCACTGACTCGTGCGTAGGAGCTTGATCAACAATGGCAGGTTCACAGGCGACAGACTTTCCCTGGATCAGAACGATGTGGTCTGTTGTCCACCACCACTATTCCACTGTTTTGGTCTTGTCATGGGATTCCTAGGTGCCTACACACATGGCAGCACGGTCGTATTTCCGTCCCAAACATTCGAGGCGGACGCCGTCTTGGACGCAGTCGAGGCAGAGCGATGCACAGCGATCCTCGGAGTCCCGACCATGTTTGTCGCGGAGCTAGAGGCAATGAGTAAAAGGCGTCGGAAATTGGACTCGTTGAAGAAGGCTCTTGCCGCGGGCTCACTTGTGCTACCAGCAGTGATGAGAAGGATGGAACAAGACATGGTAGGTGAACGAAGAATGCAGTCCGATCTCGCGGTCTAGGTCAGAGCCTATGCTGGCTCCTCAGCGGCAAGGACAGCAGTAAGGACACTGAAGCCAGATCACGAGCTAATATGATGTCTGAGACAAGATGCTGACTTGAAACCCTCGCTCTGCAGAACATTAAGGATGCGATCATCGCATACGGGATGACAGAAACGAGTCCCGTAACCTTTGCCACAAACCTGACTGACTCAATCGGTCGCCGATTAAACACAGTCGGGACTGTGTTCCCTCATACCGGAGCCAAGATCGTAGGTCTCGACGGTGAGATCGTGCCGAGGGGTGTCGCTGGGGAGATCTGTACGAGTGGATTTGCGTTGCAGAAAGGCTATCTGAACAATGAGAGCAAGACGCGAGAAGCCATGCGACCGGACGCAGATGGAGTACTTTGGATGTATACCGGAGACGAGGGTATTATCGACAGCGAAGGTTATTGTCGTATCACCGGCCGCATCAAGGACATGATCATCAGAGGTACAGTATTCACTGTTCGGACATGTCTGAGTGAAGACCGTGCTGACAAAATATCATCAGGAGGAGAGAATATCATGCCTGGTGAGATCGAAGAACGACTGCTGTCTCATGCCAGCATCGTGGAGGCGTCTGTCATAGGGGCACCTCATCCAAAGTATGGCGAGTCAGTTGCTGCGTTTGTTCGCCAGGCTGAAGCCGTGCCTCGCCCATCTGATGCTGAGTTGGTGACATGGGTTCGAGAAACTCTAGGGCGACACAAGACCCCCGAGAATATATTTTGGGTTGGCGACGCGCGCGTATGCGCCGATTTCCCAAAGACGGCCAGCGGCAAGCATCAGAAACACCTGCTGCGAAACCTCGCGGCGAGGTTGCTGAAGTCCAGTCCAGCTCGGGCCAGGTTGTAGAAAGCATGGAGCCTTTGACTCTCCAATGGACTAGTATGCAAGTATCCAGCGCGATTCCCGTCCCGCATCTGTTCCAGCTTCAGCGTTACGTCAGCTGTCTCAGTCTGACAGTTCGTCTCACCGGCACGTGATCCGGAGGACTCCAAGGGTGGGGACGGTGTTCGATTGCGGGGCCGGCCGCGTTAGCGAAAACCCTTGGAAGGAAGTAGGTTTCGGAGTGTAACCAAGGAACCGACGTTGTCCGCCTCTCATCGATGTTCGGTATGAGCACGGCAAACGGGTTCCGATCGAGAGACTAGATCATTCCGTGTGCTTACTCGACATGTAGTTTGATGTCAAGGTATAGTAGCCGTGATACGCATCTTCAGTCTTTTGTACCAAGGTCTCTCAATATCTTCACGGCTCTACTTGCACAGATTCTCATATATCTACTGTCATGGCTGATGTACGAGTTATCGAGGTCGGCCCTCGAGACGGACTACAGAACGTCAAGTCAGTCATTCCAGCGTCTACCAAGGTTGCCCTGATCCGAAGGCTGCAAGCAGCTGTTCTACAGAACGTAGAGGTTACATCGACCGTCAGTCCCAAGGCGGTTCCTCAGTTGGCTGACTGTGCTACTGTCCTCGCCGACGCCAACGTCCAGAGTCTCATAGCCAACCCAAAGATACGCACGCCGGTGCTTGTACCTAATCTCAAAGGCCTACAGACTGCAATACACCACAAAGTCAGGGAAATTGCGGTCTTCGTCAGCGCCTCCGAAGGCTTCAGCAACGCTAATATCCGGTGCAGCGTGCAGGAAGGCCTTAATCGAGCACGTCAAGTTGCTGAGAAGGCTCGGGCGGAAGAAATTGTAGTGCGCGGTTACATCTCTTGCGTGTTCGCGTGTCCTTTCGACGGGCCAACGCAACCTGCTGCAGTGCTAGAATGCACTCGCCAGCTGCTGGATATGGGTTGTTACGAAATAAGTCTTGGAGACACGACTGGTGTGGGCGTTCCTTCAGACACCGAAAAACTCATTCGATACCTGATCGAGGCCAATATCCCACGGGAGAAATTGGCCGGGCACTTCCATGATACCTATGGCCAAGCAATCGCAAACATGTGGGCTGCGTACAATCTAGGCATTCGCACTTTCGACAGCAGCGTCGGTGGACTTGGTGGCTGTCCGTACGCGCCGGGAGCAAAGGGGAACCTCGCCACAGAGGATCTCGTCTACTCGCTCCATCAAGCGGGCGTCAAGACTGGCGTAGATCTCTCAGAGCTCGTCAAGATCGGTGATTGGATCACTCGCGAACTGTCTATTCCAAACTCAAGTCGCGCTGGTGCTGCGCTGTTGAGCAAAGCTCGAAACTCGAAGCCAGCCACTCAGCCTTCGACAGCGGCGATCCAGAAGATGCAATGGGTAGCGCAGGCCGCAGGAGAAGGCTTGCAAACTCATAGGGCAGGGACGAACCTGAAGCTCACACTCGACCGCCCAAAGAATGGAAACGCGCTCACTGAGTCTATGATCGCATATATCACAAGAGCGTTCGAAGACGCCGCGCAAGACCCTTCAGTAACCCGTATCGCCATCACAGCGAACGGCAAATATTTCTGTACTGGTATGGACCTGGGAAAGAGTTCACCTGTTGCAAAGAGTGCAACGGCAACGAACGAACAATTCACACGACTCACGCGCCTCTTCGAAGCCATCGACCGCGCGCCACAAGTGACCATCGCAATCGTACAAGGACCAGCGTTTGGTGGTGGTTGTGGATTAGCCCTCGCTTGTGACATAAGACTCATGGCAGCGAAAGCGACCCTTAGACTCAGCGAAGTGCGGCTCGGACTCGCACCTGCAACAATCTCCAAGTACGTGGTGCGGGAGCTTGGGATTCCCTTTGCCCGCGAAGCTATGTTGTCTGCCCGCTTTGTCACATCGCAGGAACTTTTGCGCCTCGGCAAGATCGCTATGGTTATCGATCCCGCAGCAGACACATCTACGGTTTTGGACGCCTACCTCTCCCGACTGAAGGCTTGTGCTCCCCGCGCGTCGACACTGAGCAAAGATCTGGTGAGACTGCTGGGCGGTCATGAAGAAGGGAGGAAGCAGGCTGCTGGTGTCCAAGGCATATTTTCAGAAATGATGGCGCCACAGAGCGAATCTGCGTTTGGCCTTGCGCAGCATCAGAGCGGTAACAAGGAGGTTGATTGGGATCTTCATGCTCTCTCGCGAGAAGGGACGAAAGCTCGGTTGTAGGAGTAGGACGTTCGTATGTAACGTCAAATCCTTGTACAAATCTCGTTGAAGGCACCATTATCTATTCCAAGGAAAAGATGAAAAGTGAGATCTCAATGGGATGAGCGCTAACACTCAACAACTCTACAACGTGAAGTGAGGGAGATATAGATTCCCTGATTCGACATGTAAAGGCTCCTGTATCAAATTCGAGTATCGAACTTGGTGGAGGTTTCAAGTACGGAGGCTCCACGTACCGAGCACTTTGTGAATTCATGTTGTGCTAGGAGGTGTTTCTGAACGTCACTCGGTTGAGTGTGTGATGAACAGAGATGATTGTCTGAAGAACATGGAGACGCGTCAGATCGCGTCAAGTGTTGGCGGCGCCAGAGTATTAGGGTGTCTTCCGGTTGATGTTCAAACTCCGCACTGATCATGAAGTGACATGGCGAAGAGTACGGACTTTGAAGCCTGACCGCGTGAGCATATGAGACATAAGTCTGCGTGTGAGAGCATCCTCTACATTCGCCGTTTCAAGATGTACGTTAGACCTCCGTCCAACACATCTTCTTGCGTGGCGATTCCTGGGCCTTCCGATGGCGAATACCGAATCAACGGCAAGATGTCGGTCTGAGTATAGATACCTGAAGAGACCTGTGCGTAAATCAAAACGGTCTCCGCCAAGTGAACTTGCGGGCGATGATTTGGCAATTCCACCTTTATCTTCGCCCAAAAAGGAAGGCATTGGCGAGCAGAGCGCCGTGGTCGCGACATATCGCGTAATTGCTTTCTATCGCCCGTTGTCTGCTGGACCTCATTCGTGACTCTGTAACGTGGAAAATAATATTCCTGGACATTTTGTTAGCCAGGAGAACACTCTGACCACCTCACCTCTCATATCTGGAATTGCTGGATAGTTAGTCACACCGGCTTGGTATCCTACCTCTGAGCGAAGCCCCCAGCCACAACCTGCTCTAGAAAACACCGCATAAGCAAAATGTCCCAAGCACTAGAAGAAGCCAACGTCGGCGTCAACGAGACCTTCAAAGACCTCTTCTCAGGCGCCGTCGGCGGTATCGCCCAAGTCCTCATCGGCCAGCCCTTCGACATCGTCAAAGTCCGCCTGCAAACCACCACCGCCTACTCCGGCGCTGCCGACTGCGCCACCCAGATCCTCAAAAAAGAAGGCCCCGCCGCCTTCTACAAAGGAACCCTCACTCCCCTCATCGGCATCGGCGCCTGCGTCTCTGTTCAATTCGGCGCTTACAACTATGCCCGTCGCGCGTTCGAGGCACAGAACTCTGCTTCTGGCAAGCCCATGAGCTATGGACAGTACTACGCCGCGGGAGCTTTCGCGGGTTTGGCCAACACCTTCCTCTCCAGCCCCATCGAGCACATCCGCATCCGCCTGCAAACGCAGCCGCACGGCGCAGGCCGCTTGTACGCCGGGCCCATCGACTGTATCAGCAAACTGGCCGCTTCGCCCAGCGTGGCAAAAGGCCTCTACCGCGGAACATCCGTCACTCTAATTCGTGAAGCGCAAGCCTACGGCTCGTGGTTCCTGGCTTTTGAGTACCTGATGAACAGCGACGCGGCGCGCAACAATGTGCCTCGCACTGAGATCCCGACGTGGAAGATTGCGGCTTACGGTGCGCTGGCTGGTGAGGCGCTGTGGCTGAGCTCGTACCCATTCGATGTGGTCAAGTCGAAGATGCAGACGGATGGGTTTGGTGAGAAGCAGAGGTACAAGAGCATGCGGGATGCTTTTGCGCAGACGTTCAGGCAGGAGGGTCTTGCGGGTTTCTGGAGGGGCATTGGACCTACGCTTCTGCGGGCTGCGCCGGTGAGCGCGGGAACTTTTGCTACGGTTGAGTTGACGATGAAGGCGCTTTCTTAGAACTGGATTGTAAATACGTGAGATGGCGATATCGCCGGTCAAAGGTGGCGAGAAGCATTTTGTGCGAATGGTGATAACGGTGATGATGGTATCTGGCCCGGAATAATTCCCGGGTAGCCTCGTCTGCACTTGAACAATTTGTGTATTTGTAGACCATGGGATGACAGCGATGTCATACAATTCGAACTCTTTTATACCGGTTGTCATCTGCAAGGTCGAGCTCGTCTAGCTTCTTCGTGGGCAGCAGCCGCGCAGTCGCCTTTGTGGGCCACTTCACAAAAAAAAGAGAAAAAAAGTGACTGCCATGGACGTTGTCTTGGTCTCTCAATGGCAAGCTCTTGAGGTAGGTTACTTGCGCCTCATCTCACTGGTAGACTGAACAAACGTTCTGAGGCGGAATTGTCATCCTTTCTCAATGGCAAGCATAGTTGTTGGATCGCCTGTGCCTGGCGGTGCCGGCACAATAAACAGAGATTTTGAGACGAGATTGCTATTACCTGTCAACGACATATAGCTGATCTGGGATGCTTACGCCCATTAATACTAGCAGCTGAACAAATATTCCTACATGAGATTATTTTCATTTCTCAACACAGGTATAGAAATCTAAGATTTCTGTGCCTGATGGTACTAGTGGAC
The DNA here is from genome assembly GCA_019775565.1 of Melanodothis sp. VS III C KN 2. Taxonomy (NCBI): domain Eukaryota; kingdom Fungi; phylum Ascomycota; class Dothideomycetes; order Cladosporiales; family Cladosporiaceae; genus Melanodothis; species Melanodothis sp. VS III C KN 2. The sequence continues at coordinate 233,708 of JACWFM010000006.1, forward strand.
TGAGCAAACTCTTTTGAGCATGACTGTCTATACAGCTCGACGTCAAGCATAGCTTCATCCTCCCATTTCATTCCGTGTTCGCATGCTGTTACTGCGGTCGGCCCTGTGATCGGGAGTGGCACTAAATCCGGCTCGGTGCTGTGAGCCACTATTCATAGTCCCTCGTGCGACTGCTCGTACGTCATCTCTGTCTTGATTTCTTATGTTCCTTGCTTCCATAATTTTTCATCGAGTCAACAATCTCACTCATCATGCCCACTCGTTGTGTGCCACAATACTTCATCGTGCTTTCCAAACATCTCCAAAGCCGTGGCCTTCAAGCCGCAGCCCTCACTTCCGCCACAACTCGCGTGACACCTTTTTTGTCATCCTTGCTCGGCGGTAACTCCCACACGCGATCGAAGCTCTCTGCATGAGTCTTACCGTGACACGGACAACCCTTGGTTTTGTTGTAATATGAAGCGAGAAGGTCATTGCTCCGGCCCTTGAGCGCTTGCTCAAGAGAAGCCTGGTCAGGCTCTTCAGGCGACACCGGCTCATCGTCGTCGTCATCATCATCTCCACTGTCAGGCTCGAGTGGAGGCGGTCTAGCGCTGCCAGAGGGGAAGCGCATCAGGCCGAGATCTTCATCAGCTTCGTCGTCAGAGGCACTGTCAGAAAGGTCGTCTTCGTCTTCTTTGTCAAGACCAGGGATGTTGTTACTTGGTGGTGGTGGCGGGGATCTGCGTCCGAGCTGGCCGGTCGATGGCTTCTTTTTGAGATCTCCGGTGCCTTGGAACTGTACTGCTTTGGCCCTCTGTGATTTACCGATGTCGTGTTCAATTTCGACTATGCGAAGGCGAAGAGACTCGTAGTGCATGAGGTGACCGACGACAAAGCGCAAATCGCGGTCTTTTGAGTTTGCTGCCATTTGCAGGCGGCACTCGGCTGTGTGAGCGAGGCGGTAGACCTCTGGGAGGGACATGTTGAACTGGTTGAGAGGAATGGAGGTGGAAGAGATCACTTGGGCCTGGTTGAGGGTGTGTTACGAGGACCTCCAAGTTTCGGTGGTATTATTTTCGCGCAGCCGCGTGCTTGAGGCGTCAGCGCAGACGCTTTTCAGTGTTAAGTATGGGCAGGAATGTTGGTGTTGTTGCCAAAGTCAATGGGTCGCCACTACAAACAATAGATTTCAGTGTTATTAATCGATGTGAGTTTAAGCTTACGGCCCGTGAGGCAACAACAATGACTCCATGGGTGTTTGTAAGCAGACAGATCGCCGTATCGAGTCACCGCAGTCAGCTGATCTGACTGGTTTCTTGGAAGCAAGGAGGGCTTGAAGGAGCTGGGGAAGTTGATGTCTCTCGAGCCGCTGTGCATATATTTACGTCCAGCGATTGCAACAGCCATGCTCGCATCGATGCGCACAGTTATTGACTCAGGTTGCCCTGCCGTTGAGACACCACCACAGGTTATTGCGTCCTTCGATCTCCCGTTTGCTAACATCATCGGCAACATATATTGTGATAATTGTGTTTGCCACCAAGATATAGTCACTTTGAATGACCCACGGCTGTATGCAGACTTTCCGCGCAAGCAGGTGGGGGTGGGTCCGTGGGATGTATAGAGGAGGGCAGATCAAGCTTGGCGGGCAGCTTGCGTGGTGTATGGGTGTGATGAGTGTGTGATAAGGACGACAGCTTAAAGAGAACATCTTCAAAGCAGTATAGGTATCGTTCTGAGTATCGCATAGCCAGCATTCTTATCCCTTATACTATCACCCGCAGTGGGAAGCATCGCGCCTGAGGTGCCAATGGCACAGCCCATCGCTCCTTCCTCATCTTTGAGGCCGACCTCGTCATCTGCTCAGGCCGCCGAAAACACTGACACCTCTGCCACATCTTCTTCAACACGCGGTCGCCCGTCTCCCTTGCTCAAGGCGTCAGCCGCCTCCACCTCCGCCATCTCCAGCTCGGCGGCCACTCCCCTCGGCACGCCTCGCTACGATCATTCCCAGTCACCCGCCGTCTCACATCGCTCGAGCTTCGCCGACAACCTGCGCAACTACCCGCCTTCACCGCGCGCCACAAGAAACCACTCCTTCTCAGGCAGCGCGCTGGCAGAACTTCTCATGAATCCTCCTTCCAAGAGCAACGGCGAGGATGCTCGCTTCAAGGGTCGCGATTGGCGCAGCATCCAGGTCAGCGAGATAATTGAGCCCACCGAGGTGCGATTTGTGCAGCTGGACACAAGCATTGAAGAGACGACAAAGCTGTTGATCAAGTCAGGAGCGCCCAATCTGGTGCTGGTGCGTGAGTCCACCAAGACCAAGACTGCAGTAGCGACTTTTGACTACTCCGACCTCAATGCATACCTTTTGCTGGTCCTGGGTCTCGCCCTGCCCGACGAAAGCGCCCAACAGCTCTCCAACCGGGCTCGTAGTGGCGAGGCTATTCCACTGTCTGACCTGCTTGACCATCTTGGAGCGCGAGAGATGCCCGCCTTCCTCCCTCACACAGCGGATCTGACACAGGCAATGGAAGTGCTAGGCGGCGGCTCTCACCGACTAATTATCTGTAAGGAAGGTACATCAGAAGTCGTAGGTATCGTCAGTCAGCTTCGCCTCGTCCGATTCTTTTTCCAAAATCACGACAATTTCTCCGCGACCGAGGCACTATACGCTCGCTCACTACACGAGCTCAGAGCCGGCGCCAAAGAAGTCGTGTTCATTAACGGTGACCGGCCACTCAAGGAGGCTCTCCTGCTCATGCATAACGAGGGCATCACTAGCTTACCCGTGCTTGACAACCAGAAGAATGTAGTTGGCAACATCAGCCATGTGGACGTGAAGGTAAGCCAAATGCACCTCTCCGTTGCAAGTGACATTGATTGACATGATCTATGCAGCTGCTCACGGACAGCTCCTCTATTCCATTGCTTAGCGATACGTGCATTCACTTCATCTCCATCATCCTCTCTGAGCGAGGCGTCAATGATGGCCAGGACTCTTACCCAGTTTTCCATGTGACGCCCGTCAGTACTCTCGCTCATACTGTCGCTAAGCTTGTTGCGACACGGTCTCACCGCATGTGGATCGTTGATCAGCCATCTCCTGCTGGCTCAGTCCCGCCTAGTCCTGGCTTCCAGCCTGCAGCGCATCCGTCCAGCGCTCAAGGCTCCCATTCACAGCATTCTCGTCCCATAACTCTGGACGATCCGACCCACGCACCACCTGGCTCGGCGATTTCAGGCATCAGCCCGGCCGCTGCTGTGACTGCTGCTGCGCTTCCCGGCCAAAATATGAGTGGACGTCTGTCAGGCGTTATAAGTCTGACCGACGTTCTAAACCTCTTCGCTCGCGCAAGCGGCCTGTCACCGAAGGACCCCGAAGAGGAACGCCAAAGGCGACGACGCTCCAGCTCGAGCTCCCTACGGCCCAGCATGGACAGCTTGCGAAGCAGCATAGATCTGGGTCGCAGTCCGAGCGCCAGTGGAGGAAGAAGGTGAACAGTAAGCAAGGAGTATGATGAGGTATACAAGCAATCACATTACACAAGTATGTGATCAATCTTGAAATTGATTGGACAGGGTCAGTCATATTTCCCGATCGCGTGTCGGCGAGAATTAGAAGCCTTGAGATCGATGCGAAATGGCAACGACGGCGTTCGAGACATGAGTGGCGCAAGGCGCACTTCAAACGGGTTGGCAGCGTACATAGCGCTCCGGACGCGATCAATGCATAGATGAATAAGGACGATCTGTCCATTTTTGTGCTCTCCGTCAAACCCTCAGACTCTCATGTTGCTGTATGAACATGTTACCAAGGTACGTACAATCGGTTTAGTTATACTCAAGCACCGATCCCAACACGAGATTACAGTGTTCCTGGGCAGAGACCGGAGCTGAGTAGCAGCAGAAGGTCCCGTACAATAGGTATGTAAACAGATCCAATATGACAACATCGCAACTTCGCAGAACATCGGCCTGCGCATATCTGATGCACCCAGACAATTAATAGACCCGAACCGCTTTCAAACCTTTGCACCACCGAGCAATAATCTCTCAATGCTTGTCCTGACTAGCAAAAACGCCACACCAGCAAGGCGCAGCAACAAGTCGTGGCGCAGCACGCTCAATCGCGTCCACCGGGCCCAGACAAAAAGAAACAAGCTCAACAAGCTTCCAGCGCGATCACATGCGCCCCGCACCAGACAAGCCTAGAGATCGACCTGGACCAGCCTCCAAACAGAACTGAGTGTGTGTGGGCCACGCAGTCATAGTGGTTGGTGGGTTGCCCTACGGGTGGTGGTGCAAAGATTAGAAAAGCGCGCCGCCATTTGTTTGGGCTGGGAGGGAGTATATAATAGAAGCGCGAGGGCCGTTGTCTTGCTGGGGTTTTGCTTTTTCTTCTTATCATCTCGACAACCGAACATCAAATTAAATAAATCGCTTTACAGTAGCCAATACTTACACGCGTCAACGATCTCGTAAACGCAACCATGAACAACAACCAAGGCGCCCCCGGTCAGAAAGAGGACTTCCTGGACAAGGCTCTCGATAAGGTCGAGCAGATGGCTGGCAAGAAGGTATGCGCGAACATGTCGCAAACATACATCAAGAAGGAAAGCGCAAATGCTGATGGCGACCATAGTCCGGCCACCCCGTGAACCCCGGCCAGTATAGGGCGCAAAACGAGAAGATCACCGACAAGCTGCGCGGCATGTTCGAGAAGGCCACTGGCAAGAAGGTACATCTACGAGGAGGAGAATGCGGATCAAGTGACAGTACTAATATGGTTGTAGGTGCCTTCCAAGATCTCCAACTAAACGCCGTGCGATGCAACAATCTTAGCCCGAATACACGTGCGGGCGAAGTGCAGGCGTCGCTACCATGTCATGAGAGTTGCTTGTTGTTTTTGAGATACCACTTGCTTTGATATTACATTAATTCTATATTAGTCATTTCCGTTCGCGCTCCAAAACATTTCTCTTGCTGTTCGGCTAACCGTCTTCCATCATTTATCGTACACAGCGTCTACCTGTCCACCTGCGCGCATTCAGTTCAAATGAACTCCAAGCCGAGGCTCTCTTTCACAATCGAGAGCTTCTCTGGGTCCGGATTCACATCTGCGATGACCTCCCACAGCTCTGTTCGAATCTTGCGCCTAACAGCCAGGCTTCGCTGCCACTTGTTGTACTCAGGAGCGACCTTGTCGCGCTCCTCGGAAGTGATAGGCTTGACATTGCCATTCTTCAGCTTGGCGAGCCGCTCGCACATCTCCCCTTTCTGCTGCTGCAGAGCCGCGACGGAAGCCTTGAGCTCTGGCAGCGGCGCGACAGAAGCGTGATCCTTGAGAGAAGCGCGGAGATCTTTCTCGTCGGCCTTGAGAGCTGCAGTGGCGTCCTTCAGACGTGTGGTCTCGTTCTCCATGTTTTGGAGAGTCTCGAGTGACGACTCATCGGCTTCTTCCTGACCTGAGAGTCAGTTCTGGGTGGCCAAGGGATCAGAACAGCGATCTTTAGATTCCCGGCATACCTGGATGGAATGGTAGACAAGCTGCTTGCCCGCGGCTCTGCCTTCGATCTCATTGCGCTCGTGCAAGTCTTTGAGCAGCTTTGCAGCAGCGGTCTTGGTCACGCGATTCTTGAGGTTGGCGCTGATATCTGTGGCGCTGTATGGGCGGTTCTGCTTGCGCAAGTAGTCGAGGACCAGGGCGGCGGACTGCTCGGGGGTGAGCTTTGCTTCTTTTTCTTCCTTCTTGGTGGGCGCCATGTCCTTGGCGATGAGTACTTGTCAGGCTGTTTGCGGCCAGAGCTTGAAGTAGATAGTTGTGCTAAGTGCCGAGTTTTAGTTGATGGCAGACTGGCAGTTTCGGAGTGCGTATGAGGTGTGGTGAAGTCGGGCAAGCTGTTTGGCAAAGAGATGAGGAAGGAGCAACAGGCGCATTGTAGACTTCGTCGACCGAGGCGCGGCAGGCGCGGCGCGACGCCATGCAATGCGATGCGATAACACGCGAAGCAACACGCACAAAGTATACAATTATACAACATCTTCTAAGGTCCCAATCTTTGTGTGCCTCCAATTGGGCCCACCGCGATGCCGTTCGCTGCGCCGAGCGTGCCTCTGCCAGGTCCGACACCAGGGCTGTTCGCACTTGTGCTCGGAAGCACGCCGTATCTTCCGTATGTCTTCTGATCCACACTAACGTAGTGCGGCAATCTGCCCAGCAAATTCAACTTGCCCTCCACCCATCGCAAGATCTTCTCACTCGGCGCAAGGAACTTGATCCAGCCCAGACCCCACAGGTATCCCACCACCGCTCCGCACAGGTGTCCGAGGAGGCTGGTATTCGGGATTAGGAAGTGAATGACGAAAATGATGAAGAGTGGTGATGTCCAAGTCGGAATGGCGTAGTCGCCGATGGTGAAGGCTGGGTTCTGGCGGTAGGTCTTGATCGCTTCGATGCAGAGGAGCAGGAAGACCCAGATGCTTGCGCCAATGATCGCTGAGTTGCTGCGGAAGACGAAACGCTCCAGGATGGTGTAAATGGCTCCTGGAAGTAGGCCGAACGGTCCAGTGAATAGAAGGAGGGTCACAATGGTGCCGTTCTCCATCTCGAAGCGCTCGAGAAGAGGCGTCAGAGCGATGCAATTGAGCAGGAAGTGGAAGACATTCTTATGCAGCAATGGATATGTGTTCAATCGGTAGACTGCGCAGAGCGAGGGTTAGTTGCGCCCATGCATTGCAACCCATTGCAAGACTTACGAGTGCCGAGATTGATCTCTTGCGGGATGAGTGCTCCCCATTGCTCCAGCTCTGGACGGAAGGCCTTTGCGAGCCAGAAGGCCGTGAAGAGAAGTAGCAGCAGCCTTGTCGCCAGAGGTAACTTGGTGAAGAAGCTTCGTATGCGACGGGCGTCCGGGACCTGAATGAAGGATACCATGGTTGTTGGAGTAGGGTGGATTCGTACTCGGCGTGTGCACTCAAACAGCAGTCGAGGAAACAAACAGCTGCGGAAGACGACGGCAGGGGTGTCTCGTTCGGATGTCGCGTGTGCATGGACTCTATAGGAGATTGAGACTGATGCTAGGATCGACGCCAGTGACATGATGGTGCTTGCTTTAGCGGCTGCAGGGACGTGGGGATAAGGAAACACTGCCGCTGGCCTTTTGAACGTATATATACATGTATGTAAGAAAGCGAGTTGCTACTCCGGGTACAATACTGCGTATCTTACGGATGTGCATACATCGCGGCTAGCAGTTTGTGCTCGTACTACCGGCGACGGGTAGTAGCAAATAACAACAATGGGCCTGTGTAAGTGGAAGATCCATGCGACTCTGCCACGGAGAGCTGACTGACCATCTAGCCTACAGCTGCACGTCTTCTCACTCTTCGCCGCTCTCCGATCCTCCTTAAGCTCCCGCCATACCTGTCAGCGATTTTCGTTGTTGTAGGTGTAGTATGGCTACTCCTCCTGCCACTCAACGACTACTCCCGGCAGACATACGTTTCTGAGAATGCCATCCTGCCAGGACAGGTACATACCTACTTTGGGGGAAGCGAACACAATGTCTTCCGCGCATTCCGACAAGAGGTGCACGACTACAGAGATTTGTCTGAGGCAGATAGAGTCGCTGGCCTGGGCAGAATCATGCGCGAGAGTGGGCTGAAGGTGGCCGAGCAGGCGTACACATATCATGCGGCTGGAGAGGATATCACAGGCACCAATGTCTACGGCATATTGCAAGGACCTCGAGCAGACGCCACCGAGGCGATGGTGATCATGGCTGGCTGGAAGAATTTCGAGGGCCTGGTCAACTACTCGGGTGTCGCTCTCGTCTTGACTCTGGCCCGCTACTTCGCCCGCTGGAGCATCTGGAGCAAGGACATCATTGTGATCATCTCACCAGAAAGCACCTATGGCCCGATAGCGTGGGTGGACGCATACCACAGCACTGCTCCAATTGTAACAGCGACGCGCAACATCAGTACACTTCCAATCAAAGGCGGCGCTCTACAAGCCGCTCTCGCAATTGACTACCCGATTGGACCATGGGGTCATCGCTTTGACAAAATCGACATACAGTATGACGGGTTGAACGGCGCACTGCCTAATCTTGACTTGTTGAATACTGCTGTCTCGGTCGCTTCAGGCCAAGTGAACATTGGCTGCACTCTGCATGGCATTTCCGGCCACAAAGACAGCTACACGGACCGCTTACGTACGATCGCCGCAGGCCTGGCCACGCAGTCTTTGGGCCACGCCACGGGTCCGCACTCAGCATTCATGCCGTACCATATCGACGCCATTACACTGAAGACTATGGGCGACGGCTGGCATGACGAAATGAGTCTCGGTCGCGTTACTGAAAGCTTGATCCGCTCAATCAACAACCTCCTCGAGCACCTCCACCAGAGTTTCTTCTTCTACATTCTGCTCAATGCGAACCGCTTTGTCAGCATAGGAAACTACCTCCCGGCTGCCATGTTGATCGCAGGAAGCTTTACCGTTTCGGCTCTCGCTCTATGGGTGCAAAGTGGCCGAGCAGCTTCACCATATCCCACATCTGCCCGACCATCCGAAGAAAAGAGCAGCAAACTTCCTGAAATGGAACTCGTCCACGAAGGCGAAGATGTCGCTCTCATCCCCAAAATCTCTCTCGAGCCCGCCGAGCGCCAACTCTTCCTCCCAGCCCTAACACTCCTCGGCATCCACCTCGCCAGTTCCATCCCACTCTACCTCCTCACCCACCTCAGCAAAAACGTACGTCAAGCAGACCCTCCCAGATCACTCACCAAATCACGCTAACATAATGCCCTACAGTCTCTCCCCTCAGCCCTCAACGTTCTCACCTTCCTCTCCATCCTCCTCCCCCCAACCCTCGCCTACACCCTCAAAACCACCCTCCACGCCAAGCCCCACCAACTCCAAATCCTCCAATCCCTCTCCCTCCTCCTCCTCGGCGCAAGCTACTCAACTCTCGCAACGCTCAACTTCAGCCTGGCCTTCGTCATCGGCCTATTGACCACGCCACTTGCTTTCGTCCGCCAGACACACTCTCCCGCGTTTGTCGGTTTGGCGTATGTGGTGCTGGCGGCGCTTTCGCCTATGAGTGCTACGTATGCTATGGGGTTGTGGTGGTATAGGGACCAGGGACTCGCTGCGGTGCTGGTGGAGTTGGCGAAGGGGTGGGTTGCGCAGGGGGTGTGGACGGAGTTTGTGGTTTGGGGGATTTGGTGGCCGGCTTGGGTTGTGGGTGGAACGGCGGTCTGGAGCGGGGTGTTTTAGAATGGAGGAAGAAAGGAAAGAGAGATAACGAGCGAGCGTGATAAGCTTAGAAGCTAGAAAAGTTGCACAATGTGCTGCTGGGTGGCATGCGGGAGAATCAACGAGATGCATCAATAATGGAAGAAGAATTCTCAATCAGCCTTCCACCTCCGTCCGCCTCCTTTCCTCCATAGCCAAACCGCTTCCGTCGCGTACGCTTTTGCGCTCATATGTCTGCCGCCGTCTACACCATTGCCCTCACTCTCCGCTACTAGCTGTGCAATCACATGCTCCTTCTCCACCTCCCTCCACAACCCTCTCGCCAGCTCGCCGAAAGTCTCATCAGCGCCAGGCCTGTTGGCACCCTCCTCACCGGCATCTCCGAATTCACCCTTGCCGAGCCTGTACAATATACGACCCAACGTCTGGAACGCCACGCATCGCTGTGCGGGATACGTGCTGCGGCTGAGAATCGCGAGTTCCGGGATCGTGTAGCCTGCGGCTTCAGGCGCGTTGCCGTGGTGGTGCAAGCCCTCGCTCACGGGGATTGACGCGGAGGTTTTGGGCGCGAGAAGCTCGCCGGCGAACGAGAAGCGGATTTCGTTCGGGTTGAGGGAGGAAGAGGCGGGCGAGTATGCTGCTTTGTCTGCTTTGCGGGTGCGCATCCACTCGAGTTTGTCCGGGTCTGAAGGCAGGGAGGGGAAGTATTTTTCGTGCAGGTCTGTGAGGAAAGTGGCGCTGTTGGGGTCGAGGGAGGGTGGCTGGGCGGGAGTTGGGAAGTGGATTGAGTCGTGGGTTTGTTCATCTGCTTCTTCGGGGGTGGGTTTGATGGCGTCTGGGAAGTCGGGCTCGTAGTCGAGTTCTATTGTTGGTTCTTGGTCTTCGTCTTGCACGGTGGGTTGTTTTGGTGCAGAAGGTGCTCTGTCCTCTGCGAACGCGACAGATTTTTGCTTGGTAGGTTTCTCTCGATGGAGGATGCCGCCTTCGATGGGCTCGGGCGGAGGCTGAAGGCTGTCCACTTCGTTGCTGCCGCTGTCTATGTTTGAGCGTGCCAGTAGCTTTTGAATGAGATCCGCGTCCAGCGACCCGAGCAGCTCAGCTCTGGCTTCTGCGATTTCGGCCTCGGACATGCCAGCAAGGACATCGCGATTTTGCTTGTCAATTTGTATCTTCTCCTGGTCCTGCCAGTTTTTGGGTGAAGGATCCTCATCTCGGGTGGCATTTTGACGCGGTCGTTGCGCGCCCGCAGATACAGTAGTTCCATCGCTCAACACTGTGGTCTCGGCTTGCTGCTTTCTTTGCTTGAATCTGCTTTGTATAGGTCGCTTTTTGTGCTCAGGAAACCCGGTCTTGCTCTTCAGTGTAGGAGCGCTAGGCGGCGTAGGAGCCGCGGATTTTCTCTCCAAGACATCGCCTACGAATGTGAAAGGCGAGGGCGCGGCAGCCACAGGCTCTGATTGACGAAGCTCGCCATCGTCATCGATATCGAGCACAAATTTCTCTCCGCGGAACATCTTGGTGATTTGTGTTTTCCTGAGGCGTGCCTTTGGTCTTTGGTGAAGGTGTTTTATGTGGCGTTTCAGGTTGCGCTCGAAAATAGACTCGCCCTATCGGGTAGCCCCGCAGGATCTAGATGGATTGTGGAGCACAAGGTGCAGAGCTGCAGGAGCCCTTTGTAGATGTGATGTCTTCGCTATCGGTACGTTAAGGGATTTATACAATGATGTCGATACACAATGCCCTAAGCAAAAATCGTATGAGTAGTGCATGCATGTGCTCGAGCATAAATTGCAATGACATGACCAATTTGCAGGTGGTAATCACGCGGCCAGCTAGGAGTGAAAGCTCGCCACCTCTCGACCGCTGTATAAGGTAATGGAAAGATCAAAAGGAAGAAAACCTAGACAAACGCACTGGACAACAAGATACCCATACTGTGGGATGCCCGTGACAAAAGCTCTAGGCGTCGTCGCGACAGTGCAAGAACAACCACCAACAATCTCCCACGCGAAAGCACTACTGACTACTGCGGGAGATCTGCCCACCAAGGAAGGGATGTCGGGCTTCTAGAGGGAGGCTTGCCGCCGGTTAGCTCAGCCGAACTTCTCTCTTGCCTGTCACTTTCTGCGGGCTTGCCTCGCCCAAGCAGCCGGACTTGCTTGGGCAAATTACAGCAGCGATGAATGGATCTGCTTGTGCCTTCGCCTTCCCTCCCCAGCGGCTGGCATGATCGAAGCCCGTCCGCCGTGACTGGACCACCGCCCGACGGAATCGCGGGGTGCGCTCGGTTTTGTGCTTGTCATGTGTGCTTGGGGTGTGGTTTATGGATGGCCCGTCCGCGTGCGCGCTCTGGAGGCTGTTGCGTTGGCGTTGGCCTGCCTCAACTTGATCCAAATCCCCAGCGTCTTTTGCGATTCCTTTCGCATTCCCCTTTCCTGCCTACTTTCTTCCACTTTGCCGTGTGTCTTGCTACTGCGCAAGTCGCCTTTGCATCAACCAGCCCTTTTTCGCCATCGCCAACGCCCTTGGACCGCCTGATATCTGACACATCAATCACGCTCAACACCATCCCGACATCCAACAGCCGGTCCGCGCTCGTGTGCAAGCAGTAGCCGGCATTGTTGTTGTTGGCGCTGTTGTCGCCTATACAGCGTCCTGCGACGTTGGAAGTCGCCGTCTCTGCCTGCCTTTGATCGGCCAGCCCGCGTCGGATTGGTCCATCCCCTCGAAGTGCTTCACTGCCGCATTTCACAACCACTTTTTGCTTCGGTCGGCATCGCAATTGCCTGTCTGCGCTCGCATTCTGTACAACTCCTCAGATCGTACCCGCTATACCATCTTCTTGGCACTATTCACCCGGTCACCCTGCGATGGCCATGCCGCCAGGCTTCGGAGACAGAATGCCGATCGACGACGCCGCGTCGGAGCACAGCTCCTCGTCCATTTCGTCGCCGCCAACGTCCCCGCAGAATGTTGGCTTCGCCTCAGATACCATCCGCGTTGCACGCCCGCATCCTTCAAATCCAGATGTTCTTGGTGGAGGTGTAGCTGCCTCCGCGGGAAATTCCGCACTTTCATCCAACCTCACAACCGCGCACACTACCGCCTCGTCAGCAAATGCACCTGCAGCAAATAATGCCGCTCCGCCTGTGAAAGTCAAGCGCCAACGCAAGAAGAAAGAAATTACTGCTGACGGCAAAGCTACCGACGACGGCACACCCAAGGAGAAGAAAACTCGCAAACCGCGCGAGCCCAAAGACAAGACGGCAGCCACTGCTGCGGCCTCCCGCAAGAAAGTCAAGACTGAAGACAAAGCCGCACCAGATGCACCCTCGCAGCCCCGCCAACCAACCATCACTGAGATGGTGCATGCCTACCCTCAATCCATGACCGCACCCAGCAACACTGTGTCACCTCGTCCTTCACACACTTACAGCGACGGCCAAGTGAGACCAAACCTGATCTCACACGCATCCAACAGCACCCCCGCGCCTCGGCCATTCTCAAGCGGACAGAATTACGATCCCGTTCGTTCTGCAACAATCGACTCTAACCCGTCGCGTCCTGTGCAGTCACTTGCTGGACCTACGCCAACTCAGCCTTCACCTCACGTCAACCGCGCCTCTGCGTCGCCGTCTATTGCCAGCTTGATCGATCCGCCAATCAGTAGACCTTCTGTCCCCACCACAATACATTCTCCACAATTGAAAATGCAACAGCCTGTTGTGTCATCACAGCCTCACTCGCCCACACCAGTCCAAAAACCAGTTGGCACATACTCATATCCTTCGAATCCTTCACCATCAGTATCAAACTCCACAGCCACCATTTCCAACATGGACGGTGCTATGGACATTGACTCAAATGGTCGCGCTACCAAACCTCAGATGCCTACGAAGAAGACCGAAGTGAAGGATACTTCTAAAACGAACTCGGGAGTACCTACACCAAAAAACAGCCGACCTACCCCTCCACCAGCAGCGCCTAAGAGTGCCGGCACTGGCTTACTTGCAAGCTCGGATCTCTTCGGTGGTGCTACGAACAATGAAGCAACCGAGCGTCGTGGAGTCAACATTGACATTCACATCAAACTGAAGCCTGAAGGAGGCAACACTATCAACATCGCACAGGAAATCCTCCACAAGTATGGCCACGACGCCATCAACCCACGTGCCGCTGCCCACAGACAGCACCTCTTGCAAGTTGCGGCTGCCGCTAACAGAATTGACGGCGGGTCTGCAGATGATATGAGTGTGGACTTGTCAGATATGGCTGATGATAGCAACGTCGAGATGGGTGGTATGGAAGACACAAGCGCACAGCCTGCTGACGGCGAGAAGCCCCGCAAGCGTCGCAAGAAGGTCGAGGAGTATGACAAGGAAGACGACTTCATCGATGATACGGAGCTTGCGTGGGAGGAGCAGGCTGCTGTGGCCAAGGATGGCTTCTTCGTCTACAGTGGGCCTTTGATTCCTCCAGGCGAGGCGGCACGCGTCGAATCGTCTGCTCCCACACGTGGCCGTGGCAGAGGACGTGGTCGCGGTCGTGGCGCTGCGGCATCGGGCACTACACACGCCTCGCTCGCAGAGAAGAAGGACACGGGCGCTGCGCCAGCTCCTACAGGCAGAGGTAGAGGTCGTGGTCGCGGCACTGGTACCACTCGCAAGCCCAGGATCACCAAGGCGGATCGCGAGAGAATGGAGTTCGAGAAGAGAGAGCGTGAGCGCACTGCTGCCGGTGGGCCCATGCCGACTGCAACATCGACGCTTGCGATGCAGAGCATGAGCACGACTGCTTAGGAACGTGGTTACATGTCTTGCGACGTATCAATACAATCCATTGAACCGCGCATCACTCCTTCGTATCTCTCGTCGAAGGATCAGGCCAAAGAGCACACGAATCATACTGAATGCGTCCATCACTTTTTCGAACATCCGTTCGTTCTTCCTGACTTGGTTCCCGATCACTTGGTCGAGTTTCCAGGCGAGCTGGATGTTACAGTACCACCTAGAAGCCCTCCACGCCCTATCGTCTGGAAGCCACAAATTACTGCACAGTCTACCAAATCACCACATTCACATCGCGGCCAACGAGTTCGCGAGCTAGAAGAGGGCTGTCTCTTGCTTGCACATTTCAAAAGTCATGGCCGTATTCATCAACCTTCCGATATCATAGAGTGCAAGCCGATAAGAAGTTCTCTGCAAGCAATAAATCAGCGACATGGGCTCGTCATCGATGCTTCTCTCGAAATCATCACAAGGTCACCACCGCAGCAGCTCTAGCACTGGGGGGGCATGCTACTTTCACTGCCTTTTTTTCCTTTTAACTTTCTCTTTCTCTTCTTGCGATCAGCAAGCGTTACTCGCTCTGCGCCGGCGCGTTATGGTTTAGCGAGCGGTGAGGATTCCATTCTTCGTACTAGATTTCTTCTTTTTCTGTTTTCATATTCGGGGTGCTTCTGGCTATGGGGGTGTCCAGCGATGCGAGAGGGCTTCTTGCGGATACCGGAAAAGGCTGAGGGACGAAGGCCTCGTCTGTTGTGCTAGAGAGGTAGCATAATGACGAACAGAGAATACTTGTTACCTACATTGAGCTTCAAAACGTGTTTGGATATTGATGTGCCTTTGTCATCGCGCGCATTCGGTCGCATTATGTGCCACTCAGACTTAAAGAGCTCGTGTGTGAAGAAGAAATCTCGTTTTATCTTTTTGAATAAGGTACAGTATTTTGGTACATGGTATTCTCTGCTCCGCTGCTGCACTGACGGTCGTTTCCACTCTCCTATGCAAACATAAATCCTCTTCGGTGACTGCCTCTCCCCGAGACATTGATTGCTCTTCAGCCCTCGCTCGAGCCATGTCTTGTGCAGCAACTCAAGTGTTCGGCAGCAAATTGCTTTCCAGCTGGTCTCCTTGCCAGCAACTTCGCGTGCCTTGACTTACAACATCCATCGCTCGTGGCCACCGCTCACTCCTTCTTGGCCTCCTCAAGTCCTTGCGCCTCCTCTGCCCTTCGTGAACGCTGAGAAAGAATATCCATATCAGGCCGGCCGTACTGCGCAATGTCTTCCTCCAAATCCTCAGCGTCCAGCCCCGAAAGGTCAGCCAACTGCTCGTCTCTCGCAGCATTCGGCGTTGCCCGCGCCATCAGCTCGCGCTCCTTCTCCGCCTCTTCCATCCTCAGCGCATAAGCATCCGGCTCATCTTCGTGCTCCGCCTCCTCAATCTCGTCGTCGAACACTTCCTCGACCTCGTCGTGCTGTGACTTCGCGCCCTCCTCGCCGCTCTTGCTGGCTTCGATTTCCTCCTTGGTCGGCATGGAGAGGCCGTGTCGGGGCTGATAGCTGATGATTCCTTGCTTCGCGTCTGCCAATCTCTTCTCCTGGCCCGCCTCGCCTGCGCGTCCGAGAGCGCCGGCAATGACTTGCACGCAACGCAAGCTGTCGTCGTTCGCGGGAATGGGGTAGGTGACCCACGTGGGGTTAGCGTCTGTGTCGATGATGCCAATGGTAGGGATGTTGTGGATGCCGCACTCGTGCAGCAGGACGTAGTTCTCCAGCGGGTTCAGGCAGACGACCAGATCGGGTTTAATGGCAGGGCCGACCTTGAGCTGCGGCTCGAAGCCGTGCTGCTCGCGGTCCAGCTCGTTGATGACTTTTTTCTTGCAGCGGCGTAGGATCTGCTGGCCGTTGGTGAGGGTGCCGGGCGTCCACTTGTCGAACAGATGGCAGCCGCCGGCTAGTTCTGCGGCCTTGACCACGGCGCGCGCCTGGCCCTGGCGGGTGCCGACGAACAGGATCAGACCGCCTCGCGCGGCGACGCCCTCGACGACTTTGCAGGCGCGACGCAGGTGGGACGCTGTGACGTCGAGGGAGATGATGTGAATAGGGTCGTGATCGCCGCGGATGCCGAAAATGTACTTTGCGTTTATGGGGTTCCAGAGCGATGTGGCGTGGCCCAAGTGCGACTGCGAGGCCATCAGGAGTTCCAGGGTCACATCTTGCGGCCTGGGCGGGTTGTGCAGCAGTTCGTGTGGTTTGTAGAAGTCAACGGCGCCAGATCCGAGGCCGGTGGTGTGCTTCTTCTGGTGTTGGAAGAATTCCCAGTCCTCGACGGTCGTGTCCTTGGGGTCAATTACCGCCTGCGGTCTTGAGGAGGCGCTTTGGGGCAGATTTGATGGGTCTTCGGTGGAGATCTGGGCGCTGGAGGGAGTCTGGGTGACGAGCGAGCGGCGCCATTGTGAGGCGAGGAAAGGAGTGGGTGCTCGGGGGAGGGCGAAGCGGCCTGGGAGGATGCGGTTAGTTGGATGTGAGTAAGTGAAGTGGCATGTCAGGTGATATGGATTACCCTGGCGCAACAGTAGCGATCTGACAATCATGCTGGATTTCATCTCTGCCCGAATGCGACTCTCAATCTACACTGCGCCGCCAACATTCAAAGCCGATCGGAGTCGCTGCTGCTGCCAAGCCCCAAGCAACTTTGGCCGCCGCAACAACCTCCATTGGGAAGCCAGCCAGCCAGGGTAAGGTAAGCAAGCACATTATTGTGCATGTGACATTGAAAGTGTATATCTATACATCTCACATGTACTGATAAACAACACACCTCCATGTACCAAGGCTGCCACCACACCTTTCATGCCATGTCGTCCAAAGCTGTGCCAGCGACTGGCTGCGCAGCTCACACATCCACCACCACCTGCGCCCTTCGGTAGCAACCACATCTGGATCTCTGACGACCTATTATCCGAAGCCTTCAACCGCTATGTTCGCGTTTCGCATGCCACCAGACGGTATGGGAGCAATGTTCCAGGACCATTGGAAGCGCGTAGAAGGGCTTCGAAGAGGAGAATGGGTTGCATGGTCGCAGCTACGAGCATGGGACCACCGGGCGGAGACTTTGGAGCACTCTTTGGTTCTGGATCTGGAGGGGGAGGCGGAAATACTGTAGAGAGTGGCTGGACCTGGATGGCTCCTGGAGCACAGCCGGCTCCTACGAAGACGACCTGCAATGGCTGGAATTGGGGAGCGAAACCTATTGTGCATCCACCGGAGTGGGAACAACTCCTAGAACTACCTCGGACGGGAGAAGAACTGGTCGAAGAAAGCCGAGAAGCATTCGAGGAGCTGTTACAGGACGCAGAAGGCGTTGACGTGCTCGAGGCATCAGACGTGACTATCTTGACCGAGTTTCTGGCAAGCTCAGCGGATGAGCCTGAGGCGAAGAACATGAGCCGCTTGATACAATGGCTATCAGGGCGCTCTATCAGTGACCCAGCCTGGCAGAAAATCAATACTCTTCTTTGTGACAAGATAAAACTGGCCTCTATTGACAATGAGGAGCTGCTCGAGGTCATTCGCACGCTGCCAAATGCGCTTGATTGCAAAAAAAACGAGAGCGCTCGACAGCGACTACATCGGATCTACGCCGACTTTGCCGAAAATCTTGAGGATCGAGCTTCGAGCCTCAAATCCGTCTTCCAGACGATGTTTGAAGAAGTCCACAAAACAACGCAGGACGCGCAAGCATGCTCGACATTGATCGCTATATTGGTCAGAACCACTGGCAACGATGATTTGGATGTCCTATCGCAAAACACTTCCTCGACGCTATTGGCAATCCATAACTGTGGCGCTGAAGACCTCACCCGGACCCAGCTATTGTCCGAATTGCAAATGGCACTATGCCACATTCCCTCTGCAGCCATCGCGGACGTGCTCAAACTTGCTACACGCGCGATCATGGAAAATGGCCGAAGTGTGTGGCGTTACAAGGGTCTCGAAGCGCAGACATGGCTGGACTGCGTCGCCCCTGCGTCCTTCCCGGTTGATCACATGTCTATCGTCTACGCTGAGGTTGCCAGACACATTGCTCTTCGTCACATTGTCGAACGCTTCGCACCGAGGCACGTCGACCCTTCCGATATTGCAAGGTTTCTGCTACGGACCTGGCTTCCAAATTCTGGTTTTGACACCATGCCCCATTCGCGATTGAAGAGTGGCAATGCTGCCTATAGCTCGCGCGGTATAAAGCTCATACAGCATGGCCTTCGTACCCCTTCCAGCACAGATCTGGCTGCGGTTGAAGCTGAATTCGAAAACCTGTATTACAGGTCCGAAAATCGTAATGCTTGGCCGAATCTAGTCAAAGCATTCAGGCGAAAAGGCTTTTCGTACCACCACGTCGTCCTCCTCGTCTTGGACATCTGCAAGGTACGACATGAACCAGAGACGATCTATTGCATCTTTTCCAAGATGCTCAAGGACGTCGAGCTCGCCATTCCGACAGATATCTACGTTTCGATCATCGAACATTTCATGGCTAAGGGAGAGAATTACCTGGCGTACAGAGTCTTCTGCGAATCACCATCAATCGCGATAACCGACGTGCCTGAGCTGCCCATGGCTCTGCTGAAGGATGTTAGGGTCAAATTTGACATTTTCGAGCTGCTCAACCGACAACCAGAGACCGTGCCAATGGATTTTAGGGACACGCAAAAGCTCTCCGTCACACCCGGACACATTGAGGTCGTCCACATGCTCGCACATAATTGTGCGAACATGGAGTCACTGCGGCCGTCCCAGGCTTACCGCAACGTTTGGGCTTTGTACCGTTGGCTGCAAGATCGCGGCGCGCCTATACAATCTCTCGTATCGCGCGCTCTAGTCACGGCCGGCATCATAAGGCCGATCAAGGACCTCAGATGGATCCCGGACGAGAGGCTCGAGTACATCCTGAGCATTGTCGAGAAAGTCGAGGGCCTCGAGGTTCGGGGAAGAGTCGAGCAGCTGGCAGTCTACATGCGAGCATCTGTCCACGATAAGGTCATTGCAAAGCGCCGGGCCAAGGAGGAGAGTGCGTGGATGAGGAAATCGGCTCATCTGGTGCGTGAGGCGAAGTTCAGGCTCAAAACTTGGACTAAGCTGAAGCCGGTGCCGACTGGCGATGGACGGTCCTGGGTGGTGCCACGATCGGAGTCACCCGGGGTGAAGATCCCGCTGAATGACTTTGCTGAACTGGACGACGTGTTATCGACGCCAGCTCCCACTACAAGGCGGCCGGATCGCGAAGAAGGCAAAGTCGGATCTGCGCTCTCCGGCGCAGCCACAGATGAGGCTGATGCGCTGATGGGCGAAGAGATGAAATCCACGAACCGTGGACCAAAACCATCAAAGGCTGTCCGAATGGAAAGTTGGGCGTCGGCCAGGAACTTTCCTAGATTGGACGCCATGTCATCGACGCCAGTTTTCCCTGTAGAGCAGCCGGGTTGCGAAGAACGCAAAGTCGAATCTACGCACTTGGACGCAGTCGCAGTTCAGGCTGATGCTCTGACCAGCGAAGAGACGTCTGAATCACAAGACGTGCTTGCAGTACCAGCAGTCGAACCGATTCCATCGCCTCCAATGGAGGCGGCCTCGGGATCAGAGAACCCTATATATGATGGTCAAGCCGTCGCCCATATGTACTTCGAGCGCGCTGAGGGAAAGATAGACGAGTAGAGGACGATTACGACAAGGAACAAAGGACGGCGTCTGTGTTGCCTGGAATGAATGGCGTTTCGCACAGCGACAGTGTACATATACCCCGAGGAGTCACACTGAGTTTGTACAGATAGAAGCATTTGGGCTTGAGCTTCTTGTTTTAGATAGATGCCATACATGTATTTGCCATACTTTTCTAGGAGTTTGGGGTTTTCTTCTGCTTGTAGGCGTTCATTTGCTACACCAGACATAGGGTCCGCGTATGTTATCATGACAGCACCACTCCTGCACTATTGACTTTACTGTTACTTGTGCGTGTAAGTGTACATACTTGATCCGTGTAACAACATGACTTCCCTGTTTCCGAACATGGATCCAATACGTAGAGTGCACAACAAGGGTTAGGGGTTGATGGTTACGTGTCGAGTTGTCATTTTCGTAATCACTCAATACTGCAGCTAGGACGACGTGGATCGGAAACTGATGTAGTATGGCCAGTACAAATCTGCATACATGTGAACATGTAGTTGAACATTGAAGACGTCTTGACTAAAGTAAGTTCTACACTTCCGTGGCTTCAACGCCACAAATGCCAACGGAAGTAGTGGAGAATTTGAGTTTGGCAGTGTGAGACCAAGGAACTGCACTGCTCACGATGTCGACAAGGGTGGTTAGTGATATTCGTATTACATCCACGCATAGGTACCGCATCTCTCTCTGCTCGACTCTACTTTGAAAGGCGTGAATCGTCGCAACAGAATTATCGAATCCGAAAATAGGCAGATGAAGACGATGGCAGCCCCTACCGCCCACCCGACCCGAATCTCCGGTAGGCAAGACCTCAACCTGGTTGTACACACACCCGGACCGTGTGGGCATAACGATCCATTTGTGGATGCTATGCAGGCTCGGCATAATGATAAGCGAACCCCATGGGCATTATCCACTAGGTTTTACACCCCAGATCTCTAGATCTCTTTCCTTCGTCCGACAGATCACCGCCTCACGACACCAGGCGACGAACACGTTCGCTATGGCAGAATCACAGCCCGCCCCTCCTGAAAGCACCAACGAGAAGGTCGGAGACACCGTCGTGACCAAAGAAGAAACAGATAATGCCACCGACAGCGAGACACAATCAGCCGCCAAAGCCGTAGCCTCGACATGGAGACGGAGAGCGATCATGGCCTCGTTGTGCTTGACGCAATTTATCACGGCCTTGGACGTTACCATTATTGCTACCGCTCTACCGACTGTGACACGAGCTTTGGCTGCGAATGCCTCCGAATACGCATGGACAGGCAGCTCATTCACTCTCGCAAGCACCACGTCGTCTCCAATATGGGCTAAGCTGTCCGACCTCTTCGGCGTAAAGTGGACGTTGGTTGCTGCCAACTTCATGTTCTTTGCTGGAAGTCTTGTCGCCGCTCTGGCCAGTTCACCGGAAATGCTCATTGGCGGCCGCACTATTCAGGGTCTTGCGGGTGGAGGCATTCAAGTCTTGATCACGATTCTGATTGGCAGGATGTTCGAAATGAAAGATAGGGCGAAGTACTACGGTCTGATGGGATTAGTGTTTGCGGCGGCAAGTGGTCTTGGACCGGTCTTGGGAGGTGTTTTCACGCAGACGATCGGGTGGAGATGGTGTTGTAAGTCTTGCATCTCAGAAAATCTCCTTTGAAGTGTACGATGATCTGCTGACAATCGATTATAGTCTGGATCAACCTGCCGATCAATGCTGCAGCCCTCGCAGTGTTGGTCTTTACGCTCGAAGCTGACATCCCAACGACTCTCCTCTTGGACAGTCTTCGCGCATTGGACTGGACTGGCGTCGTCCTCATTATCGGCGGAACAGTGGCCTTCCTCTTCGGCCTCCAAACCGGCGCTGGTGCAGAGAGCGACTGGGCATCCGCCAAAGCGATAGCGCCCCTTGTCCTTGGAGTCGCAGCATTCGGTGTCTTCATCTGGTATGAGGCCAAATTTGCGAAGCAGCCTCTAATCCCAATGCACATCTTCTGCTCTCTCGGACCAGCAGCGGCCATGATAATCACATGTCTGCACAGTTTCATCTTTATCGCCTGCGACTTCTTCCTGCCTTTGTACTACCAGATCGTCCTAGAATTCTCTCCACTCAAAGCTGGCCTCGCGCTTCTTGCACTGGTCGTTCCGTTGTCGCTTGGGACCTTCCTCACAGGCATGCTGGTCAGGAAGAATGGCAGATTCTCTTTGTTCATGCTGACCGGCAGCGCCATGATGTTGATCGGCGTCTCCCTCTTCACCACTTTCGGCATCCACACTGAGTGGGCGAAGATAATCTGCCTCCAGATCGTCCTCGGAGTCGGCGTCGGCCAAGTTTTCCAAACACCACTGCTCGCGCTGCAATCTTTCGTCAGCCCCGCAGACCTCACACCCGCAATCTCTGCGCAAGGCTTTGCCAGGAACCTTTTCTCGAGTGTCAGCATTGTCGTCGGCACTGTTTTGCTCGAATCTAAGATTGGAAGCTCTTTGGATGCCGCGGACCGGACGACGGCGGAGCTGAGCGTGTACTCGGGCGCTTTCTCGCGGATGTGGATTTTCTACACGGCTGTTACTGCGACTATGCTGCTTACGAGTATAGTGATGGTGTTGCCGAAGCTGAGGCGAGATGGAAAGTGGAATCTGCCTACCAGAGGAGGCGATTCCTCCGTATAGATTGGATAGAAATACTTACATCGATCGTTTTTGGCGGCATGAATCTTCAAGTCTCATACATTTCTAATTCAGCTCTTTATCCACATGCATCGTAAGAAGACGATAAGATCGACTAATCAGAACTCACGCGTGCGACGCAATGCCTGATCAAACATGCTTCAGCGTTAACAAGTGATGAATAGTGGTTCCAGCAGTGTGGCATACTCCCTACAAGAAGTACCACACTATCTTATGCACTTAAGGCTAAGCGATACCTCGTCATGCATGCACTTTCACGTGATAACATGTGAGCGCCGAACTCCGTCTACCGAAAGCGAGCAAGCGGTGTTGTACAACAAAAGCACACATTCACGCTCTCTGCAACTTTCCCAGAACCGCACAGACGAACAGGCTGCCAAGGCTATGTATCCATCACTGATCTTTCAAGCTATACTCGTCTGCCATTGTTGCATCTTGACAAGCTGCCACACTCAGTTCCAGGCATTGCTCCAGGAACAGGCGCCAGAGGTACATTTCAATCGACCACTTCAACCCCGCAGACAACCAAACGTATACCTGCCGCTTCTGGACTGACGACATTTTCTATCGAAACGGCGGACCGGTCTTATCTTACGATGCTGGCGAACGCGGTATCTCGGACGGTAACCCTGTGACACTGTCCGACGAGTCTCATGTTTTGATGAACCTCACACGAACTCTCCATGGTCTCGCCGTCATATGGGAGCACAGGTTCTACGGTCAAAGTCTCCCGTTTACATCAGATATCGACAGCACGAATGCAGAAAAGAAAGCTGCTTATCGGTTTCTGGACACTGAGTAGGCTCTTGAGGACGCTGTTTTTTTTCCGTCGCACTTCAAGGGAACTGGACTGGGATATGCCGACACAAACTTGAAGCCCAATGCAACACCGTGGGTATGGATCGGAGGTTCGTACCCTGGGCGAAGAGCTGCGATGATTCGAAATCGCAATCCGGATGATTTCTTCGCGAGCTATAGCAGTAGTGCGGCGGTCGAGGTCAGATTGAGCTTGCCAGAATACTACCTGCACATCTCACACGACCTGCCCGCCAAGTGCGGCGACATCGTCCGGCAAGCAGTGCGGTACGCCGACGGCGTACATAGGAATGGAAGCTACATCGCGAAAATAAGACTGAGGTGGGCCATCGTTCGCCGTTTGCCTGCGGATAAGATGACACGCATTGAACGGCTTCTGTACCCGCTCGCCGCTCCTGATTTTCTCGTTACAGGCCACTTTACGACTCTGGTCGCAGCGGACTGACAGTGGCGTGGAATGGGAACGACTGGGAGGATGGCAGCCACTTGTGCATCGAGCGAGTCTGCAGATTTCGACTCGGCTTCCCAGTCTAGCGCAGCCATCGAGACGATATTGGACGCGATCGAGGCCAACAACCACCACTTTGCTCGCACGAGTGGCGATTCAGCGCCCTCTCGCCTGGATGAGCAAGCATGACAGTACCAGGCCTGCACCGAATACTTTTGGCTCCGCACGACTGCTCCGCACAATCCGCACAATGTAATATCTAGCATACTGACTGCGGAGAACATCTGGGCCGGCACATGTACACGCCAATACTTCTGGTTGAAACCGCCTTCAGATCTGAAGACGCTGGCCCCGTCTCCGTATGCTGGATGGAATAAGAACGTCAGCAACGTGATGTTCGTTACTGGCCTGCAAGATACCTGGCACCACGTGAGCGTTGCACCTAGTAACAGTCTAGTACCTGGTGCGCCACGCGACATGATGATGATGAGTAAGGTGCCACGCTTCATTGAATTGATGTCACGACGTGGGGTGTTTGGTCTGATAGAACCTGAGGGTAGACATTACAGTGATTTGATTGCCGGAAGTCGAGACGCTGAAGAAGCGACAGGGCTGTTTTTGACAGCATTAGAAGCGTGGCTACCCTTTTTCGGACACTGAGACATGGTATAGTGTTTCGAATGGATCTTGTGTAGTGTCCATGCAAGAAATGTTACTGCAGACCCGAGTACGTTGATTCGTGTGCAGGTAGTCCTGAGAATAAAGCTCATAGTAGGCACCTTTGATTTTCGAGAGAGTAATTGACTGATTTACTCCTTGAAGATCAATGTTCCATGCTTCAAATCAGCAGTTGTAGTTGCATCGAAGCGTCAGCCATGCGGTGCATGATCCATCAGAGGCGAACGCTTCAAAGCATTAGAAAGGCCGGCCGCGAACTCCGGAGCAAAGCTACCTGCCTATCACGGAAGATATCCGTTGCGATAGGCGTTCAGCCATCTTCAGCGAGAACAGAAAGATGACCCTGCGGTGACGTGTTTGGCTGCAGGAGACCTTCTCGGAGTTCGCTTTCGCGGACATGATCGACAACAACTCAGTCTACAAAAGCTTGCCTATGCTTGACCGTGACATGGCGCCTTGGTGCCTTGACCGGTCGGCAGTATATATACTGAAAACTTGACCAATCTAGGACCTTGAACAGTCCAACACTTTGTTTTCACAACATGCGGAACATCACAATGGAAGAGAGCAGCGGCTCCACACCGCAAGACCAAATGCTGCCTGTCGCCAATGCCACCATCCCGTATTGGAGAACCGAACTTCACGCACTCGACGAGCACCGCACGACCGAGGAACTGCCTACAGAATGTGACATTGCTATCATCGGTGCAGGTATGACTGGCGTCTCGACAGCATACCACATCTCGAAACTAGCAGGCGACAAAACACCGTCGGTCGTCATTCTCGAAGCAAGACAATTGTGTTCCGGAGCAACTGGACGCAACGGCGTGGGCCGATCGGTCCCCAATTTAAACATGACTTTGTCCTAATTCGGTGAACAGGGCCATAGCAAAGTACAAGCAACGACCATGCAATCATTCACGCGCCGTTTTGGAGAGGGCCCAGCCACAGAGGCACTGAACTTCTCGCGCGCGCACGTCTATGCCTTGAAGAAGGTCGTAGAGGAAGAAGGAATTGACTGCGAGTTTGAGCTACGTCGCAGCTACGATGTGTTTTGTAATGATGGCGAAGCTGAAGCAGCTGTTAATTACGTGCGCGACAGGCAATCGGCCGGTGAGCAATGGACTAATGATGTGGCGGCCCTTGTCGACACAAAGCTCGTCCAACAGGTGAGTGTCGCGGAAAGAACAAGAATGTGCTTACGCTGAAGATGGCCAGGTCACCTCCTTCAAAGGCGCCCGAGCTGCCACCAATGTTCCCGCGTGCTCGTTCTGGCCATACAAATTCGTGTCGCAACTGGCTGCCAAGCTCGTGGAGCGGGATGCTGTGAACCTACAGACCAACACCCCAGTAACACGCATCGACCGAGACGATGCTGGGAGTTCTCTGTTACGAACCTCCAGAGGAACCCTGAAGGCTAGGAAGGTCGTTTTTGCTACCAATGCTTGGACCAGCGGCATCTGTCCTGCTTTGACGAACAAAATCGTTCCATGTATGTGGCTAGCCAATCCCCCTCTCAAATAGATCTCAAGATTAGCGCTGACCGTTTTGCTTACCCAATCCAGACAGAGGTACAGCTTGCCACATCAAGCCGATGTCCGGTCCGATCTCTCCTCATCTGTCAGCCACATACAACATCAAGTATGCCCACGGAGGGCGAGTCGACTACATGAACCCTCGACCAGACAGTGGTATAGTCTTGGGTGGCGGAAAATGGACCTATGCGCAGAACCGCGACCTGTGGTACAACAATTGGGACGATTCGAAACTGATCCCAGAAGTACGACCACATTTCGATGGGTACATGCAGCGATATTTCAAAGGCTGGGAGGACAGCGGTGCTGCGGTCGACCATTTGTGGACTGGCATCATGGCATACACGGCAGACGAAGTCCCACTCATAGGCGAGCTTCCAGGTTCCGACGGACACTTTGTGGTCGCTGGGTTTAACGGTGGAGGGAATGACAGGATTTTTCTGTCTGCCCGAGGCATTGCGGACATGGTGGTCAATGGCGTACCGTTTAGTCGCACTGGAGTGCCGGTCATTTATGAGGCTACTGAGCAGCGCTTGAGTAAAGATGATGGGCATTAAGGCCGAAGTTTTCAGTGACTTGAGATGGGGCGTTCGAGCTTGTGAGAGGCTGATGAATGGATGTAGCCTAAGAGGTCGCCCCTAACTGGACTTGGAATCCTGTGACAATAAAATCAGAGCTCGGTTTGCATCTTAGTATCCGTCAGCCAGTCGTCAAAATCAGATAGACAATGGCTACCTTGTCACTGAGAAATGGCTGCTAAAGTGCGTAAATAGTATCAAACCTCTTTCGGGAAAAAAATACAGTCCATATAAGTGACAAAAGATGATCTGTTACAAACCCTGAGAATTGAACTCAGAACCGTCTGTGCTGCCAATAGAGCTTATATTGCAACTAGTTGTTAGACAGAAATCATGACCATTAGACCAGGCTTGCGGTGATAACCGTCGTTATTGTTGGTGGAGCGCCGCAAACAAAACTCATATCGCTGAGTGAAGTTTGCGCCGAGCTTCGGAGAAGATTCGGACTATATTCAGATCACATCACTCCGACTTATCAGAGTGCTTTTCTGATCGAGCAAAGGCATACAATGATGGCCAGGGAATGAATCTTGATGTATTGATGAAGGAGGTCGGGTGGTTGGGATGAGTCTGATAGGAGGTGAGGTGTTGAGGTGTTGTCTCTGCCTTGGAACTTCGATGAAGTCCTGCCCCACCAAACGTCAACCGCATTCGCTCGCTTTCACTTTGGGAATTTCAAGCCTGCGTCCAATCCGGTGTCGCCTCGAGGACAATATCAACAAAACATAACCTAAAACATAAGATGACTGAACAGCTGAAGCTCGGGTATGAATACGTCCTTCTAAGTAGCCAAGCCATGCTAATCATATCCCAAACAGCAAAAATGCCGCCACAAACGAACGCGGCATCCCATACGCTCCATTTATCGAACGAGTAGAGGACTATGTGACCACCCGCGCCGATGTCGAGAAGACGCTGCAAAGCTTCCAGGAAATGATTTCGTGAGTTTCGCCAGACTGTCTCGCAAAAACCGAGATATTGTACAGCGGTGACTAACCAGGCCATGTCAGAAAATACCAATTCATGGAGCAAAGCACACAGAAGCGTGCCCTGGGCCTTAAAGACAAGATCCCAGATATTCAGAAGACACTGGACACTGTGCAGTTCTTGAAGTCAAGAGATGTATGTCGGAAACCACTTCACTTCAAAAGCCATCACCACCCATGACTAACACAATTCACACAGGACGACGCCGAGCCCCTGGAAACATCATTCGAACTCAACGACACCCTTTTCGCCAAAGCCAACATCGAGAAAGTTGACGAGGTCTACCTCTGGTTAGGCGTACGTAAATCTTTCCCTCTCAAACGCCATGTCGAGCTCCCGGCGCCTTGCGCCATGAAACTCGACAGACTCCAAACTATACACAGCCGCCACAAGAAAAATTACTAATAATAACCCGCAGGCCAACGTCATGCTCTCCTATCCAATCCCAGAAGCCGAAGAGCTCCTCACAAACAAGCTCAGCGCCGCTCAACAGAGTCTGAGCAACTGCGAAGAAGACCTCGATTTCCTGCGCGAGCAAGTGACGGTATGTTTGACTGGATGAGCGAAAAACGCTTGAAACAAACTTCGAGTTCTTTTTTTTGTAACCACTATTACTCATTCCATTGGCTGACAACTTTCCCGCAGACAATGGAGGTTGCCACCGCGCGCGTATATAACTGGGACATCTCGCAAAAGCGTAAGGAGGAGAAGGAGGCTGGAAGTGCTTGAGAAGGCCCCACCACACCGGCTATGTCGTCAATAGAAGCAAGCAAGCATACCAAAATAGTGGCAGCATGCACGCGAACGATAGCTAAAATCAAAAGCAAGTTTGCATACGGCGCTCACCACAGCGAGTTGGTCACTATCTAGCGCCATCCCCTGCGTTCCTCGCACCTCGAGTGTGACATTGTTCCTGTGGGTAGTCCATCATAATATCCGTTTGATCCCATCCCACAAAACCATCCGTCTTGTGATCCCAATGCTCCGAGTCATCCATCATCCAGCGTGCGTTTCCAACGCAACCTGCCCTGTACCAGTGACAAGAACATGATGCCTCAGTACCTCCCTTCCTAACCCATGACAGAGAATTCCAGATATATGAATAGAGAGATCGAAATGTTAAAACCTACCCACCCCTCTCACCGAACTCCTTGGCCCAGTCTTCGAATTCTTTCAAGCCCTGCTTGCTCACACTGGGACGGATATTGGTCAGACTAGCGTGGAAGTCTTCGATGCCGATGGGCCGGATGTCTTCGGGAGACATGTGTAGCAGCTTTTCGCCGAGAGAGCGCAGCGGACCCATGGCAGCGTCCTTGGCGAGAGCGGTGATGTCGGAGCCAGAGAAGCCTGCGGTATGAAGTTAGCTTTGATGAAGAGTCATAATAGTCACCGTGGATGGCTTACCTTCAGTGTATTGCACGAGTTCAGCCAATTCAGCACCATGAATGTTATGCTTCTGCGCAGCCAGTAAGTTCCGTAATTGTTTCTCGCGCACCCAATCCTCAGGTAGAGGAATATATTGACGACGAACGAATCGGCGGCGAGCAGCCTCATCGATTGCCCAGGGTAGGTTGGTCGCAGCGAGCACGAGCACACGACTTGCATCGCCCTTTTCCTTGTTTTGCTCTTCGCGTCCTGCAGCCGCCTTCTGTAGATCCGACCACTGGATCAAGAACTCTGTTTTGATACGCCTCGTAGCTTCGTGTTCCGAGCCACCGCCGCGCGCGCCGAGAAGAGAATCGATTTCGTCCACAAAGATGATACTAGGTGCTAGTTCTTTTGCGATAGAGAACAAGGCGCGAACAAGCTTCTCACTCTCGCCGAGGAACTTGCTGGTCAAGCTGCTAGCTGAGATGGCAAAGAAGATACTCTTGCTCTCGGTCGCCACCGCGCGGGCTAACATAGTTTTACCCGTACCTGGAGGACCGAAGAGTAGCATGCCTCGTGCGGGTTCGCGAAGGCCCATGAACAGGTCGGGTCGCAGGAATGGATAGACGACGGTTTCCTTCAGAGCACTCTTCGCAATCTCCAGACCTGCAACATCGTCCCAATGGACTTCATCGCCCTTAATGACGATCTCATTGAAGATCTGTTTTGCAGCTCCTTCATCAACGCCTTTTGGCAGGTGCTTCATAATATGCTTTACCCGCTTGTCCCATGCAGCCTGGTCGCTCGGCAGCGCTGTTGAGAACGCCTCCCCTGCGTCATCAGACTCGTGAGACTCATCACTAGCGGGAGGTGTGATAGTTTTCGTAGGTATCTGCTTGGCAGTTGATCTTGAAGGCGGAGCTCTTCTCATGACAGGCTTAGAGTCACGCGACTCGCGTTCCAAAGGATTGTTCGGGTCGGCTTCCTTCCTATTCTCCAAACTAGCTGCCACGCTATCAAGCTTCTGTCGTTCGGCAGTGGCACTAACAACGCCAGCTGCTCGGTTGACCGCTTTCCGTGGAATAGGCGGTGCTGGTTTGGGGCGTCGGAACCCTGCTGAATTGTCTGTGACTGCCAAGTTCGCTGCTTGGTGTATCGCAATCTCTGGTGGCATCCGGGACTGAGCGGGTGGGTGATTGGGAAATTCTCGCATATATGTCATCGGTTGGGCAAGTCCAGCTTGTGCCATTGTGCGTGGCGCTGAGGTCTTCTGTTCAGCGTCTGGCTGTGCCTTCGCAGGTGGCGCGGATAGAGGAGACTGGTGAAGTGGAGGAGGTGGAGGCTGTCTGGTCTTCTCGAAGTACTCGTCACTGCGAGAGTATGCTTCTTTGACCGGCGGATTACCATGCGTAGGGTAGTCGGAGTATGGTAGGGGCGGTCGTGTAGGGCGTGATCGGTGCGACTCTTCGAGCGAAGTGTTACTGTGCCGTGCTTTCAGATAGCCTCGTGGACTTGGTGGTTTCGCGAAAAGATTGTCCGACGCTCGTCGCTCAGGCAAATCGACGGAGCGTCGCGCGGGCGGTGTCTCAACCAACGAGCGTGTATACGGATCCCATGTAGTGCCAGAGGAGCCTGTGCCGTTGGGCGCAGCTTGAGTCTGCTCAGCATTTCCTGCACTCGGTCTCTGTCCTGGCCATACTTGCGATGCCGCCGAAGCTGCAGCCGTAGGAGCCTTGCCGCGTAGCGTCGTCGCCATCTTGCCCGAACTTGACCCTTTCCGCTCCTTGCCTTCCTTCCGCAACGTCTTCAACATTCCACCTCTTTTCTCTGGACTAGGTGTCCTAGACCCTCTGCGTGGTTGTTCCCCAGCAGGCGGGACCAAGTTTGATGAAGTATTTTGTAGACTGTTCGCCCTGGGCGAGTCCTCGCCCGATTTCGTCTTACCGAGATAGCTTGGGCGTGGAGGCTGGGGCGGTGGTCGCGAAGTTGGAGGCGAGGGTCGAGGGATGTCCGAGTATGTCGCTTGGGGTACAGTGTCGCCTCCAAGCCATGTTGGTCGGTCCACAGTCGGCTTCGGCGTGGTGGCAGGGGAATCTTTGCGAAGCTTGGAAAGTCCATCTGTGGGAGTAGCTGCCTTGGATTCCTCTGCAGCGTCGTCCCTACTCTTCTTCAAGGCCTGTAATAAATCCACGCGCTCTTTGCACTGCAGTTCCATGCTCCTAAGAGAATCCTGCAGCGCCTTTTCGGTTTCGGTCCTGGCGACATAGCTGGATGGCACTCGGTAGGCGTTGTGGTAATAGATCTGGTCTAATGCCTCTCGCCATGAACGGAGGGCTTGGGCTTCGTTATTCTATTCGCACGAACCATGTCAGCGATCACTCGAAACTCCGCAAGGCACGCCTAACTCACCTGGCCCTCGAAATAGATTGCGGTGGAGCAAGTCAGGTAGCATTCGTCGTAGGTCTTCTGCATAGACGACGCGGGCGCCTTTCGCAGATTCATGTTGGCCAGAGGTGTGTGATGTGTGCCAACACGCCCATCTGTAAGGCTGTAGGGCAATTGGTGTAATGGCAGGGCGAGGTTGGTGTTGATCGCTGGACCGCTGTGTTACAGTTGCGGGACAGCCATGCTGAGCCGCAGTTTCGTCGAGGCGCTGACGTACTTCGTACAGTAGCACCCCTCTAGCGCTCGGCAGCGCCACACTATCAGACGACTCCTCCTCCAAGCCCGGAGGCATCACGAAGCCGCAATACCCAGGCCTCATCATCACGTGCCACTTTGAGCATCACATTGCACACCCGTTCAGCGTGGTCACTTGCAGCTGGCAGGCATGAGGGTATGGCGGTCGGTACGCGGTAATACGCAGTTGCTCAGGCAAAGCAGGAGAAATGCCTCGAGTGCGGCAAAGGGCAGCAACCCAAGGGGAAGCAGCATAGCCACAATACTGGCCCGGGACGCGCCAATTGAGAATGCTGAAGTGCATGGATGGGTACGATCTGTGAGGAAGCAGAAAAAGGTTGCATTTGCGGCTCTTGGTGATGGCTCCACTTTGGATTCGCTACAGGCTGTGTTGAAGCCCGAGCAGGTTGAGCAGTAAGGAGATTAATTATTCGTGTATGAAAGTCATTTGCTAAACTACTGGAAGGCTTTCTACTGGAACTGCGGTCAAATTGCAAGGTGTCTGGGTCAAGTCTCATGGTAATAAGCAAAGTCACGAACTGCAGGTGTCGAGTGTTTCGATTTTGGGCGAGAACGATGCCGAAAGCAACCCGGTCCAGCCCAAATATCAGACGGTCGACTATCTTCGCACTGTTCCACACTTGCGACCCCGTATCCCGAACAATGCGCTCCTCCTACGGTTACGGTCACGCGTTGTCGCCAGCTTGACGCGCTTCTTTGATAAAGAAGGGTTTGTCCAGACACACACTCCCATCATCACATCGTCAGACTGCGAGGGCGCTGGAGAAGTTTTCACCATCTCTTCCAACGCGTCGAAGGACTCTGCCCAAAAGAAAAAACCAGAAGGCGAGATGAAAGTCGAGCATTTCTTCCGCGAGCCCAAATACTTGACCGTCTCTGCGCAACTGCACCTTGAAGCGCTTGCACAGGCCGTGGATAAGGTTTGGACACTATCACCAACATTCCGCGCCGAGAAGAGCGACACGCCTCGTCACTTGTCAGAGTTCTACATGTTGGAGGCTGAGCAGTGTTTCGTTGACGATGCCAACCAGATCATGGATCTGATTGAGAACATGCTTCGTTTTGTTGCCACCGACACTCTTGATACAAAGCTCTACCAGGAACTCCTGCAGGCCAGGGGATCCAACTCGCCTGAAGATGTTGATTCACACGTCGATTCTGCGACCCTCGAAAAGAGATGGAAGGGCTTGAGAGCATCTTACTGGCCACGCATCACCTACGAAAGCGCCATCAAGCTGCTTGTCAACGCACACGTGGACGGAGAAGTCAAGTTTGAATTCCCACCTTCGCACAAAGACGGTCTTGCAGCAGAGCATGAGCGCTATCTAGCAACTACAGTCGGCAACGGGTCCCCGGTGTTCGTCACGGACTACCCAGCAGAGCAAAAGCCTTTCTACATGGCTCCGTCTGCCAGTGGCAGCAATACAGTCGCTTGCTTCGACCTGCTCGTTCCTGATCTGTGCGAGCTGGTGGGTGGCTCCATGCGTGAGCATAGGTCGAGAGAACTTGTCGACACCATGCATACCAAGGGTGTCGCAAACTTGGACTGGTATTCAGACTTGCGCAAATATGGCAGCGTTCCCCATGGTGGATTTGGATTGGGCTTCGATCGCTTACTGTGCTATCTGTCTGGAGTGGCCAACCTGAGAGACGTGGTGGCGTTCCCCCGGTGGTATGGACGATGCGACTGCTGAGATGGAGCACCCTGTATATCACCTTATATGTAACATAGCATACAACATGAACAATTCGCGTTGACGGAAAGCCAACATGCGATCTCCATTACCAACACCAACCAAGCTGCCTATATTATAGACTGCACAAGACGGCAGCAGCCGGAAATAGCCATGCCGAGCATCTTCATTTCCAACGTGATGCCGACGGACGCCTCAGCTTTTTGGCGCCGTCCAAATAGGGCCAACAAGAGCGAGCGGGAACCCGGGCAAGGGCCGGTATCGCCGGTCCGGAGATGCAGAGTTCGAAGTTCCAAATCATACAAGCGTCACCAGACGGGAGCTGAGAAGTCGTCCGTGGAGAAGATTCAGCAAGAAGAACAAACACAAGTCGTGCATACCACACTGTCTCTTTGTCGGATACGTCTTATCTGATCTTTGTGCATCTCACGACACACCGCCCCACCGCCCCTGTATCGCTCTTCTGTACCCGACCGTTTGGCCGTTTCGTCCGAGCGCATCAGATAACGAGCCCGTGCTGTCATAGTCTAGTCGATTTCTTGAGCGGCCGTCCGTGCGAGACAGCGCGAGAGCGAGAGCAAAGTAAACCATTGGCCGCAGCAAACCTCCGCGTAGCAACAACTCTCCGTTCTTGACGACTACACATTTTGTTAGCATCTCCTACGCTTCTCGACGGGATACCTCTCAGCAAGCCGCTCCTCGCCCGCCAAACTTTCGCTGAACTTCGACGTCTTGGGACTTTCTGGCTCGCTCTATCTGATCCACTCCTCCAGCTTTCTCGCTTTCTCTCTCCGCTCCGCTCTCTTCGGGCAACTACCTGTTGAATGTCTGCCGCAAGCAAGATCGAATCCGCCGTGGCCCAGCCACACCAGATGTCTGCCGTACATGACAACGCGAGTCTCATAGAAGATGACGAATACGAGTATGCGATGCGGACACCCTTGAGGTTACATTGCGCGCAAGAGGCGCTGACGGATTTCATTTCACAGCTATGAGGGACTTCCTCCCAATTTCTCGCTGGCTGCCAACATGGCTGCCGGCGCGTTCGCTGGTATTGCAGTATGCATTTCGAGTACCCAAGCGTGGATAGAGACGAGGGACTGACACGTGAAAAAGGAACACTCAGTGATGTACCCGATTGATCTGCTCAAGGTATGGACGAAATCCATTATGCGCAAGTGGCCACCCAAAACTAATTTGCACCTCACAGACCCGCATGCAAGTCGTCAACCCTACACCCGCCGCCATTTACACCGGCATCGGCAATGCGATCTCGACCATCTCAAGAGCAGAGGGCTACATGTCGTTGTGGAGAGGTGTATCAAGTGTGGTACTTGGCGCAGGTGAGAAGCATGGAAATACGGAAGACATGGCAGTGACCTGACAATGATTCAAGGACCGGCGCATGCTGTATATTTTGCGACATACGAAGTTGTGAAGCAAGCTATGGGCGGCAACGCAGCAGGACACCACCCTCTTGCAGCAGGTGAGGATTGGCAAGCCTTCGCAGCAGACACAGGATACTGATATTTTCTTTCAGCAAGCAGCGGTGCATGCGCCACAATCGCCAGCGACGCCTTCATGAACCCGTTCGACGTGATCAAGCAACGCATGCAAATCCATGGGTCGACCTTCCGCAACATTAGAGAATGCGCGCGCACTGTCTACCGCACCGAGGGCATCCGTGCGTTCTACGCCTCTTACCCTACGACTCTGGCTATGACAGTGCCCTTCACCGCGCTCCAGTTTGCAGCCTACGAATCCCTCACAAAGGCCATGCAGAGCCGCCGCAAGCCTGGATACGACCCGCTCACCCACTGCACGGCTGGTGGTGTTGCAGGAGGTGTTGCAGCTGCGGCTACGACTCCTCTTGATGTTGTCAAGACTCTCCTCCAGACGAGAGGTACCAGCACTGACGCCGAGATCCGCAACGCTAGAGGTCTATGGAACGCCGCCGGAATTATCTACAGAAGAGAGGGCTCCAAGGGCTTCTTCAGGGGAATGAACGCCAGAGTCTTGACAGCCGCCCCCAGTACCGCAATCTGCTGGTCTGCTTACGAGGTCGCAAAGGCCTACTTCATCCGTATCGAGGAAGAGAAATGAAAAATCCCTGCTTAGCAGTGTGGGAGTAGTGTAATTTGATTGGAGTCGGCGAGGCAGGCGGCATGGTAAAGGCCAGCAAGCAAAATAGGTGGGATGGTCACCGCGCGCAGCTGGAAAGCTATCGGCCATGTGCCGACATATATGGGCACAAGGGCGATCGAGTGGCTTTCAAAACAAACACCACCATTCGCCTTAATGGGCGCACCATCGCGGACTTTCTGGGAGAGGAGGCACGTTGAGCGTTGACGCCATCAAACTTCAGGCGTATTTTTCCAGCGCACACTTATTCTTGGGTGGACCGGAGGGCCTCTTTCGATGGGGAGGCCCTGTTGTTCTTTCTTGCGGCATAGGAAACGGCGCACATTCAACGATTCCCTAGAGACGCACTTCGGGGAAAAGACTCGGGCCTTTGTATGTATGATAATCTATAGAAGCTGTGGACGAGGCGCCATCCACGATACATGGAAACATTTGTTGTCCCTTGCTGCTGATATCCTACTCACGTTCTGGCGATGTGTCCGCTTTGCTCTTCGAGCATGCTAATTTGCTCAGTAGAGATTATTACCACGGTCGCGTGCAGTCTATTACCGGAGGTGCAGGCCTGGAGGATTGATCGACAAGCTGGCAAGAAAAGAAGCCGAGGCACGATTGGCACTCCTCACTTGCACGTCCAAGCGATGTACAAGGGTACACAAGCGTGTAAGCGTGCAATCAAATACCAGAACTCTTGCATTGATTAGACGATGATGCTCTCTTATAACATACTACGGAGTCGGTTGAGGCCAGATCACCATGGCCCATAAAATATCATCAAAACAATCATTCGGCGAACTGTCCCCTTGGGCTGAACCAGCTTGGTCTCACGGCATCGCCTCGCCTTACTATAATGATTCTCACTTTAAGCTGAGGGACGCTCTGCGGACATACGTCGACAAGCACATATTGCCGGATTCTCTCGACTGGGAGGCGAAAGGCGAAGCACCACGAGAAGAACAGCTCAGATGGGCGAAGTCTGGCTTCGCTTTCGCTGATGTCCCTGCGAAGTACAGACCGAACGATAACCCAGGACCAGCTGGTATTCCAGTTGATGAATTAGACGTCTTCCACCTCCTCGTCTCAACTGATGAGACGTCCCGGGTCGAAGGTGGCGTCACATCATGTCTAGGCGGCGCCTCTGTCATCGGCGCGCCACCCCTTCTACACCACGGCACAGAAGAGCAGAAGGCAAAATGGCTGCCAGGCCTATTCGACTTCACCACCAGCTTCTGCCTTGGTATCACCGAGCCTTCAGGCGGCTCCGACGTAGCCAACATCCGCACCACCGCAACACTGACCCCAGACGGCTCCCACTACATCGTCTCCGGCTCGAAGAAATGGATCACCGGCGCGCCATGGGCTACACACATGACCACCGCCGTCCGCACCAGCGGGCCCGGAGCCGCAGGCCTCTCCGTCCTCGTAATCCCCATGTCCGCCCCCGGCATCACCACCACCCGCATCCCCAACAGCGGCCAACACGCCGGCGGCGCCTCGCTCGTCGACCTCGACGCCGTCCGCGTGCCCATCGCCAACCGCCTCGGCCCCGAAGGCGCAGGGTTCAAAATCATCATGACGAATTTCAACCGCGAGCGCTACATCATGGCCGTGGGCTGCAACCGCAAGTCCCGCACTTGCCTCTCGCGGGCGTTGGAGTACGCTTGCACGCGCGAGACGTTCGGCAGACCGCTCATCGCCAACCAAGTCATCACGGCCAAATTCGCCACCCTCGCGAGACAGATCGAAGCCCACTGGGCTTGGCTCGAGCAGATTGCGTACGCCGTGCAGGCTTCGCCAAGAGGATGGCAGGATGTTGATGTGGCCGGGCGGATTGCGCTGGCGAAGGTGCAGGGCGGGCGGATGTTGGAGGAGGCGAGTCGCGAGGCGCAGCAGGTTTGGGGTGGGAGGGGGTACCAGAAGGGGAATGCCGTTGAGCAGATTTCGAGGGATTTGAGGATGATGGTTGTGGGTGGGGGCAGCGAGGAGATCATTAGTGATTTGGCGGTGAGGCAGGAGGTGGGGATTGCGAGGAGGAGGGGGTGGAAGTTGTGATGTGATGTGATGTGGTGAAGTGGTGAAGTGCATTTGTGAGGGCCAAAGTGTGAGTTGTTTTGTATGGAGTTGTGGTGTTCCTTCTGTTTCTTGTCAGTCTCAATCTGGTAGATACAATCCTAGCTGAGATGGTCCTTTTGACGTGCTGAACGAATAACGATGGATTGTTGACTGCAGGAGTCCGAGCAACCGGATCCCAGCTGGTAAGCATAGACCGATCGATGTGAAGACGGGTTCTTCCCTGCTTTTCTCGTGACATACAGAAACAGATATACAGTTCAGCCGAACGGTCATCGGTAGAAATTGTAGGATCCGAAGTGGTGCCTGTGCACGTGTTGGCTGACGTGAATCAGTCGTTGTATTTTTGAACCGGGGTTTGCCACAATGACTGGCCAATGATCAGGACACGAGATCCTCTGATAAGGAATCGAGACAAGTGCCTCCAGCTGTCACGATATCTCTACTTGTGAAACGTGTATTGCTGTGTGGATACCAAGTATTCCAAAAGGTGTAGTTGCAACAAGAAAAACAGACGAGGTGACTGACTGCTC
Organism: Melanodothis sp. VS III C KN 2; assembly: GCA_019775565.1. Taxonomy (NCBI): domain Eukaryota; kingdom Fungi; phylum Ascomycota; class Dothideomycetes; order Cladosporiales; family Cladosporiaceae; genus Melanodothis; species Melanodothis sp. VS III C KN 2. The sequence continues at coordinate 271,693 of JACWFM010000006.1, forward strand.
GGGACAGCCCTAAGGATCACTGGTCAAATGGACAGATATGTCGATACGGGGATGGGGTCAAGCGATGCCGGACACGCGGGTAGGAAGCAGTTGTTGAAACGACAGATACGGACGCGTGCACTCCGGGATCCCCTTATAGCGTGTAGCTGATAATGCAGAGCCGCGACGGATAGGGTTTAAGGTGGATGGCTCTAACACGGTTCGCGTTGGTGGCATCAGGAGCAGGAGGCTGATCTGAGACAAGGGCAGGGCTTGGAAGGTGTTTGCTCGCCTCGCTCGTGCCTGCCAGCTGTTAACTTACCACCTGTCCTCGGACCCTGAGACCGCTTTGTCAGGTCCCGCCGCTCTCTCTGGCTTAACTATCAACCACTACCTGTCCTTTGACACACCGCACCACCGCCTTTCCTCTCCCCCACATAAATATCTTGCGAGAAGGCCATCTTCTTGCTCCTCCACACCCACCTTGAGAGGATATCACCAAAAAGGCAGGCTCCTTTTTTACCATTCACAATGAAGTACGCCTTCGGTCTCGCTGCCCTGGCAGCCCTTGCTACCGCCAGCGACGTCCACGACCTCACCAAGGACACATTTGATTCATTCGTCAAGGAGAACGACCTCGTCCTCGCCGAGTGTAAGTCTACAGCTACCAATGACTGCGACAACAAGAGACAATGCTGACCTTCCACCAGTCTTCGCTCCCTGGTGCGGACACTGCAAGGCCCTCGCGCCCGAGTACGAGGAGGCCGCTACCGAGCTCAAGGACAAGGACATTGCGCTTGCAAAGATTGACTGCACTGAGCAGCAGGAGCTGTGCCAGAGCTATGGCGTTGAAGGATACCCCACCCTCAAGGTCTTCCGCGGTGTCGACAACCACCAGCCCTACCAAGGTCCCCGCAAGGCCAACGCCATCATCTCCTACATGACCAAGCAGTCCCTTCCTCCCGTCTCTGTCCTCGAGACCGCCGAATCCCACGAGGAGTTCAAGACTGCCGACAAGGTCGTCCTTGTTGGCTACTTCTCCGCCGACGACAAGTCCAGCAACGCTACCTACACCGCTGTCGCTGAGGAGCTCAGGGACACCTTCCTCTTCGGCGCCACCTCTGATGAGGCTCTCGCCAAGGCTGCTGGCGTTAAGCAGCCCGCCATTGTTCTCTACAAGCAGTTCGACGAGGGCAAGAGCACTTTCGAGGATGGCTTCACCCAGGAGGCCATCTCCGAGTTCGCCAAGACCGCCTCTACTCCCCTCATCGGCGAGGTTGGCCCCGAGACCTACGCCGGCTACATGGCCGTAAGTCAAGATCGCATTGATTGAAAAAACCTATCCACTAACTCTCATTTTCCAGTCCGGTCTTCCTCTCGCCTACATCTTCGCCGAGACCCCCGAGGAGCGCGAGTCGCTCGCCGCCGACCTGAAGCCCGTCGCCGAGAAGCACCGCGGAAAGGTCAACTTCGCTACCATCGACGCTGCCGCTTTCGGCCAGCACGCCAGCAACCTCAACCTCGAGGTTGGCACCTGGCCCGCTTTCGCCATCCAGGACATCTCCAAGAACCAGAAGTTCCCCTACACCAAGCAGGGTGCCGTCAAGGACATCAGCCAGAAGGCTATTGGCGCTTTCGTTGAGGAGTTCGTTGAGGGCAAGATTGAGCCCAGCATCAAGAGCGAGCCTATTCCCGAGAAGCAGGAGCCTGGTGCCACCGTTATTGTCGCCAAGAGCTACCAGGACCTCGTCATTGACAACGAGAAGGACGTTCTTCTTGAGTTCTACGCCCCTTGGTGCGGACACTGCAAGGCCCTCGCCCCCAAGTACGATGAGCTCGCCGAGAAGTACTCTGCCTTCTCCGACAAGGTCACCATCGCCAAGATTGATGCCACCGCCAACGACGTTCCCGATGACATCTCTGGCTTCCCTACCATCAAGCTCTTCAAGGCCGGCTCCAAGGACGAGCCCATCGAGTACAGCGGCGCCCGCACCGTTGAGGCCCTTGCTGAGTTTGTTCGCGACAACGGCAGCCACAAGGTCGCCATCCCCGAGGAGGCCAACGCCGATGGTGTTGAGACTGACGGTATGCCCCAGCAGGCCGCCGCTGCATCTGCTGTCAAGGACAAGGTTGCCGAGGCCGCCGAGGTTGTCAAGGACGCCATCCTTAACGAGGACGAGCCCACTGACTCTCACGACGAGCTTTAGATGGGCTTGGTCGTGTGATGTTATGTTAGCTTTATTATGACACGTTATTGTTATGCCGTGGATCGAATGCATTGCCCGGAAAGAAATTGGCACAGAAGAATGAAAGCCAGATCTTTTGGGGGGCTTAGGATACAATTGAAAGTTTACTCACTTTGTTTGGAGTGATGGAATGAATTATCTTTGCTTGTCTTGATAAGTTTTTTGATCCTTAACGTTGCTGTGCTTGGGTTCCCGGTGTGACTGCCCGTGGTCTTGTCGGTGTGGCGTTCTTTCGTGGATACGATTGTATGCTTGTCTTGGCTACCTTTCCCTCTCATCCTGCCCTCCTAGTCCATCTCAACCCCTCTGCCACAGCAGTGCATCGTACTTGTTCAAAGATTCACCTGTGGGCCCAGAAACGGTGTATAACCAACCCTCTCTGGACAAAAGGCACGACAGAATGTTCTTATCACATGTCGCTGACAGCTGGGAAATTCGGATTTTCCTTTCGGAATCAAGTATCAACAAGTCTCTCTCTCCGACCGTCCAGGTACAATGAATAAAAGTCTCGCCTCGTGGTGGGATACATGAGTTACTGACTATGGAGAACGGCAAAGAAAAAGAAGACAGAAACGAAGGGGACACCATCAAAGACTTCGATGCCTCTGCCGTGGATCCGTGCGTCCCCCCATCCGTCTGTCCGTCTCACACGGCAAAAGAAAAAGAAAGACGCATGAAATCACATCCGAACCCGTCCTTGCACTCGCTCCGTCTCCAACTACACTCCCTCGTAATATGGACCGTCCTTCTTCACACGAAGTCTCACCTCATCCTCATCCTCACCGCTCTCCGTAGACCTCGACCTCGACCTCGACCTAGCTCCCCTATTCCTACCCACCGACTGAGCTCCTGCGAACGCCCGCTTCGCCAATGTCCAGAACAGCCACTGCGCGGTGCTCACAAGGTAGAGGACATCTGCGTCTGGCGGTTGATCGCTGCTTTCTTTGAGGAGAGCGGAGATTTCGTCGAAAGCGCGTCGAATTGGGGAGAAGGTTTGGCGGGTTGGTGGGTCTGGGGAGGAGAGCATTGTTGCGAGAGAGGAGATTATTGTTCGGAGGTGGGTGAGGTTCAGGTGCAGGTGATGTGGTGGGCGCTGGGTGGGAGTTGGGGTTGTGAGGGAGGGGTTGATTGGTGGGGGGGATTGAGAGGGGAGGGGTTGTTCGAGGGTTGGAGGTGTCCAGGCTGGTGCTGCTAGATTGAGCTGGTGGGTTGGTCGTTCGGACTCTGCTTGGGAGTCCTCGGGGGCAGCGCCTCTGTGTCGGCTTGCGAGTGTTGCGAGACTAGCTGTCCGTTCGAGCTGGTCGAGCGCTCTGTCGAACATGCTGAATGTATCTTCCGAGATGATGTATCGTGGCATTCTGCGAAGCTGTTCGGCCAGGTTCTGGATGTCGTCGAGCGAGCTGATGAAGCGACTTGGAAGACGTGTTGATGCGTGCGGGATCCCACGAAGGATGTTGATACGAGTGGTGATGTCGTAGAGTCTCGTGTTAGCCACCCGTCGGCGCTGATTGCGTCGTTGGCGCCTGGTCAACCGTGAGGCTCCGAACTGGGATGAATGAAAGTCCTGTGGCGACACGTCCGGGATGTCGAGCAGGTTTGTGTATCCGCCCTCGACACCTTCTTCATCTTTTTCTCCCTCCTCGTCGACGGTATGAGCGCCAATCACACTGTCAGGTGGAGTATCCCCACTCCTCAATCGAACGAGCCAAGTCCCATGCCCGTCAACAACGAATCTGAAGTCCTCGTCCAGACCCTCGCTGCGTCCGCCACTGAGCCATATCCTCCGCCTGAGTAGCGACACACTTACAATGTCATGCTGAGTCTCAGCATCAGCGAGACCCAAGGGGATGCTTAGCAAGTGCTGTCTGCGACCATCGCTCGCCAGAAAGGCAATATCCCTGCTGTCATCTCTCGAGCCGTCGAGATGATAGTAGCGTTCGGTACCTGGCAGAAGTGGTGCATTCGCGGCGTAAAGAATATCGTGGTCCTCTGGAGCAGCGGACATGTCTGTGATTTGTCTGAGGAAGTGGTCCGGAAAGGATCGGGTTGCGAAGCGAGCGAGTTTGTCTGTGAAGCGGCTGTGGCACATGGTTGATGGTTTTGCTGGTGTTGATAGTGAACGTTTGATCTTCGTTGGTGCTGTCGCTTGGCTCATGGATGTTTTCGTAGCTTATAGCGAAGGCTTTGTGAACGATAAAGATGCTGGCCTGTGATGTATGTGTAGTATGTGATGCGATTCAGTCAATGCGAAAACTGGCCATGTCTCATGAAAGGATGTGAGGCAGGTGTCTTGTGTTGTTGCGATTTCCGAGACATGCTGCGCTCTGCAGGAGCGCCTCATAGCAGGTGAAGAAGGAGCCAGTAAGTCAAGTGTGGATCCTTTCTGCTACGACATCGGTTTATTATCGTCTATTTCACGCCGCAGGAAGTGATCCAGTTTCGATCGTTGTGAGCTTGGACTGCGCGAGCAGATGCGTTGTTGTGTGTAGCCAGTCAGGCAAATCGCTGCGTGGGTGTGTTGACCGGTGTAAGAGCGAAGGGGTTGTCTGTATTAGGGTGTCGATTGATTGTGCTCACATCTTCCTCAGCAGCCAGTCGAAAATATCGCTGTGTAGGTGTGTTGGCCGGTGTGGGAGCGACGAAAGTATCTGGGTTAGTGTATCTACTGTTTGTACTCACCTCTTCTTCCTCAGCAGTGACAGCAGCAACAGCAGCAGTAATAGTATATGTGTTAGTTCGCACTTGATCACTTCCACCATCGCCACCCACGTTCGGCTCCTCATTCTCATCAACACCTTCGTTCCCATCCTCACAAACCCGCTCACTCTCCACCACATCCTCATCATCACTAGCACTTCCCCTCCGTTCAACCGGCCAAAACTCATCCAAAGTCTCCTCGAACGCATCCCGTATCTCCCCCTGTTCGTACTCACCTAAATCAGGCCGTCCATACCCGTACTCAAATCTGACGTACTCGTTCTCATCCGCCACGACGTCTTCCGGCTCGTCGGTGACGGTGAAGTAGTCGTGCAAGCGGTAGAGGTCGATTGAGTCGTGAAAGCGCAGGCGGCTTCGCATGTGGACGGCCTCGATGACGGTTCCGAGGCGGCCGGGTTCGGGGATGGTTTGGTTGGGGCACATTTTGTGAGGGGTGGGGAGGGATGGTTTTGTGGAGGGTGCGATGGAGGTAAAGTGGTCGGTGAAGTGTGCGTGTGGGTTGGTGGATTTGCGGCGTGTTTCGGTGTGGTGGCTGCGCTTTTGCGGGTTGTTTGATGGAGGGTTTTCGTTGAGGTAAGGCATTTTCAAAACAAAGTGAAGACAGGAGCCAAACATGTGATGACATCGCGATCAATTATTCTTCACATGCTACTTACAGTACAATCTCTTCACTCTAGCCGCCTTGAGGCTTCGCCCCGTGGCGTTTCAAGCCCGTCGTCGTTCCCATCGTCGCTCACATGCCCGATCATTGCTGTTTCTTCTCTTGCCAGCGCCAAGCCTTCTCTCTTTCCTCTTTCGACATTGACCATAAACATGAGTGGAATTGGCAGGCCAATCAGCACAGCCAGGAACCAGAACGCCGGGCGAATATCACCGGTCGCATCTGTGATTGCGCCTACGATGGCTGGACCAAAGACGCTGCTACCTTTGTCTGTGATGGCGTAGAGCGCATAGAAAGCAGCTTCGTTGCCTGGCGGAATGAGCTCTCCGTACAATGCTCGACAGTAGGCGCCAAAGCCTCCAAGCACAAGGCCATAAACAGCCCCGACCGGGTACATCTCCCACTGCTGTTGCAAGCCAAAATTGCCCAAGCGGCGTATGGCTGGAACGTATCCCAGCAGGCCATAAAGTGGGATCAATTCGAAAATGCAGATACAGATCAGGATAGTTTGGCTGGGTGTAAGCCGCATCATGCGACTGAATCTGCTCCACGTGAAGGCGCCGATAATTCCTGAAAGCGTGACAATCACGTTGATGAGCGCGAGCGCAGACGCTTCCATTCCGAGTGTAGTCTTGGCGAAGAGGATGGCTGTCCCAGACACTGTGGCGACACTGTCTGAGATCATGAACCATGCTGCGAGAAATAGCAGGACATCTTTGAGGCGACGAGCGCGCACCACGGTCCTGCCCAGGTTTTTCCACGAGTATGTGACATAACCGACCCAGGTTTGTTTGGTTCCAACTTTGCCGTAGAAGAGAGGAGGTCCGGGGCGAGGCCGTAACCAAAGCGCCGCTGGAATTGTGAAAGTGAACCACCACAAGCCGATTACGAATAGAACGAGACGAAGGGACCATAGGTCTGCGTTGGTCGATTGTAAAATAACGATCGAGAGCATTTGTACGGCAAGAGCGGCAAGGTACCCGATCCCAATGCCGTAGGACGAGATTTTGGTGGAGAGCTGCATGTCGTCAAGCGGAATTGCTGCAGACCTCGGGTATGGCTCTGTTCTTTCTGGGCGCTGCAGGAGGGGTGTCGTGGAGTCTGATGTAGGCAACTCGTCAGTGGCATCGGCGGACTATGACACAGTTAGACCGCGTTCCGGATACAGATCGACCTTGAGCCGGCAAATTGAGAACAATTAAGAATTTTTCCAATGCGCGATGAGATGGTTCAGGTCAGGATAAGTGACAAATGTAGTACTTGAAACGACAGGCGACTTGGGACATTCAAGAGATATGTGACCTACCTCGTTCGGACTTCTCGATCTCCCAGTTCTGCCTCTACTCCGACTCAAGACCTTTGGATGATGCCTGACTAGCAGCGGCAAGAAGGAGTTCAGTAAGACGAAGCTGGCCCCAAAGCAGACATTTCCAATAACAGCCCAGAAACTCCCCAGCAAGTATGCACTCGGTGTGATCGGCAGGAAGAGCATGGTAGCAACAGCACCGACAGCAGCGAAGGTTAGTAACATGGTCTTCCGGAACTTGCCGTGATCGGCTGCTCCAGACATTGTCACCACCACCAGTGCTTGCAAGAGAACACTGATGCTGAAGGTGTACATGGCGAAGCTAGCTGTATTGATTTCCAGGCCCAGCAAGCGGAAGACACATTGGTTGTTAGCATGTTTTCCGCCGCCGCCGCTGCTGAATACAGATACCGTGGCGGCCACTTCCGGAATGTCGAGCTTGGTCTTACAGGACCTGGTGGGATCGCTGGCAAGAACTGCAGTCGGAGAACCTCGCGCCAGGTCCTCGAGTGTTATTGGAATGAAAGCACCAAGGCCGCAAATGACGAAGACTTCGGCAGCAAAGGAGTAGGCGTAAAAGCCAGCCAGTTCTTTTCTCGACGTTGCACGCGTGTCCTCGCCGTCGTAGGAAGGAGGGGTTAAATCTCCCGCATCGTCTAGACTTGAAGAATCCATTGAGGATGTATTGGAAGAAGGATATGAGCGCTCGTCATCAGCTTCGGCGCTGAGAGAGGAGAATTGGGCAGAGGAGGACTGTTGGCGCAAGGAGAAGGGAGGCTGGAGGTGATGTCTTGGTGGTTGCTCCATTCGAGGCGGGCAGATGATTGGCGCGGCTGGTGCAGACCCTGGGCGTTTAGGTGTGCATTCGCATGTTTATTGGGTTTGGGAGGATTTTAAGGCACACGCGCATGGAGGACGAATTGTATGGCATATATAAAGTGTAGAGACACACACGGTGTAGATAGAAGGGCAAGGTCGCGCTACAAAAGGCGGTGGCGATAAGAAATGGGTAGCGCTGGACGAGAAGCATTAGGAAGTGGTTAGCACGCGTGATATCCAATTTACCGCGGTGACTAGCTGCTCTCGCGCCTTGCGCTGCCCACACGAATGGGTGCGTGAGGGCATGCCCGTGGTGGTGAAACCGATATGAGACGCCGAGGACACATAGTATCAGGCCTGCCGCGACATGCGTATCAATGTAGATTGATTTGTAGGGGATGGCAACGCGTGACCATGACAAGTTGAGTGCTCGCGTTGTGTTCGCACGTTGTCACCGTTGTGCAAGCTGTGAGTGGCTGCCGATCGCATCGCATGTGCCTGGCAGATGATGGCAGCACGCATCCGTGACGACATCTACATTCTCTTGGTATTGATGAGTGAGTGATCAATATGAGCACTATGATATCTCGCAGATCACATGATTCAAGTCAAAACATGGCTTTCATTACCCTTCAAAGCGTGTTCAGAGGGTCTCTCACTCGCAAGATCCTTGGGGTCCACCTTCAGCCACTGGGGAGCCGGCACGATCCACATCCTTTCCCGTCGCGTTCTCTCCACTGTGTCGTCGTTGTTGCCGGATCTGCAATCATCGCTTCCACAATCCTTGACACCACCACCACCACCACCACCGAAACACACATAACACTGCCATACAATTCACTTCTACGCCTCCGCCGTACCTCTGGAAAGCAACAATCGTACTCGCGAAGACCCGCACCCAGTCCAGCACGTGCGGCGACGCGCGCGACACTACCTTGCGCCCTCAGCCTCCCATCAACACATGGTAGCGTTCTCACTCCCACTGCGCTACCCATACTTCTGAACCCGCGTCTTTACGCCACACTCTACGAATCATACCTGGACCTCATCTTCAACAATCCTCGCGCTCGCGCCGGGAAAAGCCATCAGGAATTCCCTCTGGATATGCTCAGCGGACAATAAGTCAACATACAGTCAACAAGCGTACCGCCGCAGGGCGACGTTGCCGTGCGCAAGGCGACAGACGGGACGACGGTGGAAGGAAAGCGCGCCGGGCATGTTCAGGCGATGCCCGGCAGGCTGAACATGGAGGATCAGAGCAACACCGCTGGGTCGCAAGGCTTCAAGAAAGATCGCAGCCACGTATCAGACAATGCGGAATCTTACGCTGTCGGACCGGCAAATCCTTCACAAGCAAACGGTGTAATAGCGAACGGCGCCAATGGAGTTCTACCAAATGGTACCTCACAAAGTCATAAGCGCAATGGAACCAATTCCCCTCGGGCAGATGCTGGACCACCACCACCCCTGGATCAGTCATGGCGAGATGGCCCGGAGAATAAATCGCTGGGAAAGCTCATGATTCGTACCGCTGAGAGTTGTTGGAAAGAACTGGACCAAGTGCTGAAAAACATGGCCGCACAGCCAGTAGCGCAGCAACTGCCTGGTCCCAATGGCGTGACACCAGAATACGACAACGATGCAGTGAGCCTGACGAAGAAGCGCGAGTTGATGAAGTTTGCGCAGCTGCACAGGGATCGGTTCATGAAAGCCCTTGTCATCAGCGATTGGGCCAAAGATGCCGACCAGTTTGCCACTATAATTGATGTCAATGCATACTTGGGGAAGGTTAATGCATGCCACGTTGCTGCTACGACTGCTGTAGGAGAGATGAAACTCGCCATGAACCATGCGAAAATGCCTAATCCAAACATCGAGGGTGCCCTTGAGCTTCTTTCCACTGGAAAATCGCATGGCCTGCCGGACTTTGGTTATATCACACCTCAAAAGATGAGTGCGAAGGCTCTGCTGCAAACACTGCGAGATATGAATGTTACGCTCGCGACTCGTTTGACATTGCACGAAGAACTTCCGGACCATTTCAATGATTACACAATCGCCGATGGCCGAGCTACATTTACGGTACCTGGCGAATTTGCAGTAGATCTCGCCGTAGCAGACGAAGATCCCACGAGCCCTTTCTTTTTCATCGACTTGCGATTCTTGTTCACGCCTGCGCCTACTCAATTAAGCGAGCAGATCCAGAACATCTGCGAGGTAGAAGTCAACAAAGCGATTGCCGCGAATGGTTTGAGTGGATGTTACGATGTGTTGCACAACTTCATCCTGACGCACAAGCTCAACGTGCTGCACAGCCAGGTCGCGGAGGTCGTCCGCGGTAAATGGTTCGAGAGCATTCGTGTTGAGCGGATACGGCGATCACTTGTCTTGAGCTACTGGACTAAGAGACCGGGAAAGAAATCTTGGATCGAATTCGGCATTGGCAGCGGTAGGTCACCGCGTACCAGTGCAAAGCAAAAAACTACACCAGTTATTGCTACGAGATGGTTCCAACGTGGCGTTGAAGTGCAACATGCTGAACTCGACATTGATTGGCATTCGATTAGCCTCGAGGCTGTTCTTTTGCAGGCTATTGCCAGGCACACATCATCCCTGCTTCACCACATAAAGGAAGATCTGGAAACACTTGCAGCTAAAGGCTCGGGCTTTTCAGTGGAGCTGATTACTTCCGATTCCGAGCCGGCGGATTGCGAGTTGACCATGAGACTTCCATCCTTGCGTACTCCCATCCGATGCTCGATCGAGCCTGTGACTGGACAAATGACAATCTCACCCAGCACGCCAGCTACAAGGCATGCACAACAACGACTCAACAGTGAATTGACACCCAACATTCCCCAACGACTAGCGTCAACGCTTTGTGCTACCGCTCTCGAACTCGTCGACAAGCAGGCAACAACACTTAGCTGGCAGCCAATAGTGGACTTTGCGCGCCAAGATAATGCCAGACAACTCTTTGGAGAAGACGTCTGGCAAAGAAAGTTGTTCGTTCCGAGCAGACAGTGGGGCAATACCTGGGCTGTTGCTGTTACAGTCGGCCTAGGCGGCAGTCGATGGTGGATAGTGCAACTCAGAACAGCTGACGATACGAACCTGAAGACTATCGTCAGCACGAGGAGACTGTCAACACCTGCCAGCACTGATGCGACTCCCTCACGAAGTCTGCTTCTCCAAATTGAAAAAGCCGCTTTGGCAGAGGTATCTTATACTGCGCTATCAATGGAGCTCACCAGAAGACATATTCCTCATCACTTCGAGAAGCCTTCGCTAATCGATCCTGAGAGTAGCTTCCGCCAGCAGACCGCTCCAGCGATGTACATCAACTTCTCGAAGCTGATGAACACTTCAGCGGACCGGAAATGGAAGCCATGGGCGCAAGAGCTCATGCGACTCACGCACCAAGGCGATGACAAGAAGCTCGGCAGCGAGTCTGACGTGTTGTTCACAAGACATGATTTGCGACTTGCCTTGCTAGGCGGAACGTTCAAGGAGCTACGGAAACACATCACATCAAGTAACCGTGATCGAGACATAGCAATGAACGAAACTGGCGGCTTGGCAATCCGTTTCAGGACACCATTCGGCATATCGTTCGTTCACCAGTTGCGCACAAAATTATCCGCTATCAAGCGTCTGGAGAATTATTTGACAGCCTTGAGAGACTGTCGCGCGACGTGCGAATCTGTGACTCTCTCCCATTTGACCTTTACCTACGGCCCAAATCACAACCTACGCGCACATCTAGCCTTCCCCAGCGATGGCCAGCAATATGTCAAGCTACGATTGGAACCACCAGACAGCAATCCTCACCTGCTCGTTAGGAAGCAATTGGAAAGCAACTTCAACAGAGACAGCGATGAAGCCTTCAGCGAGACTCTGCACATTCTATTATTCAGCCTGCCAGTCTTAACAACAGTCGAACAGCTTCAGTGTAGCCACGCCGACAAGAACCCCCTCACAATCCATGTCCGAAACGTCTCTTGGTACAGCCTCAAATACACCGCACCCCTCCCACAAATCACCTTCCAGATCCGCACTCGCACGAAGATTGAAGGCAAGAAGCGCATCATGTTCTGGCACGTCGAGCAAGAGCCCAGCAAGGCAAACTCGGAAAGCTTACCCGAGGACATGCTCAAATCTCTCCGAGAGCTCTGGAGCAGTAACGACGAGCACTGGCTCGGCCTCAAGAATGGCTTGGCTGCGAGGGTCCAAGGGATCAGCACTGTGCTGCAGCGTATCGACGAGATCGTGCGGAAGTTCGAAGGACCCGCGAAAAGCACCGCACAGCCGCCTACGGCATCGCAGCCTACCAAGCCCGTTGTTCAGCAGGAGGTGATCGCGCTCGACTAGGCGCCTGTCAGCTTTCACTGGCGCGGATGAATGGCAATTCATGGCATCGCCGGTGTAGTCTGAGGGAAATACCAATCTCTTTTCCTCTTATTCCTTTTTTTTCAATTCTAATTTTCTTTCCGTATCACTATCCCCTGGTGTTTGCGGGGAGAGAAAGGATCGCTTCTGAATTTTGACATGTACATATACCAAGCGTTGCTTCCCTGTGGCAAGGACTGGAGGATTATTGCCGTCCTTTTATGGAGTTGAATGAAAAGAGAGAAAGTCCTTGCCTGTCTGTGGTCCTTTTTTTCTTTTTTTTCTTTTTTGGAACGATGGAGTAGACACGTTCCGTCTTTCGCTTCCAGTGCCTTTGGCCGCGTGAGTGACTGTTGTATTCCTGGGCGGATTCTTGACAGACACTGCTACATGAGCCCGCGGTGAGGATGTCTCCAAAGAACCCATGTCTTCCCAACCTTCAGGATTACTCGTAGGTAAGCATGTAGCCGCCCCGAGCTAGGAAGCAGGAGGTTGTATGTGACGATTTGATTATACCCTTCTCGCAATTCCATCTACGACACGATATCGTCGACTTCTGCCTTCACGTTGGCTTGCCAGACTAAGCTCGATTGTTATCTCGACGTCCCACCGCCTTTAGTTACACCCATTTACACGACTTGGTGCTGGAGAACGTCATCCACCATTCGAGTGGCGGAGCCCATATAATTCAGAGGATCACAAAGCTTCGCCAACTCTTCTGCCGAGATCTGGCTCGACACCAACTCATTACCGAGCAGAACATCAAGCAGCGGCTGCGCCGTCTCAATCGACGTCCGACAAGCCTCATACACAACATCATGCGCCGGCTGCCGTCCCACATAAGGCGCCAATCCCATCATCACAGCCTCGGCAGCAATCAGCCCCCTTGTAGACGCCAGATTCGTAGCCATCGCCGAAACATTCACCACCAACCCGCTCAGCGCGAACGCAGCCTGGTGCAACGCCCCAGAACAATAAACAAAACTCTCCGGCACACACACCCACTCCAAATGCCACGGCCCGGACGCTCTCTCGAAATCACACACCATCGCATCCAACGCGAGTCCCGCATTCGCTCGCAGCAATTTCGACGCCGCGAGTACGACTTCGCTTGAGATCGGATTGCGTTTCTGTGGCATTGTTGAGGAGGCTCCGCGGTGCGGGACGAAGGGCTCGGAGACTTCGGATACTTCGTTGGAGGACAGGAGGATGAGGTCGAGGGCGATTTTGCCGAGGGAGCCGCCGATGATGCCTAGCACGCTGAGGGTCTCGGCGATGTTGTCGCGGGCTACGTGCCAGGTTATGGTGGGTTCGTGTAGTCCCAGTTCGGTTGCGAGGTTCGCGCGGACTGCTAGGCCGGTGTCGTCGGGGCCGAGAGAGGCGAGGGTGCCTGCTGCGCCGCCGAATTGGACGAGGAGGCGGGTGTCGAGGAGGGCAGCGATGCGTTCTAGGTTGCGGTGGGAGCTGGAGAGGTAGATGGCGCACTTGTAGCCGAAGGTTACGGGGAGGGCGTGTTGGAGGTGGGTTCTTCCGGCCATGGGTCTGGTTGGTTTGGTTAGTGTTGAGAGTGGTGATGAGGGCGGTCTTTTATGTTTCCTGGCTTACGTGTCTCGATGTCTGTGGGACAGGTGCTCGAGCACTCTGATCAGTTCGATCGTCTGACGTCGTATGAGTATGAGTCCCTGCTTAATCTGTAGCATGGTAGCACTGTCTTGTATGTCCTGCGTCGTGGCTCCCCAGTGGATATACTTCGCATGCTCGGCGGGAACCATTTTCGTCAATTGCTCGATGAGCGGGAGCACAGGATATCCAACAATGTCGGTATCTATTGCTAGTTTTTCGAAACTTCCATCGTTAGCACAATCCTCCAATGGTCCCAGTCAAGTCGGAACCATACTTGATCTTTGCCACATTGCAGCCACTGGTAATACTCTCTGCTGCATCACGAGGTATAACACCCGCTGCCGCCTGAGCTCTCGCAAGTGCTGTCTCAACATCAATCATACGGGACACATACTGCTCGTCCGAGAAGATGTGTCTTGCTTCTTCGGTGCCGAACAGATTGCGGAAGATTCTTGAGTCGATGGCGGTGGCGTTCATGGCCAATGGTCTTTGTTTGATAGGCGGGTTTGGCTCTACAAGAGTTGGGTTTGATAGCTCACGATGATGACTTTTATGATATGCGTTGCTTGAAGATGAGATATCGGTTTCACGTCCCGTTCGTTGTGAATCGACATCCGAGGTTCTCCAACAGCTGTGTCAGTAATGTGAACATCTGAGGTCCTCTCTAGCAGCGCACTTCAACTTTTTATGATTAACTTTCGGATGCATTTGGGACCGAGCTTCAAAGACGCTTTGCATTGCAGGCTAATGAACACACAATGTCATCTACATGTACAGATACATATATCTGAATGTATCCCAGCTAATAGGGTTAGGGTTGTGGTAAATTGACCTTGTCCATACATGTATGATCAGTTGTTCTTTAGGCTCGCTGTGTTTCCAAGAACGAAGCTGACGCATTGTGCTGATAGGTGATGGTGAAAGTTTGGAATATACATGATGACTGATTTCGAGTGTCGTCACCGCAACGAGCTCTCTCGTGTCGACGTTGTATGACGATTAAAACAGGGAACGGCAGACATGTAGTGGCTTAATTTACGTCTGCAGGACAAGTATGAATCGAGGATATCGATCGGAACTCTAGTGCTCAGGTGTTTGGGGGTAAGCAATTTGGTCCATTGACTTAGAACGACGGTGTGGTCGAGAAGCTGCATTTGTCAGACAGCTACTCATTGGTAGCTTGGATTGTGCATGGGAATCACGGAAAGAACGTTGATTAGGTACTTTGGAGTAAACAAGGGAGCAAAAGCACTATCCAAGCTGGATTTTAGATCTTGACCGGAGCTCAGACTGCACGCCCTAGTTAGTCTCAACTCTGAGGCTAAGGCCGTCAATCATTCCCTGAAGACCTGTGACGATACCTCCTGCCTCGGCGTCGTCCAGGCCGAGGTCTACATAACCACCATCAGCAAGATCCCTGGGCATAACTGCCAGTGCACGACCTAAAAGCCCACGTCGTTAGCGGTATTTTTTTGCTTCTGGCCGCCTTCATCTAGGCCAGGACATCATCGTGAGCATACCGTTGATTCTCGCATCGCTGGCCAGATGTGTTATCGCCAAAGCAGCGTCTTCGACCTGAGCCAGAGGTATTTTGTGGGCTGTCAACTTATCCAATGCCGCGTTGGAGAGGATGCGCGTGCCAATGAACCTACGCAATGTATTTGTGTCAGTCCGCTGGATGTTTTTGGATATCTGCCGCGGGGAGCTGTAAAGATGACCACTCACCAAGGAGAAATGATATTCACTCTTGCATTCTGCTTCGGCAGCACCTGTCGTAGGCTTCTCATCATACCTCGAACGCCAAATTTGGCAGCCGAGTACTGCGGTGCTCCGTTGTGGTCGGCGTAACCAGCAATGCTCGAAGTCATGAGCAGGCAACGGTCACGACCTGGACCTTCTGGTTGTCGTGAGAAGTAATGCAGAGCCAGTTTGGTCGTGTACATGGCACCGATCAGATTGGTTTCCAGGATTGCGAGGTCTGGCTTGACGGGCTCCCCTGTGGTGGGATCCGACTGATATTTGAAGACGGAGTCCAAATCGGAAATACCTGCGTTGACAAGCACAATGTCAATGCCGCGCGAAGGAGACTTCTCAGAGGCGGTCTTGAACAGAGACGCCTGGTCTTCCCACACGCGAGTGTCGCACTTAACGAAAGCAACCTTGTCCTGGCCGAGCTCTGATACCAGAGTTTGGGCACGGTCTTCAGCCAGATCTCCAAAGGTGACAAAAGCCCCAGCCGAGACGAAGGAACGCATGCATGCTTCGCCTATACCGCTGGCAGCTCCAGTAATCACAACACTCTTGCCCTGGAGAGATTTGACGTCGAAGCTGTCTGTCGGCTTGACAGCATGGGCATGGTTGAATTGTGTAGCGATCATGTCTCGTAAGAGCTGAATGTTCGGGTTGAGTCTTAGATTATTTGAACAACAGAGGCAGATAGCAACGAGAATGCCTTTCACGTTGAACATATATACCTACACACGTATTGCGTCTGCACGGAGCTGAGTACAAGCTTACCCGAGGTGGATGATCAGCTGTCAGACCGCCTAACTACTTGTGAGCTCCCGGACTGCTCAAAGTTGGCAGGATCGTTAAAGTAGCATCGCCTCGGTATGTTTACGCAACCTTGTTCGAGTGGTCCATCTGTGTATACCGTCGCTAGGCATACTGCATTCGGACACTGGCTGATGGACAGTCTTTGGGACCTCCTGCGCCGGGAACTGTGTGATCGGCAGGCGTGTACTAGCATACATCATCCGAATATGGTTACACACGACGAAGAGTAATCATTTTATTCATAGTTCAAGAAAGTAGTACTTGAAAGTAATCATAGAATACATTGGTTCATGAAGATGACGAGGTGATGGGCGACTTCTCACCAGTTCAATGGTTTCACAGCCACACCGTCCGTGCTGCAGCTTGGTGAGGTCATTGCCCATCACCAACTCGAACGGTATCACATGCATTTTGGGCAACACTCTTGAGTTACATGTATTCGTAGTTTCGGTGGTAGACGTAACTGCATCCAAATATCAGCTTCAACAATAATTATCAACCTCCCCTTTGCTCTAAACACTACACAAGGTCGTCCATCAATCAGCCCACGAGCCACCTCGAACATGACCTCTCAAACCCCGCCTTTCCATCGTCTCCTCTCCTTCTACAGCAATCGCAACAGCTCAGACTCCCAGACCATCCGCCTCCAGGACTCGCTCTATGGCAACCTCGCACTAGGCCTCGACTTTCCCGTCGCGCTTGCAATAGCAATTGGCCGTCACCTGTTCCTCAAGAACACCGGCTTCTTCTCCCTCAACATCCACGTCCCTTCCGTATCAACGAAAAACACACTCCTCCATGGCATCGACGTAGAAGAGAAGAAGTCATATTCGTGCTCCGAACTGGTGCGCTTGGCGGGCAAGAATGGATATATGAGCCAGGCAGATGCAGCAGGTGTGTGGGCTCTGGCTGCGGATGTTCATACTGGGCGAGTAGAGGGTGAGGATGTGGTCGCGTTTCAGAAGGGTACGCTGCTGAAGGAGATCGAACGACGGAGGAAGGACAGGAGCCAGGTGCTGCCTCTGTGGAGGGGAGGGCCCATAAGTGTTAGTGGACACAGTTGGGTGGTGGGAAAGATGTTTGGAGTTGAAGTGTATCAAGATGCCGAGAAGAGGAATTAGCGGGTGTCAATGGAGGTTCTTTGAGATCTTCGCGATTCGCACTTACAATTTCAGTAAAAGTCCCGTGGACAATGGCGACCGATTGGCCGTACCGTGACATTGAATGTACGTGCAAATGTGACAGCCTTCATGTTGTTATCCCCCCAAACCCTTAGGGTTCGTGACTTCCATTCTTCCTTGTCTTCCGTCGGATGTTGGGTATACCTAGGTATGTACATGTACTTTGAACACAGAATGTATGTGCAATGGATCACGCTTCCTGTTCGCAGATACAGACCGCGAGCACTCGCGAGTGTCGTATGATCAACTTCGTGGGGGGGTGGGACGAGCGAGCATTGCAGCATGATTCATGGTTGGTTCATCAAAGTTCGTCCTCAACCCTGTCACTTTGGAGAAGGAGCAGTGGGAAATTGGCCGCGGGCCTCACGTCAAAATAGTAACGCTGCAGTCTCAACACCGCACACATGGCTCCGAGCCTTCGAGAGCATCAAGACGGCATCTCAGTGTTCGAAACATGCCGATCTCGCATTGTTCACCTTCTCACATTGCGGCTCGGGGCCTTTTGGCGAGCGCGGTGGTACTGCGGCGACACGGCCTGCCATGCACTTTAATGCAAGCCTAACAAACACCACCAGGAGGGCACGGTCATTGACCAAGCCAAGGAATAAATCACTCATGATGGAGGGCTTCTATAGCCCACACTACGCACTTCTCGAAGCCCTTACCGCAGGCCGCCACAACTTAGATTTCTCGTCGTGGCTGGTCGATACGGTGCGACCCATACCCGCCGACCAGTGGTGTCTCTCGACATGTGGCGAACAAGGTTGATTCCATGAATTAGAAAGCGCTTTGCCTGTTCCTGGCGACGGGCCATCGATGAGTGGACCTCATCAGTGCTCTCCCAATCGGCCCTTCTACTCTTCTCCACTGGAGAAATCCCCGCCGCCCACAATTTGGCTTTCGTGATGAGCGGGGATCCTTGGGATGACCTCAGCTTGTCTGGCGTTTCTTAGCCAAAAAAAAGTGTATCGTGCACTCATCTTCACTATACCACGCTTGGCTGCGCAATGCCAACATGGTTTGGCTTGGATGGGGAATGCCGACGGACCAGGGCTCGCAGATGGCTACATAAGATGGCCCTCCCATCGCATTAACGGTAGGTCGATCACTTCATCACCATCATTCTTCTCTCTGAGCACAGCAAAGATGATGAAATCACTTACCTCATTGGGCGCTGCCCTTCTTGCGGCTTCGCCTGTTGCTCTGGCACAGGACGGATACGGAAGCAATGGTGGTGATAGCCAATGCTTGTCCATCGACGCTGACGAAATCCGTGCCATGGGCAACAACTCCCTCTTCACTCGCTGGAGACCATACAGCCACGTCAACGCGCCTGCTGGCTGGTTGAACGACCCTTGCGCCCCCATGTACGATCCTACCAGAGATGAATACCACATCTTCTACCAGTTCCACCCGAACCACATCAACTGGTAAGTCCCAATCAAGAGAGCCAGCGCATGCACGCGACTAATACACCTCAATAGGGGAAACATTTCCTGGGGCCATGCCACGAGCAAGGATATGATCACCTGGGAGGACAAAAACGGCTGGCGCGACGACGAGGCTGTCGCTCTGGGACCTACCGGCAACGGCTCATACAATGGTCTGGGTATCTTCTCTGGTACTGGCCAGCCCGTGAACCTCAAGGGCGAACAAGACGGAACGCTCTTGATCTTCTACACCTCTGTCCAGTACCTGCCCACCAACTGGCGTATCCCGTACACCCCGTATACCGAGACTCAGAGCTTGGTGTACAGCAAGGACGGCGGTAACACCTGGGAGGAGTACGAGAACAACCCTGTTATCAATGCTACCGCCAACACTGCGCCCATGTACTGGAACGTCACTGGCTTCCGGTAAGTGCTAAGGTTGGAAAGACTGCAGAAAAGACAACTCACTAACTCATCCAAGTGATCCTTTCTTCGAGCCCTGGCCCGAGATGGACAACCTGCTCGGCGCATCCGAGCCTCACTACTATGCCGTCTTCGGAAGCGGTATCAAGGGTGTCGGCCCACGCATGCCGCTGTGGAGTGCACCTGCGAGAGACCTTACAGACTGGACCTTCCTTGGCGCTCTCTGGGAGCCCGCAGCGAACACAAGTTTCGGCCCTGTCCTCTCCACCGGCAGCAACGCTTTCAACTTCGAAGTCAGTGGTTTTTACTCCATTCCCGACAGCAAGGGCAACCTTCACTACTACACCACCTACGGTACCGAGGGCGGCAATGTCTCTTTTCACTCGGGCAGCTGGGCTCTCTGGGCTGAGGGCACTGTGACACCCCGTGAGAACGGCAGCGCTCAGTTCAATCAGGTTGCCGGCGGTGCCGCTGATTGGGGCAGAGGATACGCCATCACCCAGTTCAAGGATACCAAGAACGATCGCCGCATCCAGTGGGTGTGGATCAGTGAAGATCTGGTCGGCGATGGAGGCATCTTCAGTGCCACACAGCAAGGTTACCAGGGCGCTCTCGGAGTTCCCCGCGAGATCTTTGTCCACGAAGTCGACGGCGTGCTCAACCCCAACGGTACTCTGAACTCCGGTGAAGCTGTCCTCACCCAGCGTGCCGACGGGACCTACGACGTCTCCACCCAAGGTCGTCGTCCTGCCCACGACGTCCTCGAGGGTCTCCGCGATGGAGCCGAGCACTGCAGCCACGAGTACAACAAGACCTACACCTCCTCTGAAATCCTCTCCAACGGTTCCGCAGCCTCTTACGAGATCCTCGCCACCATCTCCGCCTCCAGCGGCCCCGTCGGCCTGACCTTCGCCGCCTCTCCCGACGGCAGCGAGCGCACACACGTCTTCTACAACCCTTCCAACAGCACCATCCTTGTCGACCGCAGCGCCAGCAGCGCCATTAAGGAGTTCGGCAACTCCACCGTCACTGGCTATTTCCACCCTTACACTCTCGCCTCGACCAAGACCCTCGAGAAGATCACCTTCCACGTCATCGTCGACGGCAGCCTCGTCGAGATCTTCGTCAACGAGCGCTTTGCCCTCAGCACGCGCGTGTACCCCAGCCAAACCTGCAGCACCGGGTACGGTGTCTACGTTGGCGAGGGCGGCCATGCGGTCGTCGAGAGCTTGCAGGCTTGGGTTGGACTCAAGAATGTGTTCCCTGAGAGGCCCGCGAACAGCAGCAGCAAGCTTGTTTGGGATACACCTGAGCAGACCAACAACTACACTTGGTGGACTGGTAACTAGAGGGGAAATTTCCTTGGATAGATTGAGGTGAACACGATGTAGATGTAGATATGATTACAGACTAATGGTATGAAATATGTCGACGTCGATTGCTACCTTAGTGTCTTTCCTGTCCACGACTCCACACACAGATTGAAGTTCCATGGCCAATCGTTGCTCGCAGTGCGCACGGGACTGCTTGTCATTGTGATTTAATATTCCTCGGCGTCCAATCTCCGCAGTTGAGGCGATTTCCTGAAGTCAGGCTTCCTGACTTGTGTCATTAGCAATATGATTTCACAAAGCATTTTGCATGCTGAAAGAAATGACAGCCTACTCTGGACCGTCGTGTTGCCAGCGATCAGCCTGTCATGCTCCAAATAGTCTGTACGTTCCGTGATTTAAGTCCAGTTCCAACGATCGAAGCCATTAATGCTTTTGAATTTCTTTGATCCCAAGGACATCACTCTCCTTGGCATGAATATGGTTCTGCGGGGTTTCGGCTCCACCGCTCTGGCTCTCGGAAAAGCAATCCGTCCAGTGGTAGCCTGTCTCGCCTGGCAACCCTGGTCTGCCATGTGCTGTGATGACGATACCAGTGTCCACTACTGCGGGGCTGGGCGACGATAGCCTTCAGATAGCTGAAGCTGACAGCATGGTTCTTTTTTGTTGAGCAGAGGTGATGTTTTGCTTGAGATGCAGTCTTGGTCAGCAACGAATGTTGGCTCTAAGCGAGCATAAGCCTTTGGACTGCGGTGCTCCCACGTATCGGACGGGTGATGCATGCATGCACGCCACACACACGAACCTGAGGCGCCTCGACTGCTGCTGCTCCCCCTCCAAAGAGGCACAGCAAAGCACAGCTCTCAGCAGCATCAACTCGAGGGCTGAGCTTAGCCGGGGCGTGGGCGTATCTGGGCACACGCTCGCGACCCAGCCCATCCATGCATGTGTGCTTGCAGTCTCTCTCTGCCTTTTCTCTACACACAACTGTGCGCATGTCGCAACGTAATGCCAGTCGAATTATCATCACGCAATATACCTCTCCCTCCACAGAGCCACCATGTCCGGCGTCGAGGTCGTCTTGGGCACTGTTGTGAGTTTCTTGCTCTTCTTGCACTAGATAGCTCCCCGCAGCAAAACCACGCCCTTCAGTCATATCATCTCATGTCATATGCCGTCCCAGAATGAAGATTACATATACCCAGTCATGCACCCAGCTAACCTCTCCTCCCCATCCAGGCCTGCGTAGCAGCCGTCGTCTCCGCCTACCGTGACGGCGGCACCATCATCCAAAAAATCAAGCTCAAGCGCTCGCAGAAGCGCGCCGCTCCACCCTCGCGCTTGCTCGAAGAGTCCATCGACCAAGCGCCCGCCGACATCGAGCGCGAAAAGCAGCGCGGCATCCAGCGCTTCGGCAAAGCTTTCGAGAGCGGCGACACCATCGCCATCATCGCCCTGCAGCAGATCACCATCCAGCTGCAGAGCAGCCTGCTCGAGGAGCTGCGCAATGCCGCTTTCGACGATGCCGTCACGGATTTTAGATATTTGGTCGATGTGGCGGATGGGGGAAGGGATAAGACTATGAATACTTTGATTGAATTGAGGCAGCGGTTGTTGGTTGCAGAGCCGATTGGAAACGACCTTTCGCCAACTGCGTCTTTTGCTAATGTGCCTTCTGCCGCTTCGGGGAAGCAGAGAGCTTCCCTGCCGCTTCCTAGCCCTTCCTCGCCGCCACCGTTCAGGAGTGAACTCAAGCCCTCCCAAACTTGGGCGCAGACCAATCATGCCGCGTCTCGTGATGCTTCTGGCGAAGAAGACGCTGCTTCTGGCGCGGAGAACAGCGTTCGAAAGTCGAAGCACCGCAGCTCTCTTCTGGGGATCTTCCGAAACAGGACTAGCAGCCATGGAGGAGGGTCTGGAATGCAGACGCCTACGGTGCTATCGGAGGATGCCAACCAAGACCAGGCTAGACCGCCGTCACCTGTGCATGCTCCTCCGCCGCGAGCTCACACTGTTGCGATGGATGCAAGGTCTTCCATCAGTGCAGGGTCGACTCGCTCGGCTCAGACTGTTGCTACGAATTGGAATTATCAGCCATGGGAGGGTGAGTGAACGCTTATGACTTCAGTGACAGAGTACATGCTAACGGATTGCAGTTCGTATGACGAGTACCGGATTTGAGAGCGTTCCTCACATGTACTGACTTTAATTCAGGACGACCCAGCAAAAATCTGGGGAGCAACCAAAGCAGGCACCGAGTCTCCTGAACAAAAGCCCCAGGACCGCCCAAACAGCTCTTCGCCACCTATAGGTCGCCCTTCCATGACGCCGAGCTGGAATCGCAACTCTTCAGTCGCCGTACCTACTCCAACACCAGAGAACAACTATCTTGGTTTCTGCAAGAACGCAGTCCGCTTGCAGAACGGCGACCGCGGCGCCTTCGAGAAAAATGCCGAGCACGCATATTCGCGATCTGGCTATTCGAGCCAAACCATCTATTACCTCTCGTGCCGATCTTCGAAGTGCAGCTACATGAGCCAGCTCAAAGCCGACACCATCTGGGATCGCGTGTGGACTGACCCAGAGCTCGGAATAAAGTGGCGATGGGCTTTCCTCGCCAAGTCCCATGTGCAGCAAAAGCAAGTCAAGGGCCAGCAATATTCTTACCAGTGCACTTTCTGCACTTTTCTCAATGGCAAGGGCGCTGTGTTCCACGGGTCGAGAATGTATCTCAAGCACGTGGCTTCCCACCGAGGTGATATTGGTGAAGTTTTGAAGTACAAAGCCGCATGCATCAATGATCATGTCTGTGAGGACGACGAGGAATTTGACATCAACTTATACCCCCTGGATGCTAGTGAAGCGCGAGATCGACAGCCTTCGCAGGCGCTCTCTGACGAATTGATGGGCCTTGGCTTCTACCCACCGAAACCAGAGCCCGCAGACTCAATGTTCAACAATAACGAGCCGTGGAATGCTGGCTTGTCGAACTTCCACTATGGCGGTGATATCGACCGGACCGAGCTTGAGTAGGGCGTGCTAGTCGAGAGTCTAAGCACATAAGACAAGCTTTTTACTCTCATCTCGCAGAAGACATGTCATCAGCCGCGCCATATGCGCAAGATGACGAGCTTCTCCCACCCAGCCTTTTTGCCACTGGAGCCTACCGTCTCTGCATTCCAGCCACCAGGCCGGGCTCGAATGTTCGCTTTTACAGCTTCAGGCTTGTTTTGCGCACACAGAAGCACATACGCAACGCCACGCTCGCTGAGAATAGTGGGCAGTTGATCAAGGAGACGGTCAGTCGTTTCCATTCCATCAACGCCACCAGCGTAGGAGAGTTCGAGAAGTTTCGAATCACGCTCGAAGACGGCTTGGTAACTCATTGCAGCGTCGTCGAGAGGAGCCGGGAGGTCCTCCGTGGGAACATATGGCGGGTTGAAGATGAGAACGTCGATTTCATTTGCTCGGACTGCGGATGCGAGGTCGGCAACGGCTACGCCGAATGATACTGGTGCAGGTCTGCTCAGCGGTGCGATCTCTGCAATGGCGAGGTCGACGGTCTGGGTCGCTGCTTTGGCCGCGAGAGTGTTGACGTCGGATCCGAGGAAGGCTACATCGGAGCGGTTGAAGATGGTTTGGGCGTTTGCGGCGACGAAGGCGAGGACTACGCCGGAGCCGACGCCGACTTCTAATACCAGCGGTGAGGGCGTGAAAAAGGGGAAGCGATTTGATAGAAATTCAGTTTCCGAGGATGCTGATAGAGTATCTAGGAGGAGGTAGGAGTCTTCGGCTGGTTCGTAGATGTTGTCGAAGGAGACGTGTGAGGTCGATGGGGTTGGTAGCATTTTGGAGATGTGGCCACGTGTGATACTTCGCAGAAAGAGGCAGAGAAGCGAAATGGAAATGGAAATGGGGAAATATAGTATTGTGATCGAGGTCCAATCAAAATATGTCTGCTGCGCTGTTCGACTTTTCGTAGTTGATAGAACTTATCAAGCACTCTGACAGACTCGGGGCAGAATTGATGAGATGGATCTTCAGCCTCTTTCGGCAAGTGCAATGACGTCGGCACAACTCGGCAAGCTTTAATCAATCTTCGAAGCACTGACATCAAGACTGGAGCCAGAACCTCAAACCATCAAACATCTCTTTCGTCTTATTTACATCAATTATCACTCTCACCACATCAGAGCCCCGTCCCAGACGATCACCACCTCACCATCGCCCACCATGCGCCCCGCCCTCCGCCTCCTCGCAACCCCCACCCGCATAACCCGCGGCTCCCGCCCCGAACCCATGGCCCTCCTCCCCCCGATCCTCCTCTACCGCCGCCTGCTCCGCGCCCACCGCAAGCACCTACCCGCCGAAATGCGCGTGCTCGGCGACCAGTACGTCAAAGCCGAATTCCGCGCGCACCAGAAAATCGACAACCCAGTGCACATTGTCGGGTTCTTGACGGAGTGGCAGATTTATACGCAAATGATTGAAGGGGATGCGTGGAAAGGCGAGCGCATGGATAAGAGTAAGGTGGAGAAGATGAGCGATGAGCAGGTCGCGCAGATGTATGAGCTTATGCTGGCGATTAGGGAGCAGGAGGTTGAGGGCAATGAAGCGGAGGTTGAGGCTAGGAGGGCGGCGGAGAAGATTGATGGGAAGCATTGAGGTGGGACTGCTTGTCTGATTGGTTTGGGCTGGTGGGATGTTTGCGTGATCAAGAGGAGGTGAAAGAGTGATGTGTGCTATCCTGGTACAAACAGCTTGATAGCCCTTGTTGGTCATGCGCGCACGACGGCCGCTGGAGCAGATCTGCCTCTCATCAAACGCTTCGCGCCAGCAAGCTCGATATGTGGCCATTGACCATAGATCGTTGCCTTGCAGCAAACATCCAATGGGTTTGCACCAATACTTGACCGAGATCATTGGCCAAACTGTCGGCATCTTACCGCCAACCCTCTTCCAACGCACCCAAAATACCACTCTCGCCCACCAATCGAATCAACAACCCACCCATTCAATGTGCTCAACCCGCATCCGCCACTCTCCCTCTTGCGGCCACACCTGGTAAGCAAAATGCCCACACGTTCCAAGCAAGCACTTGCCTAACAACTACTCAGGATTGAGCTCTTTTGCCCATGCAAACCATCCCGCAACCTCCTAACATGTCCCGATTTCTCCGTTTCCCAACCGCGTGGCCCAGCGAGCATCCCTCACCTACACAACCTTCCATGTTGCCCACAATGGGATTGTCCACGCTGCGGAGACTCGGAGCCTGACTTGCGCTACAAGCGGCTTTGCAAATTCCGCGCCGCGGGGATTAAAGTTGGTAGGGATGCGAGCTACGAAGGGAGAGGGCTTGAGTTAGGTGTTGGGTGCTGTGGGGTTATGTAATGGAGGGTTTGTTCGATTTGATGATGGGTGGTCGGGATGTGGAGGGGAATACCGAGTGTATGTTGTGTTTCGAGTTGCACAACCTTGATGCTTGTGGGGATACGATTCCGGCCGCTGGCGGAGCGGGTTTCGAGCTTGTGTGGTTTGACGCGGCGGAAATGAGAAAGTGCTGTTGCACGTGTAAACCTGGTATCATTGCATAAAACATCCAGCGTTCGCGATTTACGTGCCAACCAATGATATCATATCGGAATCTTTGTCTATTCTTGCTACGGCATGGCAGACTCGATCAGTATACGAGCCATAGAAAAATCATCAGGAAGGTGTAAAGACTGGGACTGCCACGCTGAGTCTCTGGGCCGTTGTACAGGCTGCAAACGCGACGAGTACATCTCGTCTACATTGAGTTGAGCTGATATGTAACAGTGGACTCAACAATAGGACATCAGCATTCAATGGAAATGCATTTTTTAGTCTCGCAGTCTACTACATGGCAACAAAACCTGATGGGTATCATTTTTGAAATAACGCTTCTGAAGAGTGACACGGACGTGGATCGTGGTTAGATATCTATCTTGAGAGTACTTGCTCGTGGTAGACAGGTCTTGTGTCTTGCTATCATCTTCGATCACGTTAGACTTGAGATGTGTTTGGTTTCAAAGCGCTGGATGGCAGATTATCACCCTTAGGCTGGAAAGCCATTGGACATACGAACATAATCATTATTCTGCTCTGATCGCTGAGCGTATACCAGGCTGTGTTCATTATCCTGTCGATTCAAACTATTTGCTAGATTTGTGAGTGACGTCCGTGGATGCGGACCGACAAGCCTCACCTGATGTTAGAACAAGACTCTCAAGAGCACGCCACCAAACGGCCCGCCACGCCACCTGGCAATCATCTTTTGTGGCTTGCATGATTATAGTTCTTTTACCACGACACTTCCCTAACAGCTTGGTTGATTGTGCGACGGCGAGTCATCGTTTCGAATCTATCTCTAAACTAGGGTATTTGAGAAAGATCATAACCGTGGAAGGTCTTGTCAGCGACTCAGGAAATCGCAAGACAGATCCAGCAAGCCCTCACAAGCATACGCGAGAATGTACTCGTGTACCCTTATCTTCGACTGCTGTGCCGGAGCCGCGAGACAAGCATTTAAGCGCTGCAAGGTCTGAAACCCTAGAGGTTTCCCGCCGTCGGCCACGAGGTTGTCCTTCGATGCAACTGTGTTCCACATATTCTGGGACACAGCTCGAATGGGGACATGGAACTTCCCTGAGAAAACGATCGTTAGGACATAGTTGTTGAAACACCGAGCAATCGCCCGAAAGAAAAGAAGGGTTTACCGTCTCTCAGCATGTCCGCCGGACACGACCTCCGAGCCAAGTTCGCAAATCGAATTCTCCACGCAATTCGGAGCAGGACCTCTTAGAGAAGTTTCCTGGTCAACGCTAAATCCTCCAAATGACACATCGGGTAACTTAGGAGAGAGCAGCGGATCGCGAGATCATCGATCATCAGGCGTGCTCCCAGCATTTGCCTACGTAAACGGCAGACACGCGAGGTTACGTCCCCTTGGTCGCCCACATCCCGACTTGCCAGAGGCCTTATCCCAAACGTGGAGCCTCAGGTATGCCCTACCTCCAGTAATCCCCGTGGCACTGCGGCGGAGAGCCCACATGGAGCACCCACACGCAAATCAACGCTGCTGTTGTGGAGAATTTGCGTGAGGAGAACGGGGATTGTGGGTTGTGAGAGGTGTGTGATGGAGAGCTACGTGGATGTTGGCAACGTATGCCGTCTATCCGTGCGTTCCTTGCTGAATGGTATAATACGAAATGCCCTCGTCGAGGGCGAGTCGTCTTTTCTTTTCTTTTCGTGTCTTTCATCTTGCATTGCTTCTTTCGCTCTGCGGTGTGCAATAGCGATGTATACTGTCGGGAACTTCTACGTGATTGCAGCCGCTGCCGTTATCGGCGGCGGTCTGTTTGGTTTCGACATTTCTTCCATGAGTGCTATCATTGGTATGCAGCAACAAAAGTCGAATGAATTGCTACTGCGATGTGCTAACTTTCACAGGCACGCCGGCATTCAAATGCTATTTCAACGAAGGTGGCAACATCAACGAAGCTCGAGAATGCTCTGGCCCGAATGCAGGCGTTATGGGCGGCATTACTGCTGCGATGACCGCTGGCTCCTGGGCCGGTGCTTTGGTCTCTGGTTACCTCTCGGACATGCTGGGTAGACGGCCATCAATCATGATTGGTTGCGTGCTCTGGATCATTGGCTCGATTATCATTTGCGCAGCTCAGAACATCCCGATGTTGATCGTCGGACGCATCATCAACGGTCTCTGTGTTGGTATTCAGTCTGCGCAGGTCCCGGTGTATATCAGCGAGTGCGTGCCGCCTACCAAGCGAGGTCGTCTGGTCGGTCTTCAGCAGTGGGCAATCACATGGTACGTGAACTAAGGGTTCAATCCCATCTCGCGGTCCAGGCTCAGACTGCGTACTAGACTCCCAGCGGCACGCAGAGCAGTACGGACTTTGGAGCTAGATTGCGAGAAAACTTAATTCCTATAGATACTGTGCTGACTTGAACTCTTCGCTCTACAGGGGAATCTTAATTCTCTACTAGTAAGTCGTCTCAAAGTTCTCGATGGCAATGACACCACTGACCAGTAATAGCGTCTCATACGGTGCCTCGTTCGTTGGTGGATCGAACCAAAACGCCGACAACTACAGCGAGTCTGTCTTCAGGATTCCGTGCGTCCACGTATCTAATATTCATCAGACTTGGAAGTTAGCTGACTCTCAATCTCAGATGGGGTGTTCAAATGCTGCCCGCCGTTCTCCTCCTCTGCTTCATGGTCGTCATGCCGGAGTCTCCTCGCTGGCTCGCACGCAAAGACCGGTGGGAGGAGTGCCACAAGATCCTAACCCTGATCCACGGCAAAGGCGATCCCAACAGCCCCTTCGTCCAGTACGAGTTGGAGGATATCAAGGAAGCATGCGCGCTTGAGGCACAACTTGCCGACGTCACTTACTGGGAGCTGTTCTACCCGAAGAACATCTACCGCACACATATCGGGATGTTTACTCAGATCTGGTCGCAGCTGACGGGCATGAATGTCATGATGTATTGTGAGTATTGATTGCACTCATTCGACGTGTCTTGAAGAACTGATTGCTGACTATGTTGGAACAGACATCACTTATATCTTTGGCATGGCGGGCTACTCTGGCAACGCCAACCTTCTGGCCTCTTCGATCCAATACATCATCAACGTAATTATGACCGTTCCAGCCTTGGTCTGGATGGACAAGTGGGGCCGTCGCTGGCCGCTCATGATCGGAGCCTTTTTTATGATGTCCTTCATGTTCGCAAACGCAGGCATGATGGGCGGAACTGGAGAGGTCGTTCCCGGTGGCGTTCACGGCGTGAAACAGCAATCCATGCTGGTCTCGGGCGCTCCAGCAAAGGGCCTCATCGCGTGCACATACCTCTTCGTCGCCAGCTATGCAGTGACTTGGGGACCCATCTCTTGGGTCTACCCACCCGAAGTCTACCCTCTGCGCGTCCGCGGCAAGGCCGTCGCCCTCGCAACATCCGCCAACTGGGCTTTCAACACCGCCTTGGCTGCCTTCGTCCCCACGGCGTTTGAGACCATCCGCTGGAAGGTGTACGTTATCTTCGGCGTGTTCAACCTCTGCATGTTGCTTCACGTTGCCTTCCTCTTCCCAGAGACTGCTGGCAAGACTCTCGAGGAGGTGCAGCTCATCTTCGAAGATCCCAATGGACTGCCGTACATCGGTACGCCGGCGTGGAAGACGAAGAAAGCTACCAAGGGGATGGCTGATGTCGAGAGGGGTCATGTTGGTCACAAGGGCATGGACGAGAAGAGTGTTGATGAGGTTGACAATGTTGAGGTCAAGGGTGTGTAGCTTGAGCGCTGCCGCGGATTTAGCAGCGAAACAGAGTGTGTTTTGTCTTGTGAGAATACATTTGGCCAAGCCATGGGGTATATTCCAAGCGTATCAGTCCTCGTCCATACGCATGTAGAGTCCTCATCCAATACCATGCTGGCGAAGTCCTTTGTCAATTATCGTTCGCAATGCTACACAAACCACACCAGAGGAAGGAAGCTCCAGTATAGCACCGTGTCCCAATCGATTCCAGGCAAATTTGACCGCAGTCGCCTCTCAAGTCTCAAGGTCGTCTGCAAACGGGTCTTGTCTGCTGAGAAAGTCCACCACTCACGTGCGAAATGAAGAGAAGCTCTTATCGCAAAAGCCTTACTGAGGGTTGAGCCTTCATACTTATTGATTACCATCGCGGAATTGAGCAAGTGTGTCGCGTACATGTCGGCCTCGTTCTTGTAGCGCTGTGGGTTGTCCACATCGTATGAGTAATTGAGAGATTGCATCATCTGTAATCGGTCCCGACTCTGCGCTAGGAGGAGTCTCGCTGACCAGTAAAGACCGAGCATGTTCGCATCCAGAAAACTGAAGAACTCGAGAGGCGATTGGCGATACCGAGGGCCAGGCTCTTCGTAAGCTTGTAACCACTCGTCGAACTCTCTAGCTATTGTAGAGGCTTGTGTTTGTAACGCCTGCGGTGCGTTGCCAGGGCCTTCATAGAATATTTTGTCGAATTGTTGTGACGTGGCTTCCATCAGCTTCGGAAGACGCGAGCAAAGCTGTAGCAGCGCTCTTATGCTCCCAGGGATAGCTACTTGGTCAAAACCGAGTATTCGATCGCTTATGGTGATTGCTGTGCCGTTTATGAGGTGATGCATCAAGACCAGTCGATGGAATTGGTTTCGTAGCGGTGGCGGCAACGGCTCAGGGTTTGGTAACCGATTGCTGGCTTGAAGAATAGCTGCTACTCCGGCAATATGGATGCGGCAACCAGTTAAACCAGATGATGTCGCACTGAAAACTCCGCAGCACATTATGCTGATCGCGGCGCACGAGACTCCTTCAATCGACACGCCGGGCTTAGAAATCTCGGCTCTTAGGCTCTGTACCGCAAGGATTTGCCGCTTTTGCCCTTCCAGGATCATGCGTTGATCTCGAAGGGTGACGCCCGTATTCACTAGGCAGACTGCGTCATTTATGCACTCCATGGTTGGGTTCTTGACCTCGGTCCATTGCCTCATTCCTTCCATTATCACGGGAGAAAGCAAATGTTGCAAGGGAAAGAAGCCTCTGACCAAATCTTCAAAAAATGGCCCCCTCCATATAGACGGTGATCGTATGTTTGACGGCATGGTGATATTGCCTTGGCCATGGGCGTACAAGCTTAGGGCTTGATGGTCGCGGAAGGACATAATACTGCCCGGTGTCTCCTCTGAACATTCCGATGGCTCTGGTGTTGCATAGACGGCCGTGAAGGGATTCTCTTTGGGTGGCGGATATGCCTTGTCATAATCGAGATCGTCTTGAGCTGATGTGCGGTGAAGATCGGAGCGTTCATGCGGCGAACAGTCTGCGCAGTTTTCAAAGCTCCCATCCACCTGGCCATGGTCGGTCCGAATACTGGACACAAGAGGGAAATTGTCACATGGAGCGTCGACATGTCTCGCACGCTGTCGCATCTCTTCTTTTCGCTGTTGACGTCGATAGTGTTTCATGACATGAGAACGAATCAGGACCTTCTGGGCATTTCGTTCCTTAGCGTCCGAGTGTCCAGCCAGATTGTTGATGAAGTGTAGAGTTCCAGACATGATTTCGACACGCTGTCGCAGCAGCATATAAGGAGGTTTCCGTTTTCACACGGCGGAGAATTGTTCTCCTCTGCTTCAAGACCCCAGTATACCAACAGCCTGGAAGCGACATGCTGGACGCCACATTTCAGCCGCACGGGCGCAGATATGCAATTGCAACAATTGGTCTGTTGATTAATGATGTCAACTTTGACATACCATTTTCGCAGATGTACTAACGCCACTTTTCCGGCTGGCTCCTTATCCTCAGCTTTATCCATCCTTCAATCTAAAAATGTGACACCTTGCAGCAGTACAGTTGATCATAGTGCGGTAGCTCACAGTACGCTACTTTAACTCCGCCCGGGCGCTTCTCGCATGAACTTCCCAGGTGGGAGTTCAGCTCGAAAAGTGGAGCCGCGCAGTACTTTCGCAGAGGGTCGTCCAAATAAGGCATGTTAGCGAGCTGAGCAGGATCCATGACGGTACACGCGATAGATGAAAGGAAGAACGCGGTACAGCAATGTGGGGTCCATCGGGTTCTCCGTAAAGCGATAGAAACGTCCAACGTAGCTGTGGAGAATGGAGCACTATATGATACCTTAGTGTCGTGATGTAACTCTCTGCGGATGTTGCATCTTGACGCTGTAGGTGGAGGCACAGCAGGCAGAGGCACTGAGACACATATGTACACGTGGATATTCAAGAGACTACGTGCGCCTATACCACACGAGCAGGGTAGTCAAAAGCCTGGACATATCGTCAGACGAGCTTTCACGTAGAAGAAGGACTTGTTAGTTGAGATCTTAAACGTCTGCTTAATCGTTCGATTCGCTTAGCAGAACTCACTGCCATGTCTCTCCTCCTACAGGTCATCCAACGTTCCATACATACTGTCATTGCCGTCTCGTTGTGTGCATGCCTCAGACACCAGCCTTCTCAGGTGCAACGTTGAGGTCCCAATCGATCTCACCATCATCTCCATAGCGTTCCTTCAGCCACTCATTCGTCTTCTTGAAGTGTCCATTGTCAAGGAATCCTCTGTGAGCACTGAGCGGACTGGGATGCGCACTCTTCAGCACCAAGTGCTTAGTGGTATTGACACCCTTTACTCTGATCTCCGCCGGCTTACCCCAAGCCAGGAACACGACACCTTTTGTACGCTTCGCCGCCACAGTGTCGATGACCTTTTGCGTGAACTTTTCCCAGCCTTTGCCTGCGTGAGAGTTCGCGGTGTGCGCCTTTACCGTTAGGCATGTATTGAGGAGCAGGACGCCGCGATCAGACCATGGTGTGAGGAGTCCGCCGTTCTTGGGCGGAGGAGTGAATGATGGGTAGTCCCTTTTGAGGCACTTGTAAATGTTCTGTAGGGAAGGAGGGGCGGGTGTGGGTGGGCGGACAGAGAAGCAGAGGCCGTGTGCTTGGTTGTGGTTGTGGTAAGGATCTTGGCCGATGATCACAGCTTTGACGGTTGGGAGGGGAGTGTGGCGAGACCTGGTGAAGTATTAGTATGGTGAACAGACTGATGGGCAGAGAAGCCACATGCCATGAGTACACATCTTCCAATGGTGGGAAGATTTTGGTTCCACTCTCAGCCTCCTTCTTGAGGAAGCGCTTCAGGTTGAGGAAGCTCTCGCTCGTCACTTCATCCTTGAGAGCTCCAAGCCAGCTCTCGTGCAAGGTCTCAATCTCAAGCTTGAGCAGCTCTTTGTGCTCGTCTGAGAGCTTTGCTACCCAGGCATCTTTATCGAAATTAATGGGTTGTGTAGCTGGTGCAGTGGGATCAGACGCGGGTTTGGAGACATTGGGATTGGGCTTTGGAGCGCCGAAGAAGGATGTGATGGAGGCATTTTGCTTGGGCTTCTTGGCGGCGTCGGCGGCGATGTCACCGGCTTTGCGTTTGAGAGACATGTTCGGTGAGTTGAGTATGTTTGTGGTTGGGATGTTGCTGGCTTATTTGAATCTTGAAT
Organism: Melanodothis sp. VS III C KN 2; assembly: GCA_019775565.1. NCBI lineage: Eukaryota > Fungi > Ascomycota > Dothideomycetes > Cladosporiales > Cladosporiaceae > Melanodothis > Melanodothis sp. VS III C KN 2. The sequence continues at coordinate 305,423 of JACWFM010000006.1, forward strand.
CCTGAATGTCTGTACACGAATTACGCGTCCGGACTTTGAGCTTGAGACGCGTTGACTACGTCATCTTGCATTTTGCGAACGATGGGGAGATTCGTTCATTTATAAAATGTGGTTGTCCAGGAGATACGCCACTGGAGTAAGTGCATGCGATAGATATGGAACGGATAGAACATGCTGAGAGCGTGGACATTCCGAGAAGGATCAAATTATATTCACGATTCCTCATAGCTACAATGAGTTTTCTCTCTGGCTACCAACTCCTCACGTGTACCTGTAACAGAACGGCCCACTCATGGTACTCATGCTCTCCCCAAGAGTCATATGCATATCTGAAGCATGTCCCAAGTGCATGTCGTCGTCAAGGGTTCTGTTGAGGTACATTTGTCAGTGGTCATCCATGATTTGAATCGACAATAGAGCAACTTACGCATTCCTGGACGGAGGAGAATTTGCCAAAGTGATCGTGCCGTAAATGGCGTTGGTGCGCGAGTATGGCTGCTGGTTCTGCCACATCCACCAGACACGATCGATCTGCGCATGGTGCAGGTAGAACCACGGGTCGCCGTTCGACGCCACGAAGTCGCTGCCTGGGTCGCCACCAATCGTGAAGTGCCCTGCTGTGTGCACGCCCATGAAGTTGTTGACGAACGCTGGCACGCCGCCTTGCATGTTCGCCCAGAAGCAGTAGATGCTCTTGCATTCGAGCAGAGAAACTACTTGCGCGTCGTTGGTCCATTGGCTGGAGGTCCAAGGCGAGATGTCACGCTTGAGGCAGCGAGGATTGTAGCCGAGACCCAGGAATGGTGCCTGCTCCGGGTCGGAGAAATTGCTGTAGGGATTTGGGGGCGTGCAGGTCAATCCGCTGAATACGGGACCCAAGTTCATGCCGAAATCTTTGAAGGGCCCGTCTTTGAGACAACCACCGCCTTCACCGTGCGGGATCAAGATGCTGGGGTCTACGTTGGTAGGAATGCCGTAGCCTTCCTGCTCTGTGCATCCTAGCTCGCCATTACCGCTCATGCTGGTGTCACTCCCATCGAGAGCGGGCGACGAAGCAGGATCGTTGGCCCACTTAGGCCAATTGTAGTAGGGTTGATAGCCATCATAGCCACACTCGTTCCTGAGCGTTTGCTCGTACGTCCAAGTGAGGAACCTGTGCCATCCGAGAAAGTTGCCTGTGTTGTGTACCGAGAATGTTTGCTGAATATGTGTTGCAACGAAGTCATCGTAACGGCGTCGTACGCCTGGTGCCTCTGACAATGGTGTCTTTGCTTCGAGTTTGCCCAAGCATTGAACCGCCGCAATGTACTTTTTCCTCTCCTTTTTGGTCAGCTCGCTCCTATACGGGTATTCTGGTTAGCACTTCTAGCTCTAGAATGTGAAGTGATAGAGGGATCTACCATTCTTTGCGAACGACTGTGTTCTTGTCATTGCAGACGGCCCAAGACTTGGGCGAGTTGTTCCGTTGGTAGTCTCGCTGGTTAATCACTGCGCGTGCTGAGTAGGCATCGGTCTCGAGATAAGGTCCTTTACTGGTTACAGAGAGAGCGGACGTGAGAGGAAGGATGGCCGCCGCCGAGAAGAGAAGAATTTTATGATGCATACTTTTGCGATGGACTGGTATAGCAATACAGGTGCAAGGCTGTACGATCATGCGCTGTCATTTTCACCTTATATATGCGCGAAATGCCACAGGATTCCACCTGCAGAACGGCAATACATTCTGGCATACATGTGCCGTGTTCTCTCCTGCCACGAGGTTCGTCAAGGGTCGAGTAACTAATAATGGCCCGACATGGGAGGGTTCAGGGTTGCTGAGGAATAGACCACAGCAAGCACTCAGGGCATTGTATAGTTCAGCCGCTAGACAGGTGCTAAGGGAGGGAGGTCCCCAACGAGAGATGGTATTCATTCTGCCAAAATGCTGTCGTGCGGTTCAGTGCTACCAGTAATACTTGAGCTCCCGGCCGAGAACCTCGCTTCGTGATGCTGAGGATTCTCGGCCCCTACAGCTGCATTTGGGGCGGTCGCCACGAACGGAGATCATCTCTTCAGGAATGCATGTCCGAGGAGAGGGCTCGTTCGGATACTGTTGCCCTGAGATCTCAGATGCTTGCTTGTCATGTTCATATGAGTTCCTCTGTTCTGGAAGATGAGACTGTGTGGATATTGTAGCGTCGAGAGGACAAAGCTCTTCGTGCGTTGATAATGCATTTCGGATGTTCGGCTGCGGGCTGCCGGTCCCACTCGGACAGCTTGTGGAGTGGGCCGTCGATGAACTCTGTCCTCTTGCTCAAAACATTCTACAAAGTGACGTCGACTTCTGCTTGCAATACTGATGGATAAATGTGCAGGCTTGAATGTGCGAAAGAGCGAGGAAGCGGCGGGGCGAGCGGAGTTCAATGCCGTCTGGTGCCCCTGTCAATGGAAAGGTTACGCGGTTAGAATCAAGGAACATGCACAGCCGAGAACCGCTTCGCATACCACGCCTTGAGCTATAACTAAGCGAACGCCAGCGCGACTCCGCCAGCTCTCTGGGTCACTATACTCCTCGAAACCTCATTTGTCCGCTTACTTCATCCTGGCTCGCCAGTGTGCGTTGTATGCCAAGGCTCAGACACAAGACAGTTGATTGCATGCAGTGGTAGCTATCAGAGGTCGCCCAGTGAGGTCCATCGTATCTGGATATCCTGCTCGGGTCTGCTCGGGCTGTTATGAGGTGTTCATGGAAGACTACAAACACATTTCCGTGGTAGCCTCTAGCTTATAGGATACGCTTTGCTGTACGATACTGCGTGGAGCTGCGGCAGTCATCGAGCGCCTGCTCACTGCTCGAACTCGCCTAAACCGAACATCCCTGCCTGCATAGAAGAAGCTATATATCGCAGGGAAGCACCGGAGAGGGCTTCCAGGGTATGGCGGCATAACCTACATACTTGACAGCGGCAGTCGAAAAGCCACAGTTGGCTTTTCACCACCGCGCATGCCCTCAAGTCGGGTCTCTTACTGTATAGGGAAGCGAACACAGCAGTTTATGCCGTCTGCCGCTTCTCTTGTAGAAGATGCAAGCGATGAAACGACCCCTAATGCATGCGGGCATGTACATCGACTGGCGGCTGATGAAGTGAAGCGAGAAGTAGCAGTATACATATGCGTTGCACCCAGTTTCCATGCTGTCGCTCACCGTTCTGTGCGCTGGGATTCATTTTTCCCAATTGATACAGCAAAGAACGACTATTCCAATGCAATAGTTCTTCTTTCACGAAAGATCTGAGCATGCTTAGTCCACAGATCGCGCGCAGACAGGCAGGTGGTGGCCCAGGTGTACCATTGACTCCAGAGAAAGACATCGAGGACAATACAGCGCAGCTTCTCGCGGTCGTTGGGACTCTCTATGGACTGGCGTCACTGGCGGTGTTGCTCCGCGTGTGGGTGCGGACTCGAATATTGAAAGCGTTCGGTATGGAGGGTGTTATGCAGCACCAAAGGCAAACACAGACTGATCAGTATTACAGGTCTGGACGATTGGCTTATGACGATAGCAATAGTATGCGCACTTAGAATCCCGCACATGCCATTAGGATTCGGACTGATCATTTCTCTGACCTAGCTCCTCAGCACGGCATGCCTTGTTTGCATTGTCTCCTTGACACGTCTCGGCCTGGGAAAGCACGTTGAAATTCTGCAGTATCATCCTCAATGGGTACTACCTATGTTCGCGTGGCTGTACTTTTACTCGATTCTCGTTATCCTTGCGTATAGCTTCATCAAGCTTTCCATTGCTGTTTTTTTGCTTCGTCTGACGCAGCGGACCAAGTACAGATGGGCACTGCGAGGCTTACTAGGTATGCAATCATTTACGAGACATTCTGAATGCGCTCACTGACACTGACACAAATCAGCATTCCTGGTAATGTTCACCATTGGCTCGGTACTAGCCATCATCTTGCAATGCGACCCCGTGGCTGCGGGCTACGACATTACACTGAGGGCCCCGACTGGAACCGGTACATGCTACAGCGTGGATATCTTCAAGAAAGTTGGTGTCTTCAACAGCTGTGAGTAGAGACGTTCGCGCGGCCCGCAGAGCAATATCTCAGTCGCTGACCAATGCAGCTATCAATATCGCCACCGACCTGCTGTTCGCCATCTTACCCATTCCGCTCGTGTGGAAACTGCAGCTCACGACGCGCACCAAACTCGGTCTGGTCTGTATCCTCAGCCTGGGCTTTTTCGCAGCGGCCACTGCTATCTACAAGACACCGATGCAGTACCACTTCTTCGAGGTGCAAGACTTCACTGGCGAGGGCGCATGGTATTGTATGTCACTCCCAGCCTTATTCAAAACCTGTCCAATGTCCCAGACTTCAGCTTACGAAGTAATCAAAAGACGTCTGGCAAATCGTCGAAATGAACATCGGCATCGTAGCTGCATGCCTTCCAACCATTAAACCGCTCTTCATCACTTTCTTCGAAAAAGCTCGCGCGCTTACAGCCGGCCGCACTGCACGTTCTCACGAACGATCCGGGTACCTTGGACAGCGCAACCCTTCTGGAAATTCTCTGGACCATCTCAGAGGAGCGAAGGGCCCGTACAACGCGCACATTGTCTCTACACATGAGCCTCGAAAGATGTTTCGGACGGATGATGAGGGATATGTGCTATGGGACGCTCCGAGCAAGGATGGTAGTGAGAATGACGAGGTACCTCTTCATGGGTGGCAGGCATCTGAAGGGGCGAGAGGAAGGGCGATTGTTAAGACGAGCGAAGTGCATATATCTTAATTTTGGCGACGGAAGGAAGAAACGAATAGCCGCGATATCAGATCGGCGGCGCATGTGAGTTTCAGTCTCTCGACAGCAAATGTCACCTTTTGATCTGTCACTGCATATGGCAGTATCACGCTCTGAACCACGACAATAAATTTTTTGTAGTTCCTAGTTGGCACCAGAGAAAGGTAAAATATGCCAACGACTGATTAGCTGCCCTAATGCTGCTCAGATTAGTTGACCAATTCCTAGAAAGGAAGCCCCTGAACCACAAAACAGTGGAGAATGTTACATATTCCCTTAGGGGACCTTGCATAAATATGGTACAAAACGCGTATCACGGTCCGACGCGGATAGGTCTTTTCGCAAACTATTGGGAAAAGAGTTTGGTGGCAGAAAGGGGCGATGCAGGTACTTGTCTGGTGGAAGAGTCGAGTGTTTTCGTTTCTATTACGGCCAGGTGACACTGCATGGGACGTATGCAAGATAGCACTGTAGTAGGTCACAGATATAGATACGCTATTTGATATGCATGCACTCGTATCACCGGGCCAGTCATAGCGCGGCGATGACGAGCGAGTGTAAGGCTGTTGCGAACTTGGCGAGGCGTTGGCTGCGTGGAGTCTGTGCTGCCTCTACCAAGCCGGGCTTCCTGCTTGGACAACGCTAGTCTTGCCTACAGCACTCCTCGCCAATCTCGACACCACCAGCGCACCTCCATCTCCCCATCTTCACGACCCCGTTTGCTGGACATTGTCGCCGCCGTGACCACCACTATTTCCTTCTACATACACCACCGCCGCTCATCCTTCGATTGCTTCTACTACTACCCGCACAAACACCGCCAGCACAGCCCGACGACCGCGCGGACACGAGAGATTGCTTGCTGTTTGTGGCTAGCATCCTGCCTCTGAGACATTTGCATCGGTGCGAATTGGGTAGCCAACGTCACGCGAACGACGACATACCCACCGGAGCAGTCACGTACCCATCGATCCACGAATCGACACACCGGCCGTCCACGATTACAGCACTGGCGACCTCGGCTCCCCTACCCCAGGAGGGGGATAATAATGTCCTTCTGAGGAAGTCTTCGGATCTCAATGCCGGTGGCATTTACATGGTGCACAGTTTCGACATGGCCACGGCTACCGCTGCCGCTGGAGGGGACGCGGACGCCGGCCGCCGTGTCTCGTACGGCGGCGGCGGCCTCGTGAACGGGCTCAGTGGAGGAAAAAGATACGGTGCGGAAGAGGCGGTTACACCTGCAGTGGACGCTCTCCCTGGAGGATGGCCGAGGACACCTTCTGGTCTGCCAACAGGTGATATCAAGGAGGGAATTGGAGGAAAAGACGGCAGTGTTTGGACCGTTCCAGGGGGTTTGACATCACAAGAGCGCGCCGCGAGTGCCAGGAGTACAGCTTTGAGCTCACGGTCACGGAGAAGCAGTCAGTTGGATGATGGAAAGAAGTCTGGCGAGTCTGTCAAAGAGGCTGTGCCCAGGCTGGGAGCCGCCGAGGAAGGGTATTTCCACCAAGCTGTGGCTAATGGCAAGCCCTCTGCGCCGGTCAAGACAACTACAGCATGGTCGGCTATGGCGTCTCCTAACGCGGAACTGGCGGTGAACAGCACACCACAGAGGTCAAGCACGAGTATCTCGCCAATGGCCCCGAATTCGACCCTGCCGATTGTCAAGGAAAGCTCACCAGCCCAACCAACCAGTAACACTGGTCCGGATGGCAGACTAAGGGCACCCGAGAAGAAAGTCCATCGGGCTTCATCACCGCCTGCATTCCAACCACCAGGCTCACAAATGTCTAACACACAAGGGTCCAGCACTCCAGGTCGCCCAGATGGACTTCGACAAAGACACACACTTGAAGTACCCAAGCTTGCTACCTCACGCACTTCGCGGGATAGCCAAGAGCACCCTATCGGCTCAACGGATGGTGTTGTGTCGTCCACTGGCCGCTTCTCACCCAACACACCAACCAAAAGACGTGGCTCCCTGCAGCTGGCCCGGCGAGTAACCAGGTCAATAAATTCTGACAACATACATCACGATGATGTTCCACAAGACGAAGACGTGACACGATGGACAGAACACATCAAGGCTAAGCGAGCCTCCAAAAAGGCACGAGTGGACACCGACGATGACAGAGTCGTGGTGGGAACGAAAGTCGACGAGAACCATGTCAACTATGTCACTGCGTATAATATGCTTACTGGAATCCGCTTCACCGTCAGCAGGACTAATGCAAAACTGGACCGACAGCTTACTGACGCCGACTTTGACGCAAAAAACAAGTTCAGCTTCGATATTACCGGAAACGAACTGACACCGAGCGCCAAGTACGACTTCAAATTCAAAGATTACGCACCTTGGGTATTCCGTGACTTGCGAGCGAAATTCCGACTGGACCCGGCAGAGTACCTCATGTCTTTGACATCGAAATATATTCTTTCCGAGCTTGGATCTCCTGGCAAAAGTGGATCTTTCTTTTACTTCTCGCGCGATTACAAATATATCATCAAGACAATCCACCATGGCGAACACAAGTTCCTACGAAAAATCTTGAAGCAGTACTACACCCACGTCTGCGACAATCCCAACACACTGCTTTCGCAATTCTACGGCCTGCACCGAGTGAAGATCCCTTACGGCAGGAAGATTCACTTCGTCGTCATGAACAACCTTTTCCCTCCTCATCGCGATATTCACAGGACGTTCGATTTGAAGGGAAGCACAATCGGCAGGGACTTCAAAGAGGAGGAACTAGAGAAGAATCCTCGTGCGACTCTGAAAGACCTGAACTGGTTACGACGGAACCTGCACCTTGAGTTCGGCCCGACGAAGAAAGAAGCATTTGTTGCGCAGATGCAGCGCGACGTGGCGCTACTGCAAAAGTTGAAAATTATGGATTATTCAATGTTGGTGGGAATTCACGATCTGGAACGAGGCAATGAAGAACAACTGCGCGACAAGACGCTCAAAGTGTTCCAGCCGGGCAGCGACAACGCAGAAGAACAAAATCACCCTGCCATGGGCGCTTTGGCTCGCACGCCCAGTAAGCTCGAGACCGCGAAGCGAGCAAAGGAGCTGAGAGAGATGGTCAAGAAAGAGAAGCCTGTACCTATGGATCAGCTGCTTGACAAGATGCCTGAAGATGGGCACCGCAAGGACTTCTACTTTTACGCGGATGATGGCGGCTTCCAAGCAACCCATGAGAACGACCTGCCGGGCGAAGAGATCTACTACCTGGGCATCATCGATTGCTTGACTAGGGTAAGTTATATCTCGACTTCGACTTCGTTGCAACTACTAAACAGTTCTCTAGTATAACTTCTTGAAAAAATGTGAGCACTTCTGGAAAGGCATGGGCGGCAACGAGTCGCAGATTTCGCCCATTCCTCCTGAGAGATACGGCGATCGCTTCGTCAAATTCATTTCTGGCATGACGATGTCTCGCGAACGTGCAGAAAACGCACGGCTCTCCAGGACTCTCGAAGCAGCTACTGGATTGATTCTCCCTCCTGGTATCCAACCTCCAATCGATGATCCTGTTCTGGGTGGCATCAATCTTCACCAAGACAAGACCAACCCACCCGGCACCAACCGTGTCATCGAAAAGGCCGAGCGTTCGGCTGAGAAATCTACGCGCCGGGGTGCTGACGAGAAAGACGTTCCTGAACGAATGCTCGGATCCGTCGGCCGCGATGACTCTGACGGAGCTGTGTTGCCTGTGATAGGAGAAGCGGCCGAAAGCTCGAGTCAGGTCAGCAGGACGCCGCCGCCGCATCCGACACCCAAAGCAAGCTACGAAAACTTCAGCCGCCAGCGCAAGTCCTTCCCGAAAGCGATACCGATCGTTGGTAATGCAAACATGCCACCGGAAAGCATCGGTGAGGTCCCGCCGCCCACGCCTCCTAAAATTGAAGGAGCCTTTGAAGAACGCGAAGGCAGGCCAAGCTGGGGTGGCGGACCACCTCCAACTCCTCCGAAGGACGAAAAATTCAGAGGTCGTCTGTCTGGTGAATCGAACGACCGCTTGAGTGTGGAGAGCAAAGACAAAGACCTACCCTCGCTCCCTACTGTTAAGCTATCCGTTTCACCAGTAAGACCGACCGAGATGAGCTTGCAGAGCTCCACCAACGATTTGCGTAAGCCTTAAGGAGTGTGCTGTCCATAGCACCTCGATCACCACCACCAACTCCTCTACTTGTCCGAAATGTACGCGTCTCAGCCTTTTTTTTTCTTTTGTAACTTTCAGCGGCAGCACCTCACGGGGTTCAACGGGATTGGGTGGAAATACAGGGGGGCGCTTTTCTTCTTTCTTGGTTTCGCATTTTGATATGCGATTCTCACTTAATCCACTAGATTTTCTTTTTTGATTTGTCGTCGTTACACTGAAGACTCTTGGCTAGCTGTTTGTGCTGCTTGCTTGCTGTCGAGACAGTTGCGGCTTCTGTCTACCACTACCACTACTGCTACTGCTACTGCTGTTTGTCTCTGGTTTGTCTTTTGGTGTTCCGTCTTGTTGTTACAATTGCTAGCGAGCGCTATACCATCCATAGTTCTGAATCTTTTTCTGTATACATGCGTTGGCTTTCTTTGTGGTTTGTGAGCGGTGGGTGTGCGTGTGGGTGTTTTCCGTGTGGCCATTGTAAGTAGCGGGTTGATTTGTGAGTGTTCGCCTCTAATCTCCACTTGAACGCTGTGGTTGCGCGTGTAGCTCTATCAAAAGTCGTGAGCAGATCTACTCCATTTCTGGTACACCTGTTACTGACAATGTGACGCTTGTAGGGAGACTACAATTGCAGATTGCAGATGGATCAGATACAATGAGACTGATCGCCGATTTACGAGAAACCAATCTTTTCATATTAAACGTTGTGTAAAAAAACAATTCTATCGCATCGTCTCATTATTAGTAGGCAGCGCCACTCTGCTATGCACGTATGCATAGCAGAGGGGTATAAGGCGCGAAAATAGAACACGCTAGAAAACCTGCCATGCGAAATCAATATTCCCTCTTTCCTTCGCTCTCTTTCTACCCATGAAGTGTCGTGGGCCTTTTCCCTGAGACCAATTGAAGGCCGCGGAGCATCATGCTCGGTTCCGACGCTGCTCGCTTCTGACAGCCCAGACTTTGATGGTGTAGCACGCCAACACCCAAGCCAGGATCACACCAGTCAGACCGATCGTCAGCGTGAAGATGGTCATGGCGTCCAGGCCGTTGCTCTCAATCGTGAAGACGACATCGCGCGCGCTGTTCATGAACAGAATGCCACCAGATGTTAAGCAGAATGCTGCGGCAAGCTCGCTGGGTGGACGAGAGGGGTAGTGCGAAGTTGGCGGCTTGAGGTACAGCATTATGTAGGTTACTGCTCGGGCCATGGCGAAACCGGTGAAGAGCATGCCCCATTGGGCGTGGAGCATTGTGCTGACCATGCTGCTTTGATGGTGGCCGGACATCATCATGCCGAGGAATAGGATGGTTAGAGCGGGCATGGGGTTGAGAGAGAGCCTTTTTGTGTTTGACGGCTTTTGATCTTGACCGGGGTACGCGAAGTTACCGCTGATGACTTTGAAGCCAGCGTCGTCCGTCTCGAACTCCTGGAACGTGCTGTTGTGCGATTGCGCAGGCACAGTGGTCAGGTCGAGTAATGCTCGTGACTCGATCATCATGCCGAGTAAACCTCCGCCGAAGAACAAGATGGTGATGCTGACATGCTCAAAGTCCTGGGGACTCCATGCTTTGCCCCAATTGTTGAGGTGCTCGAGGAACACGTTGCTCGCACCATAGAGCCAGATGACGAACGACTCTGTGAATTCGGCAGATGGCACGCGGAGCTTCCATTTGGAGACTTCCACCTGTTGTGGGCGTACGTTCCATGCCCATCCAAATTCTGCGAAAGCACCCATCCACCGCCCGAGAGTCAGTAGTCCGTACCAGAAGAAGATCCCGCCTTTCACGTAATGCGCAAGGCCGGAGTAGATCTCGCGATCTTTGAACAGGCCGCCGTAGACTATGAAGCCGCTTGTGATAGCGAGGAATCCAAGTAGCAACAGGAATTTCTCGAGAATGATTTGTGAGACGCGCAAAATCGCTGATATTCGTGTATGAGAGGCGATACGTGCGGCGCGCGTAATTGCTCTGTTCAGCTCGTTTCTGCGCAAGGAGCCGCTAGGACTTGTGGCATCGTGTGTCTCAAATTCGCCGCGATCTTGATCATCTTGAAGTGGAACTGTCTCATCCTTTTCGAAGATTGAATCCGAGCTGTTACTTCGAGAGCCGCCTGAGAAGTTACCCGAGTCGCGAGAGTAACGATACGTGGAGGGACTGTCCACATAATCCTCAAAGGAGGCATCTTCCATACGACTCTGGCTTGAAACTCGTGGAGCGGCCGCCTGGTGTTCATGCTTTTTCTGAATGTTCGTGTACGCGACCACTAGCGAGAGTAAGGTCCACAACACAGTAAGTGATGTGACGACCCATCCGATTGGATGGTGCGAATTGTTGACGTACAAATCCGGCGTTGAATGATTATAGACGAATCCAGTGAAGATCCCTAGGCCGTTGATACTATGAAATACCAACTGCGCCGGCAAATGATGTTTTGATCGCGCGACACTCAGCATAATAGCAGGCGGGAGCGTAACGACCCAGCTTATGATCATGAGAGCGATGTGTGCGTACATCCACCCTGCATAATGTGGATGTCTGAAGTAATTTGGTACCGCCTCTGCAGTACCTGCAATTGTGTCTGGCTCATGTTCCTGCCCGGCCTGCATGTGTTCATCGCCATGAGCTGCGATCAGTGGCAGCGCTCCGAGAAAGAGCGCCACAGAGGCCGTAGTCGTGGCTCGGCTTGGCTGCATGGGCTGGTTGTTGTGCGCTCGCAGAGGTTGGTAGCTCGGGGTGTTGACGCCTCTGGAAGTTGTCAAGTAATCAGTAGAGATTAGCCTAGAGAAGATGGTCTAACAAGCAAAGAAACAAGCGATGCGGATGTCAGCAAGGTAAAAGACGCGAAGGATCTGCAAGACCGTTCGTTCGCTTATGAAGCAATCCAAGATCCAAGATCCTTTGCGCCTGACACCGATCCATTACGATATGTTTGTCAAAGGGCGAGGCCAAAAAGGTATAGTTGGCAGGCAGCATCGGTAAGCAGCGGCGGCATCACAGCTTGCTTCGGCGATTTGTGATAGAGTCTCCGCCAAAGTCCGAGGGTGGGTAGTCTGACGTGATGCTAGAGGTACGATGTCGAGTCTTTGTTCATATGCAAGGATCGTCCCCAGGGCTGTATTAGCGTTGCGGTCTGACGGCATCCGTTGACTGCCGAGTGTTAGAGTAGTCATGGTCACAAGGCTGTTGGCTAGCGTGGCCGCCATGAGTGGTGAGGTCTGACACAACCACATCCTTGGGACCGAGTTATGTCGCAGCTGACAGCAGCCTGGTGTTTGTTTATGCTGTGGTGGCGGATGGCTTTGTTGCCATGTTGCCACATCCCACTGCGATGCAGTACCCTCAAGCTTTTGTCAACCAGGTAGCATGGTTCCTTTGGCCAAGATCCCTGCCAACCCAGTTTTTGTTTGCGGTATATCATTGTTTGTCTCGACGAAGTCGATACCTGGACCTGAGGTCGATGCTCGGCACTCTCGGCGGCCGTGCGCAGCTTCCGCGAATCCCGAAGACTCCGTTGAGTCATCGACGAAGACATCACCATGTCATCTGACACATGCGCTTCCAGCATTTCTGCCCAGCAGTGCAACAGATCATATGCACATTTGCATGCGAAAGCGCCTGTCAGCTGCGTTGCACCTCAGCACGCTGCCCGGTGACGAGCAATCCGTCGAAGCCGATAGGCTTTATCGCATCCTTGTGTGGGTGGCACTTCATGCATATTCGCTAAGCGCCGCCGTGCGGATCCTGCAGCCACGCGAATGCGTCACTCAAAACTCTATGACTGTTTGCTTACGCTAGTGGGCTTTTGACACTGCCTTATACACCAACATGTGCCCCACGTTGCTCTGGTGCACACACGTTCTGGAAGTGCGAGTTGTCTGCGTATCGCCGGATTGGTGTACTAATATCTGACTACATGTCTCGAGGCACGCATGCATTTCCGCAGTCCGCGGATGTGCTGTCATCTGCCTTCCTCCGCGCAAAGGCAGACACCGCTTTACTCGGCCTCATCGGAACATGCTAGTCTCCGAACATCCGATCTTGGACCCCATCGTGGCCGGTCTTGTGCAAGAATGGGCTAGCTTGGCGCACTTGTACAGCGTGCCATATAATTTTCTGATATACTGACTACATTCGGAGGCCGCCGACTAGGAACCAATGCTGGTGTCAACAGACAGATGACCTCAGCGTCCATGTCAGCGGCCGTGCTTCCTTGTAGGGAACATCAACCTGGAATCAAGGTGGCCTTTCACCATTAAAGCTAATCTGTTACAATGAGGATCAACCCCAAGATACTCATATGGTCAGCGTGACGCGGAACGGTCACCAGAGCTCCGCCAAAATCACGATGATGCAGCTACAGAAAAAACGCGCTTGGCGAGAATATTTGTCATGAAGAAACAGGCAATAATATGAAAAGCTAATATGAAACCAAAGGTCTGCAATGCATTGAATTATCAGCCGGTATCTATCGCCCGACACGCACTTGCTTCTTGGTTGTCCGCACGGTCTGGAACTCATCGAACCAAGACGTCTTCTCATCCTCAGAGCGAGTATGAAACGACTCCCAATCATCGTCCTGCGCGCCTCGAAGCCCCTGGTATTCGCCATACTCCTCTTCATCGTCGGAAACATCTCCAATCTCTTCGATCACAAAGTTGGTTCCAGTCGCAGGCCCATAGCCGTACGGGAACCATTTGGATGCCGCAGCCTTCAACGCCTCTTTCCTGGCCACTTTGGCCGCCGGAGTGTCCTCAGCCTCGCGCTCTGGAGCATAGTCGATTCTCGACTGCAACTTCATCGCCTTGAAAGGCTGCTTTTGGTACCTCTCGAAATGCTTCTTTGCTGATTCGGAGCCGTAGTCAAGGTGCAGCACGTAACATGGGATGATTTGCGCCTCATCAAAGACGATGTACTCAAGACCATTTGGGGAAACATGAGAATCCGCGTTCTGATCGGAGATCCCCTCTGTGCGCCGTGTCGCTTCACGCGAGACTTCAATGGGCCGACCCAGTGTTGCACACACGACTATGCGCATGCCAGGCACATCGGCAGGGTTTCGCCACTCTCCGCTACGCGTATTATCGTACGCACAGGCCGATGCGAAATCAATCGAAGGGCTGGAATAGATCCCGATTCCGAAAGAAGCGCCGCATGCAATCCCGTTTTCTACGCCAGTGTCACCGATCTTCTTGCCCGGAATAACAAAGCCGTAGCGAACGATCGATTGCATGACTTTGCGTGGAGCACCATGGAAGGTAACCTTCGGAGTGCTCAGGATCTCTGCCATGTGCTCAACCGAATCTTTGCCACGTCGCAACTCGGATGGCTTGATGCATTTCCGCAAGCTACTGCTGCTCAAGGATGCCAGGTGTTCTCGCATAGTCTCCCTTCTGCGTGCGAACTTGGCAACCAGATCGTTGCGGAACACGGGCTCAACATGGAGCACGCGCAGCGCACTTGGCAGCTCGGCGAGGATCTCGGTGATGCTCCTACCAAGCAGGAACTTGGCGGTGTCGTTCACTGTAAGGAGATCGACCCCGAGAGGGTTCGAGATGACGGATCTCCAGTCGCCGGAAGTCGCATCCCATGCACCCTCTACGAGCTTGTCTCCCGCCTGCCGCCCCAAAAGTTGCAATTTAAGCAGATGTTGAGAAGCGTTGAAGGCTTCAACGTGCGAGAGGGCTTCTTCGCCGAGTTGAAGCAACAACACGCCGAAACCTATCGTTGACCAAGACGGCTCGCCGAGTGCCGCTTCTACAGCGCTCCGAAGCGTGTGTCTAAGTGAATCGAGTTGCTTCCGAGGGATGGTATCGCTGGTAGCTGTCACAGTCATGCCAGCGCGATTCTCGAGTCGAACTGTGAGATCTTGAAGCTTGAGCGTGTAGCTCGTCTGTCCTATGGTCCAGTCCACTTGGAGTGGCATGTATGTCTGCAGTAATTCGTTGAGTTGGTCAGCGAAAGCGTCGACCCCATCAACGAATCGTGGGGTCGACATCTTGTGATTTCGGTCTCGAGTCGTTTTGATCCGTCGATGTCTGTGTATCAAATGCGATGGCAGTTGCGTATACTAGATGGCGGAAGTGGATGCGCTATTAGTGAAAGATGAAAGTATGTCACGTGTTCCAAGCAGCGGATCAAGTTTGTACGTTTCAATCTCCAGGATCGAGTCGTTTTCTTGCTGTCTGCAGTATACTTTTCTCAGCATCCAGAAGCCAAGATATGTGAGTTTGCGAGATATACATGGTGTCTTTGATGGTGATGTTCTTTGTTTGGAATTCAATTGAAACAATGATTTCGAGGGAGACGAGCGGTGTTAACAATAGAGACGACAACAAGCGAAGCTTCCTTTATTTGGCCATCGCATCTTGACAATGAGTCGTTATGAGCAGAGGAGCGATGTGATTGGTCGGATTTGATTGGCTACAAACACGACCTTGTAACTAAGATTCAGTATGACTCAGCGGAGAGTTACTTACGATTTGCACTACCTTGCGGTCTTCTTTTTCGCCTTCGAAGAAACTGTTCGCCGCTGCACGATGTAGCGGTCTTCCTTTTGATGCCCGCACAGTTCTTAGTACATATCGGTGTCCGCAGGCAGGTCGGAAGGGCCTTCATATGACTCCCGCTGAAACAGAACATAGTAGACTGCGCCAAGAACGACCCAGCCTCCCATGACTACTGAAGAGTAATTCATGTTGGCCGGAGTCACTGGCTGGAAAGAAGGGAACATGCTGAATAGCATCGCCAAGGTGCCCCAAAGCAGCGCAATAATGTTGATGGCCGGGCCCCATCTGCCGAGAGTGAATGGGCCAAAGCGTTCAATGCGGTGCGAGCTGGGTGTACGACCGTACAACAGCATGTAAGCGATCGGTAGCACATAGCTTGCGTATATCCCGAGCACGGACATCGACAGCACGGCGTTGAATGCTGTTGTGTTGACGACGTAGAGCAGGCCAAGCAGAGCTTGGAGGACGGTGAGCAGCACGCACATCCGAATCGGCATCTTGCGCTCGCTGTCGAGGTGTGCAAAATACTTGCTGAACGGCATGGCACCGTCGCGAGCAAACGCCCAGGCGGTGCGGCTGGTTGAGATGAGGCCAGCGAATGTGCCGGCAGTTGCGGTGAGCGAGATCACGACTGAGAGGATTGTTGCGCCGACTTTGCTCTGGGTGGAGTTTAGGAACAGTTGCATGAAAGGGAAGCCGGTAGTCGTGGCCAGGAGTTGGTCAAGGTCGCCGAGGCAGAAGAGTAAAACGATACAGTAGATGAGACCGAGCATGCCGTTGACTGTGACCGATCCAACCATCGCGATGGGGACATAGCGGGCGGGGTTTTCGAGCTCTTCTGCCATGTGTGCGGCCGCATCGTATCTGATCTTGGTAAGTATTGCACGTTCATGAGAAGTGGAAAGAGTTCTGGAGTAACACTGACCCAAGGAACGGGTAGACAGTCGACAGGAGTCCAACCAACCATGAGACCCCATCCGACTGCCACCCACTAGTGTTGGACACCTCAGTAAAGACATATGCTGCGGTATGCTTCTCTCCGGTCATTGCTCCAAGAACAATAGTGATGGCAACGAAGCCCACCACGTGCAAGACGCCCGCCGCGATGTTCACATGAGGCAGAATGCGAGATCCCCAGACATTCAGCGCTAGCACGTATGCGAGTATGAACCAGTAGAATAACATTCCCTGCCATCGCTGGACCACAAAGCTTGGATTGTTGAGATTGATAAGGCCTGCGAGCTGGAGGCCGGCAGCAAAGGCAGCCGATGCGGTGAGGACTATCTGCCCACCGACAGAGATCCAGCCGGTGAACCAGGATGCCACAGCTCGTGTCGGCTTGGGCGAAAGGCATGCGACCCAGTGATATTGGCCTGCGTGTAATGTCAGGTAAGTGACTTGTCGCTTGGCGGTGTGTCTTGCAACTTACCTCCAGCCGTAGGATAGATCGAAGCGATCTCCGCCATCGAACACGCGAGTGCCAATGTCCCTAGAAAGGAGATGATGCTACACGGATATTGTCAGCTTCACAGCTCTATTCATCCGCTCTGAAAGCCTCGCGTACTAGTTGTAGAAGAGACATGGTGCTCCGCCGCTGATCAAAGCCTGGGCGACAACTGAGCTGAGTGCCTCCCACGTGGCCATGAGACAGATCAGGAGCGATCCAAGGGACCATACTGAGAACTCGCGAGGAAGTTCTTCAACCTCGCCGATCGTCCCAGCCTCAGCTTTCTCCATTGCGATCTCTCCAGAGCCATGTTTCTGGTATGACCCTTCTTTTCCCTTCGCGTCGCGGACTTTGATTGTTGTAAAATCCATGGATCTGGAGTTGTGCCGATGATCCTTGGTGATGTTCGTGTGAAAGCAACGTAATTCAGTTACGACCGCCAACGGGTCATATATCAGTCGGCGACATGGAAAGGGTTATCTTTGTGATTTAATGAAGTTAGAACTATTGGCGATGGAGGATGCGTCGCTGTACCCATATTGAGCTATTGGGCAACAAGCAGCGAGCGATAAGGATATGATTGCGCGTTGAATCCTGGAAGTGGTGATATGCTGTAGACCAGAACGCCTCTTTGATGTGGTGCTATCTTATCTACTGATTGTAGCATATAGGCCTGTAGGCCTGTGAGTTTGTTAAGAATTAGGTTTCTCAATTCAGTTTCCACATGCGGTAGGGGGAATTTGGACTCAAGATAGATGCACTTTTTCTCGTTTCCATTGCGGTTTTGGGTAATGCGAGCGAGAACCAAGGTAGACTCGTCTGGATTGCTATGATATGCAAATGTAAAATTGACAAGCGGCGGCGAAAACGGTAGGGCAACCAAAAGTTCTCGTTTCCGTTACTGATTTGGGTAAAGTCGGATACGATAAGCGGTTTGTGGCTGAACAGTGGGGACTGATGCCGACGATACCGATTCGCTGATGTTGAGATTGTGGAGCCATCCCTGGTCGAGACACCTTCGCTCCGTTCGTCACACCTGCTCAGCTACACCAGATCCGATTTCAATCTTCAAGAATAGCGTAAGTCACACCCCAGATCTCAGCGAATGGTGGATCAGCCCCAGATACGCAAAGAAGGCAATGGACTCCCGAGACCCATCGCTGTCTCTGCTCGCTGTTTCCGTTATGTCAGATTGGGGTGTGTGTACGCAGTCCGCGGCAGCGAGGCGCCATCGTCGACGACATTGATGTTTGGCACGGCTTCGGCATAAAAGATGAGGTGCCCCCTTCCTCGTTATGACTTGATATCAACCCACCTACTACAGTTTTGCAACAACACAACATGTCTTTCGTCCATCCTCTTCAGAGCATTTCTGCTGCTGAGATACAAAGCGCAAGAGATGTCGTGCTCAAATATCACGACAAGGATGTAATCAACTTCCGCGAGATCTTCATCCAAGAGCCACGGAAGGTTGACCTCAGCCGCTACCTGGATGCGGAGCACAATGGCAAGCTGTCAGAAATAGCAAGCCCTAGCCGATTAGCCAAATGCCAATACGACGTGATTGGATCTGACAAGATTCCATACTATCACGAGGCCACAGTCGACATCAAGGCTGGCACAGTGCTCGAGCATGAAACTATTGGAAAGGGGTTGCAGCCCTCACTTACTCTGTACGTCATGATCTTCGGAGTTGATGATGGTTAAAGGGCTAACAAGCTTTAGTGATGAGTTCGACGTATTGGTCGAAGTGTGCCAGCAATCCAAATTGTTCCAAGATGCCTTGAAGGAGTTCATATTGCCTGAGGGCTTCGAGGTCGTCATCGAACCTTGGCCGTACGGCGGTCTTGATCCTACAGACGAGGATCGCCGCTACTTCCAAGGACTCATCTTCGCACAAGATACACGCAACGGCAACCCAGACTCCAACTTTTACGCCTTCCCGCTACCATTCATTCCAATCATGGACTTTCACAAGCGCGAAATCATTCGTGTAGAGCGCCTTGCCACAGGGGGCAGGGGAGACGAGCTCGATGGCAAGACCCACGAGGAAAAGATTCTGGATCATTGTGTGAGCGCGGAATATGTGCCCGAGCTGCTGCCGAACGGTACAAGGAAAGATCTAAGGAGACTGGATGTGATACAACCCGACGGGCCATCGTTCAAGGTCACGGACAACTCTCTGGTCGAGTGGCAGAACTGGCGATTCAGAGTATCCTTCAACCCAAGAGAAGGCGCCGTCATTCACGACGTGCATTACAACGGACGGAGCGTGCTGTACCGACTGTCAATCAGTGAAATGACGGTACCATATGCCGATGCACGCGCACCTTTCAACCGAAAACAGGCTTTCGACTTCGGCGATGGCGGCGCAGGCAATTGCGCAAACAACCTCTCCCTGGGATGCGACTGTCTCGGAGTCATCAAATACTTCGATGCTTGGACTATCAATTCGAAGGGTGATGTCTCAGCTCAGCCCAACGTTATTTGCCTTCATGAGCAGGACAACGGCATCGGCTGGAAACACACCAACTGGCGAACTGGAAGGGCGGTAGTCACACGCAGCCGCGAGCTGGTAGTGCAGTTCATCATCACACTGGCCAACTACGAGTACATTTTCGCCTACAAGTTCGATCAGTCTGGAGGCATCGACATTGAGACACGTGCTACTGGTATTGTCAGCTCTGTCAATATCGATGCCGGTAAGACTAGCGATTACGGCAATGTGGTCGGCCCCGGCGTGTTGGCTCAAAACCATCAACACATCTTCGCTTTCCGCATCGATCCAGCCATCGATGGCCATTCAAACACTGTCATCCAGGAAGAGTCTCATCCAGTTCCTCTGAACGCAGTCACAAACCCCAGAGGCAACTACTACGAGGTGCGAAAGACACCAATCAAGCGATCCGGCTGGGCAGATGCTGCACCTCAGTACAACCGTGTGTTCAAGATGGTCAACTCATCACGAAAGAACCGCATTAGCGGCAACCCTGTGGGATACAAACTTACACCGCCTGCGACGCAATTGCTGCTAGCGGACCCTGAGTGTATTCAATACAAGCGTGCGGCTTTCGCACAACATCACCTCTGGGTGACCAAGTACAAGGACGACGAGCTTTACGCTGGTGGTCGCTTCACCTTGCAATCAACCAAGGAGATTGGCGGCGTCGCTGATGCTGTCGCGCGAGGCGATGACGTTGAAGATGAAGACGTCGTTGTATGGTCGGTCTTCGGGCTTACACACAACCCACGCGTAGAGGTAAGCATGGAATTGTACGAAGACGAGTCGGGATGAGCTGCTAACATTTCGTAGGATTGGCCGGTCATGCCTGTCGAGACCCACTCGGTTCATCTGCGGCCTGCTGATTTCTTCGAGGCAAACCCGTCGATCGATGTGCCCAGCAACAAGAACTTGAGCAGTCAAGAGGTGTACAAGACCAAGTCGGAATGCTGCGTCCCAGTGAACGCACCTAAAGGTGCCAAGTTATAGTCGAGATGCACGCATTGCGTGTAAAATTATGACGTGCTCGCCGCAATGACCATAAAGAGAACTGTTGGTATCTCTAGCTTTAGTTTCTGTTCACGTTCATTCCGAAGCCAATTAGCTGAATGAAATCGATTTACTCGTCTGTCGACTCGTCCGTGAGGCAGCCTACCAAGGGCTACTTCACTGAAAGGCCCCACCGCCATGACTCAATTTTTAAGTCTGCATATAGAAGCCTGGTCAACACATGGTGAACTCATGTCCACGTAAGGCGGCATTATTTTCGTCTTTCCGTAGACCCTAACCCTGGAACCGGCGTGATGCACACAAGTGCAAGTGCTTATCGCACCCTTCCATTTTGCTCTCACTCCTGTTTCCTATCTCTGCCAACAGCATTGTTGAACCCGATATCTTTGATTTCCTTGGGCGGAACTGAGCGGGACGTGGAGCGATGCGATACGACAGCTGTCGCCAGTGCACGAAGCGACGGATCAAGTGCGACCAAGGCACGCCTCGGTGTGCCAAATGCATCAAGAAGGGCCTTGAGTGCTCGGGGATTGGCAAGAAGTATCATTTCGTCGAAAATCAGACACCAGAAACCATTGGTCCATCTTCATCCGCACGTAGTCGCGATGTTGAGGCCAGCCCTGGTGGGGGTGATGCCTTTGTTGATGTCTCAAATGCCGCCGTCGGTTCAAGCTTGCAGCTAGACAGCGACGACAGCACCGGTTTCGTTGAAGGCGAAATTGAAGATGTCGAGGGTACCGTCGTTTCTCCATCAGGAGCCCAGCAATTTATAGGAGAAGCTGCTGTACATCGACCAGGGCAACCGGGAGACCAATTGAGCAAGTTTCCGCTCCACTATCCCGTCACCATGTACAAGCCGGAACAAATAATGCTTCTTGATCACTGTAAGTCATTCTCGTGGAATTTTGTCCGGCCCTTAAAACTCATGGGTCAAGGACTAAGACCCGTTTCTAGTTGCGAAGGTTATTGCTCCGTATATGACAATTGCCCAAGATGTCGATAGCAACGGATACCGCGATCTCATATTACCTCTGGCGCATGAAGACCCGCTGGTACAGCGCGCCGTCATGGTCGTATCGGCCCTCCATCTCGGTAGCCAGCAGAAGCAGCTGCGCCAGCAGGCAGAGATGGGCCGTACTGCGATCCTCGCTCGCTTACGTGAGGATGTCATGAGAGGTAACATCAATGATGTCCTGAGCGTCTCAACATGGGCTACACTCCTCATTCTACTGGTTGGGGAGACAGTGACGGGCACTCCGGACTTCGTTCACCTGTTCAACATGCTGCGCTCCCTGATGGCTTTGCAGAATGGCAGCCCTTTGGGCTCGCAAAACCTGTCGACGTTTCTGGACTACCAAAGGAGAATGTATGTGGATTTAGACACATCATCAGCTTCCTCGTTGATCGAAACTTCTTCATTTTAAAGAAACACTTACTAAAAATACTGCTCGTCCAGATTCCTATTCATGACACCACCGCTGCTCGGCGCGACAGAGCCCATAGAGCCTTGGTCAGCCTCAGAAGACTCATATTTCGAGTTCTTTCGCCTGTCACCATCAGTTGAGCGTTCTCATCATCTCACTGTCGCTATCATCAAGGAGGCTTTTAAGATGGTGCACACACTCACCATACAGCAGAATAATGCGTTACTCCCTGATGTGGTTGTCAATGCCACCCTGGAGTTGCTACACACATTACTTCTACCTATCACAAAGACTACACCCGGCGCGCACACTCTCGTGTGGGTGTACTTCATTGCAGCGGCCGAGAGTCGGAGAGAGGTTGATCGCATTTACTTCCGCCAACGTCTAGATGAGCTCTATGACATTGGCAGATTCGGCAATATTCCAGTTGCGTTAGCCACTCTCGGCCGAATCTGGGCGTTGGATCCTTCACGGCAGCGCTGGACACGCGAGACCGATATCATTGTACCGGTCTTGGTGATATGAGCACATATCTTCCGATTTTGCGACATTGTGTAGCACAACTACCGCTACAGCCAAACCTGATACTGCAACAACAGCCATTATATACGAGTCCGGAACGTATCGAATCGACCACGTCCAATGGAAAGTCTTATTCGCGGCAGATGCTGACTGCATGCAAATCGTCATTCCTTGGCTTAAGGCGCAATCCATGTCTGGGCTTGGCTGCCATTGATTTGCAAGACCGACCTCTATATTTTCCTGCAGCGACAACAACGTTGTAGACTCATTCAGATGAGAGAATGGCTCACAAGTTGCATGTTGCGAGACTGGGCGTTATGATGTGATTGCTATGACGATGCGACAACGACTGGGCGAACGACTTGCCGAACAGAGCTGTCTGGTTATAAGCTCCAGCATGGCCTGTCGGCATGCCTGATCGTCTCAAAAGACGATCCGCTATCCTCCAATAATTATGAGACTTTCTTCCCTCATCCCTGCGGTGTGTGCTGATGCTGCGTACGCTGCATACTCAGGTGACATTGTACAATACTGGGTCGACCAATCCGCCATCCTGGTGAATGGCACCACGATTGGCGGCCTACCTTCACCGCCTTCAGGCTGGTTCAATGCCATCATCCAAGGGGCTGTGTATCAAGCAGCGGTCAACAGTGCCAATGAAAGTTTGGCTTTCCAGCAGCTCGCTGTATCGCACGCCGCGCACGACACTCTTCTTTGGACATTTCACGGCACTCGTCTTTATGCAACCATTGATGCAGCTTTCAGCGCAGTAGCTACACCCATCGGCATCAATACCAGCTCTACCGATGCGCACCGCGCCCGCAAAATCGGAGAAGATGCTGCAACCCGCGTGACTATTGCTCGGGCGAACGATGGCATACATCGCTACGTTGCTTACACTCCTTTGCCAACGGAGCCAGGCAATTACCAAGGCCGACCAGGCGGGCCTAGAATCCCTGATACTCCTCAGGCGCAAGATCTTCGTCTCTTCGGTGGACTCGACGATGTGATCAAGTACCGCGCGCCACCGCCTCCAGCGCCAGAATCTCCAGAATTTGAGAAGTTCCTCATTCAAGTCTACGAACAAGGTGGCAATAACTCGGCGATTCGTACGGAGTATGATACAGAGACGGCGTGGTTCTGGCTCGAAAGCAGTCCAATGTAAGTCTTGACTAAGCTGGTATTGTGCGATAGTCACGCGAATACTGACTAACATTTCAAGTGGATGGAACCGTCTAGCCAACCTGGTAGTTGGTGATAGTCTGGCAAAGAACGTCACCGCTTCCGCTCGCTTCTACGCTGTCCTGAACTACGCTCTTGCGAACGCTGCTATCGCCTCATGGGACACCAAGTATTTCTACAACAGCTGGAGACCGATCACTGCTCTCAACTACAATGTTTCGATCTACCTCGCCTCCAACACTAGTCTCGTTGATCCCAGCTGGACCCCTCTCCTCGATCCTACACCGAATCACCAGGACTACCTGAGCACACATGCCACGTTCGGTGCGGCAGCCGGCGCAGTAATCAGCTTGTGGAACGGCGGCGATGAAATCGACGTCCAACTAAGCAGTAACGTGACACGGATCAAGCAAGTCATCACGAGACGGACTACAAGCATCAAGCAGGCAGTGAAGGACAATGGAGATAGTCGCATCTTCGGCGGCATTCACTTCCAGTATGCGAGCGATGTTGGCAATGAGATCGGATGGTGGGTTGGTGAAGAGACGTGGGAGGCTTTTGAGAATGGTTGGGACAAATTTTGAGCAATCGAAAGCAGGTCCATAGATCGCATAGTATTAACCTTGTGTTCGAACATCCGAAACATAATTTATGAATTAGAATGACCATAACCGACGACTGTAAAGAAGATCACGTGCTTTGGTATCACACTGAACGCTCAAATGCTGAATAAGCACCCCACTTCTTGTTAGCGCGCTCCAGGCAAGCGCGTCTCCCGTCGCGTCCTCTGTAAAGTGAGACATCTCGAAACGAGCGAAGACCCTACTGCCGTATCGCATACATACAACATACACTGCGCGATCGAGTGCGCATCGACGACAACTATGGCGTCCTCGCGCAAGCGCTCCAGGCGTGAACAGGATAACGATGAAGGGCAGGAGCACGACACCGAGCAAGCGACCTCGAGCTTTCGTCAAAGTGCAAAACGCTCTCGTGTAGCTATGGCCCAAGAGCGTGGTGGCTCTACTGTCTCCGACGACGAAAGCGACGCCGACCTGGAGCACCTGACCAACGGCTTTGGTGCAGATGAGGACATGGAGGAAGCTCGGGAAGATGAAGACGAGGAGATCAACGAGACGAGCGCAAGCCAGTTCGTGCAAAAGGGCATTCACAATCAGCGCGAGAACGTGGCATCGGAGTCTGGTGTGATCGAAGAAGTACGATGCCGTAACTTCATGTGCCACGGAAATCTAAGGATTAAGCTGGGCCCTTTGATCAATTTTATCATCGGGCATAATGGTAGCGGCAAGAGTGCAGTGCTCACGGCTTTGACAACGTGCCTTGGAGGCAAAGCAACGTCGACCAACCGAGGAACTAGCATGAAAAGTTTAATCAAGGAAGGACAAGAAAGCGCCACTCTTGCTGTGAAGATCAAGAACAGAGGCGAAGGAGCATACAAGCCTGATCTGTACGGCTCCAGCATCACAGTGGAAAGACATTTCTCGAAGAGCGGTACAAGCGGTTTCAAGATCAAGAATGCCGAAGAAAAGGTCATCTCGTCCCGCAAGACGGATCTTGAAGATATTCTGGATTACTTCGCATTCCAGCTGGACAACCCGATCAATGTTCTCACGCAGGATATGGCACGCCAATTTCTCTCAAACAGTACACCCGAAGACAAGTACAAGTTCTTCATCAAAGGCACGCAACTGGAGACTCTTGATGCCGACTACAAGCTTCTGGAGGAACACCTCGACAGCATGGACGCCAAGCTCCGTAGCAGGACAGAGGACATGGCTGGCCTGAAACAGAAAATGGAGGAAGCCAAGAAGAAGAAGGAGAGGCTAGACGCCAGCTCAGCGATTCAAGACAGCGTGAAAAGGACAAAGATGATGCATGCCTGGGCCCAGGTCGAAGAGCAAGAGCGCAGTCTGGAGGTTTACGAGCGCGACGTTACCATGCAAGCACAGAAGATCGAGGAGGCTACTGCGAATGCGGAGGACGTGTCGGGCGTCTACGAGGGCCACAATCAATCTTATGAGAGTGCTGTCAATACTCTCGAGTCTCTCAAAGCGAACATTGACGAAATTGAATCCCACTGGAAAGAGGAGAAGGCCGCTCTTGATGCCAACACCAAAGAGCTGCAGGACCAGCGGGCACAGGAGCGTCGAATCAAAGATGATCTGAAGGCTCAAAAGGCAAACAAGCAGCGTCTCGAGACAGAGATACGCGACGAGGAAGAGCGTCTCAGCAATGCGGAAGGTCCTCAACAAGACGAACGCCTCCGACGACTCGAAGAGCTGAAAGAGGCAGTGGCCGACATCGAACAAAGAGCGGCAGAACATCTTGCGCAAAGGGATGCCCTTAGTGCTTCTCGAGATAAAGCTGCGGCGGAGTTCGAACAGACCAAGCCGCCAATACAAGAGCAGAGCAGGGAGCTAGAACGGGTTGCAGGTTTGATTGCTCGACTCCAGAGAGATGTCGGCAATAAGTTCGCACCATTCCGCCAAAACATGGTGCAACTCGTGAAGGCGGTTGACAACGAAACAAGATGGAGGAAGAAGCCTGTTGGTCCAATGGGCCTACATGTGAAGCTGGAGCAGCAGCAGTGGTCTTCACAGATCGAGACAACTTTTGGCGGGGTGCTTGACTCGTTCGTCTGCACCAACAAGGAAGATCAAGTCATGCTGAGTCAGATCATGAAGCGCGTGAATTGCCAAGTTCAGATCTACATTGGATCCGACCTGCCTTTAGACACTACTGGCAAGGAACCAGACGAGAATGTTCTCACCATCATGCGCGCACTTGAGATTGACAACGACATGGTCCGGAACCAGCTCATCATCAACCAAGCCATAGAGCAGACTGTCCTTATCGAAGACAGAAGCGAAGCTAACCAGTTCATGTATGGAGGCCAGAGGCCGCGCAATACGAAAGTCGCTGTCGCATTCAGTGCCGAGAGAGGTGGAGGTATTCGGTACGAGTTCTCGCGCTCTGGCGCAGCGAAGTCTACCCCAATGAAACCATGGCAGGGAGCAGCACGTATGCAAACCGATCGAGCGGAGCAAATCCGGAGAGCCCAAGAGAACGAAGGCCATGCCAGACGTGACATGGAGCAGCTGAAACAACAGGCTAGGGAGCTCCAACAAACTCTCAAGGTCGCCGAGCAAGCTCTTGTTCGTTGGGATAGGACCAACAAAGAGCTGCGCCGCGCAAAACAGCAAGCCGACGATGCTGTGGAAGCAATGCAAAACGAGATCGAGAACAATCGGCCGCAGGACGGCAAGATCCAAGAGCTCAGAACTCAGCTTCAAAACGCCATTGAAGACGTCGATGCGACTCAGCGCTCCTACCAAGATGGAGTGGACTGGAAGGACCGCCTCAATGAACAGGCCACAGCACCCAATGGCCTCAAGGCAAAAGCCGATGCCGCGCTTCGTGAATACCAAACCGCCAAGATGCAAATCGAGAAAGCTGAGAACAGAAAAGCGCAGCTCGAAGACGATCGAGTTCACGCATTGAGGAGCAAGAACCTCGCTCTTGAGGAGATCGAGCTGGCGAAGGATAGACATCGCCGTGCTGAGGAGGCGAGAGATGAGCAGGCGCGAAATGTTGAAGTCTTCGTCGGCCACGCCGGAGAAGTGTGCGCTCGTGTGCCAGTTGATGCAGGCGTTACCACTCAAATGCTCGACAAGCGCCTCGAACAGTTCATAGCAGAGTACGAACGTGTGCAGCGCGAAGCTGGAGGTACACCGGAAGAGCTCACAATGGCATACCTCGACGCAAAACGTGAATTCCGCGATGCCAGGGACCAGTTGTCGAGCATGCTCGATGCGTCTAAGGTGAGTCTATCTTACAATCCACCAAGCGATCGTGAACACCCGCTAATCAACAGCCACAGCAACTCAAGAAATCCCTCGACGACCGCCAGCACCGCTGGAAGTTGTTCCGCAAGTACATCTCCTTCCGTGCCCGCATCATGTTCGGCTACCTGCTCTCCGAGCGCAAGTTCCGCGGCCGCGTCATCATTGACCACCAAGGCAAGAAACTCGACATTAAAGTCGAGCCCGACATGACCAAGCAGTCCGACTCGGGCCGCAAAACGCAGACTCTCTCCGGCGGCGAGAAGTCTTTCAGTACGATCTGCTTGCTGCTCGCCATCTGGGAGGCCATGGGCAGTCCTATACGTTGTCTGGATGAGTTTGATGTGTTCATGGATTCGGTCAATCGCGCGCAGAGTATGAGCATGATGATCCAGGCGGCGAGGAGGAGTGTGGGCAGGCAGTTTATTCTGATCACACCGCAGAGCATGAGCAACGTGCAGATGGGTGCTGATGTGAGTGTGCATAAGATGAGTGATCCGGAGAGGGGGCAGACGACGTTGCCTTTTGCTGGGTGAGGGAATCCTGCGGTTTGTGGGATGCAGACGAGAGAGGTGTACGACTGGCGCAATTGATTTGGCTTGGGTTTTTGAGAGCAAGCATTACGATACCCCCAATACAAAACGGAGTTTGGATTTTATCGCAAAGACTTCTGTTGTTCTTCACAACGAGATTCGTCCGTTTCCTCGACGATATTCTAAATTTCTACATCAGCATCCAGCATCTCACTCGCCTTGACTGATCGCCGCAAGCGCAAACTCAAACGACTTCTTCAACGCCTCCGTCTCTTCCAACCCAATACTAAACCTTACCAAACTCGCCTCACACCCATACTTCGCCGCCCACTCCAACTCCGTAAAATGCGCCAGGATCACAAACGGCGAGCTGAGCGTGAAATTCGTGCCCAGACTCGGCCCCTTCTGCGTGAACAAATGGTCATAGAATGTCGCGGCGTCTTCCATGCTGTGGAACGTGCAGCTCAGCAGCCCGCCGTAGCCGCCTTCGGGCAGTTTGCACGCGTCGTAGTATTCTTTGGTGTCGCCGTATTTGGGGTAGTTGACTTGCTTGATGCGCGGGTGCGAGCGGAGCGTGTCGGCGATGACTTCGGCGTTGTGGTTGATGCGGGCGAGGCGGCTGACGAAGTCTCGCGAGTTGCGCTCGAGGTACACGCTGTCTTCTTCGAACTGGTTGTCTTCGTACTCTTCGGCGAGGACCGCTTTGAGGGAAGTGTAGTAGCGGCTTTGCGGGTTGAGGATCATGGCGCCGCCCATGACGTTGCTGTCGCCGCTGAAGACTTTGGTTAGGCTGCTGACGACGACGTCGGCGTAGGGCAGGACGTGGATGTTGAGCCAGTTGCCGATGGTTTCGTCGACGACGATGCCGAAGTCGTACTTGTCCGCCAGGGCGCGCAAGCGCTTGAGGTTCGGGCTGCGGAGCAGAGGGTTGCCGGGGAATTCGCAGAAGACGGCGAGGTAGCGCTCACCGGACTCGAGGCGCTTTTCAAGGTCGTCGAGTTCTTCTTGCGAGGCCATGCCGTAGAAGAGGGCGCCGGGGCCCCATTTTTGCAGGATCTTGAGGGTGTCGACGTAGGGGAAGCCGTACATGATGCTCTTCATCTCGCCCCTGGCTAGGCGCATGATTCTGTGAGCGGTGAAGATGGCGTTCATGCCACATGAGAACAGGTAGACGTCGTCGACGGAGAAGCCGGGGACGTCCCGTGAGCGCTCACGCGCAGGATCGGCGGGTTGCTCTAGTGATTCGGGAATGTCGATGTCGACGGTGAGGGTACCGGCGATTCTCTTACGGACCGCGAGCTTGGCTTGAGCAGCAAACTCCATGTTCAAGTTCCTGCCGAACCTCTCCTCGACGAATTGGGCCAGATCCTGGATGCCTGCTTCGGGAGCAGTCTCTCCATCGGCTCCAGGTGCTTCGACTTTAGCGTGGTTTTTGGTGATATCGACTGAAGTGGTGCGTTGGTAACGACGAGGACCTTTCGTAAAACGGGGTGGCGACTCGCGAGCTGCGCTGCGCTCAACCATGAATCCCTCATCGAATGCCTTTTGGCAGAAGTCAGCGCGACGACTTTGGATGCCATCGCCGACGTGCTGCCAGTAGCTCTTCGCGGTGGGCCAGAGTTCGGCTGGGTAGATGACGGCTGATAGTCTGGGCAAGATCTTCTGAGAGTCCTCGCTGGTGATCTTGCTGGGTTGAGGGATGAAGTCTAGCTGGCGGATTCTACCATGGTCGACGTCTGGGTTTTGTTCGCAGATAAATTCGATACACCTCATGGCACATCGCCTAGAAGGGAACAGCATTGCTTTGTCGACATCGGGAGTGGCGTGTTTGCTGACGATGCAATTGGCAAGCTTCTGGATGGAAGGGTGAATGAAGAATCTGAGGATTGATTAGTATGTTGAATTGATTTATAGATCGGTCAATACTGACCTGGGATAGCCGCATTTCATCTTGTCGACGACCCAGCTCTCGCCTTTCTCGTAGCCAACGTTGGCCTCCCATGTTGGTAGCGACACACTGACTGCCTGTGGCAAACGGTCAGTGCTGTTATGAGAGACATCTCATATACATAGCGGTGCTTCACTCACATGTGGCGTGTCTGGTGGAATGGTGTTGCCAACCGTCTCGTTGTACGGTAGGACGACTCCTGGCATGGTGAATGATTTCGTGGTTGTTGTTTTAGTGATATTGCGTGAATAATGAATGCTTCAATTGTATTGAGATTCCCCTCCAAGCGTGAGTCTGGTAGGCGTAAAATGTGTCAGCGAGATCGGAGAAGCGGTGCTAGTGTGTCATCGCTGCGCCGACCCTGACCCTACGATTGATCTTTAATACCTTAGCGCCATTTAGCGCCTCGCTTGCTGGAAAGTCGACAACTTTTTGCGACAAGCTACTTGTCGTAAGGAAGCACATCAACCAACATGGCCGTCACTGGGAACAAGAGGAGAAAAATCGAGCATGTCTCGTCCGGAGCCGAGGAGGATGATGCCGCGTCTTTTGCCTCGTTCAGCGACTCTGGAAATGCTGAGGATGCCGACGACATAGACGAAGATGTGGATCAAGAAATGCAAGACGGCAGCGATGGCGAAGAGGATGGGTCAGAAGAGGAGGAGCCTACTGCTTCAAAGGATTCGAAGATTGCGACCACGAGCGCGAAGCCCACAAAGCAACAGCTTGCTGCAACAATCGGGCGACAAACTGGACGAGACTCTGCGAAAGATGCGCTTGCTTCCGGCGCAAGCGCATTCACGTCCGGCACATTCAAGAGCAATATGTTCAAAATGCAGGTCGATGAGCTTTTGGAACAATTGAGGCCTAGGCAAGGCAAGCGTGAGAAAAAAGCGGAAGAGGCGCTGCACACCTTGAAGAAGACTATTGAGTCCATTCCCGCAAGGGCACCACAAGAAATTGAGCAGGCCGAGCGTGGTCTTACCAAAGAAAAAATTGCCATTCCGTTCCCAGACCCTCGTCCTCCAAAAGACGCAAAGTACAAGCTTGAATATGCCGCCCCATCACACATCAACGTGGTCGGCAGCCATGCGCTCAAGACTGCGAACAGAGTCAATGGTTGCTCAGAATTGGACATGGTCATTCAAATGCCTTCATCGTTGTTCCAAGATAAGGACTACCTCAACTACCGATTCTTTTACAAGCGCGCCTACTACCTTGCCTGCCTCGCAGCTGGTCTGAAGAAAGCGCACGCGAAGGAGTTCAGCATTCAATTCCAGGAGATGCACGGCAATGCTCTGAACCCCAGCATTGTGATTGCTCCCAAGTCCTCATCTGGCGATATCAAGCCTGCGCCCAAGTGGAAGATCCACATCGTGCTCGCGGTAGCGCAAGATGCGTTCGCTGTGGAAAAGCTTGGTCTGGACAAGAACTGTGTGCGCGTTGCAGACGCTGCCACTGGCACAAATGCTCCCACTCCATTCTACAACTCCACTATCAGATCAAACATGCTTGTAACTCAATATTTGAAGGTCCAGTACAAGGCTGCGACGAGCTGCTCAGCATACCGCGATGCATGCCTGCTTGGTTCATCCTGGCTCAGACAGCGCGGCTTCGGTTCGAATGTTGCCACTGGTGGATTTGGCAACTTTGAGTGGAGTGCACTGATGGCAGCGATGCTTTCGGGCGGCGGTCCAGGAGGCAAGCCTATCCTCAGCGGCGGATACAGCAGCTATCAACTGCTCAAGGCCACTCTCCAACTACTCGCTATTAAAGATCTCAGCCGCCAGCCTTTCATGATTGGCAGTGCTAGCGCAAGCTCTATTCCGACACTCGAGGATGGCTCACCTGTCGTATGGGACGAAGCTAGGCAGCACAACATACTCTACAAGATGACGCCGTGGTCGTACAAGCTGCTCCAATCTGCAGCAAAGACGACGCTCGCTATGCTTGCTGACCCCAAGTTTGATGGGTTTGAGTCGACCTTCATCCTACGCACAGACAACACCATGATGAGATTCGACGTGTCCCTCGAACTGGACCAGGCTACTCTTGCAAAGGCGGACTCGAAGACTTCCGACATTCAACAATCTCTACGAAAACTCTACCAAACACTGCAACGTGGTCTTGGTGACAGAGTCTCACTCATCAACATCCGCCAGCCTGCTTCTGGAACATGGGATGTGGGTACCGCGAGGCCGAACCAGCACTCCAAGGGAAGTGTCACCGTCGGAATCGTGATCAACTCGGAGAATGTCAACCGCCTCGTCGACCACGGTCCCTCTGCAGAGAACAAAGCAGATGCAGCAGCATTCCGCAAGTTCTGGGGAGAGAAGGCTGAGCTTCGTCGTTTCAAGGACGGCAGCATTTTGGAAAGCTTGATCTGGACCTCCGGCGAGGGCGGCCAATCTGTTCTCGAACAAATCACCCGCTACTTGCTCCAGCGCCACTTCAACTCTGCAGTCGAGCAGAGTGCCAGGTTCGCTGGTGATGAATACTCTCGCATGATCCGCAACTCCAACTCTATCGAACCCTTCCAGCCTTTGATGGAGGCTTACAAGAAGCTTGAGCGTGACTTGAGGGATCTCGAGGACGTTCCCCTCACAATCCGCCAGTTGATGCCGGCTGATGCCCAGCTCCGTTTTGCTTCTATTGATGCACCTATGGCTGGACGCGCTTCACATCAGAGCAAGCCAGCCGACGTGACGATGCAGTTCGAGGGGTCGAACCGCTGGCCAGACGATCTGGTGGCCATTCAACGCACTAAGATCGCATTCCTGCTCAAGTTCGGTGAGCTCCTGGAAGAGAACGTCGAAGGTATCACCACCCGCGTAGGTCTCGAAAATGAAGACACCGATGTCTTCAACCAGGGTTTCCTCGATGTCACATACGAGTCCGGCGCGGCCTTCAGGTTGCGCATCCACCACGAACGCGAGCAAAGCTTCCTCGAGCGCCAGCTCAGAGACAAGAGCGTCGACCCCAAGACCAGAGAACTAGCGGCCATGGCACTCGCCAAGTACAAATGTGACTCTCTCAAGTCGCCTGCCCACACACAAGCGATTGCCCAGCTATGCAACCGCTTCCCAGCACTGAGTGGCACGATGAGGCTCACAAAGAAGTGGTTCGCATCTCACCTCCTCTCAAACCACATCGCCGAGGAGGTCATCGAACTACTCGTGGCACGCACATTCGTCCAGCCCTGGCCATGGACGGCACCCTCAAGCGTGCAGACTGGCTTCCTGCGCACACTCTTCTGGATCTCACGATGGGACTGGCGCGTGGACCCTCTCATCGTCGACCTCAGCGGCAGCGGCGAGCTCAAGCCGAGCGAAATGCAAGCCATCAAAACCCGCTTCGAGGCCTGGCGCAAACTCGACCCGTCTCTCAACCGTGTTGCCGTCTTCGCCGCAAGCAACGTCGACCAAGACGGCGTCAGCTGGACTGACGGCAACCCCTCCAAGGTCGCAGCAAGTCGCCTGACTGCTCTCGCGCGTGCAGCTATCGCTGCTCTTGAACAGCAGAAGGTCGACCTCGAGCCGGCTTCTCTATTCGTCTCGCCCGTCACAGATTTCGACTTTGTCTTGCACCTCAGCGCCACCACCACCGGCCGCAAGAAGAAGTCAAGCAAAGCCGCGCCGGCATTCAAGAACCTTGAGCTCGAGACGCTGAACGACTCTTCGCTCGCGGGCTACGACGCTGTTGACAGCCTTCTTTCCGAACTGGACGAGGTGTACGGCTCTGCGATCTTGTTTTTCGCCAACCGCACCGACAAGCCTGTCATTGCCGGTCTGTGGAACCCGCAGACTGCGCCTAGGAGCTGGAAGGTCAATTTGTCATACTCTACTGTGCCGGTCAAGGCTGGTGAGGAGGAGGTCAAGGCCGAGATCAACAAGGATGCTATTTTGGCTGAGATTGCTAGGTTAGGTGGCGATTTGATCTCGAGGGTTGAGGTCAACAGGTAGTGTTGGTGGATGTGATGTGGTATATATGTGTATATTTCGTCATCGCTCTCGAGCAGCCGAAAGCGTGTATCTGTTGTACAAATGGTTTCTCTTACCCTGATAATCTTACATGGAAATCCTCCCCATCAGTACCCTGCCCTGACACACCCATCTTCTCAATGCCCAATCCCTCGCGTCCATCAAACACACACCTTCATCACTTCCCCCCACCAACACCCGCCGCATCCTCCCTCCGATCCAAAATCTTATCCACGATCCCCCACTCCTTCGCCTCCTCCGCGCCCATGAAGAAATCCCTCTCCATCACCCTCTCAATCTCAGCAAGACTATGCTCCTTGGTCAAATGCCTCTTGTAAATCAAATTCAACTGCTCGCGCACCCGTAAAATCTCCTTGGCGTGGATCGCAATATCCGACGCCTGCCCGCTGTACCCGCCGCTGACCTGATGCACCATAATCCGACTATGCGGCAGCACAAACCGCTGGCCCGGCGCGCCGCCACAGAGCAACAGGCTGCCCATGGACGCCGCCTGGCCCAGGCAAATCGTCGTGACGGGCGACCGGATGTACTGCATTGTGTCGTAGATGGCGAGGCCCGCGGTGACGCTGCCGCCGGGCGAGTTGATGTACAGCGAGATGGGCTTGGAGGGGTTGTCGGCTTCGAGGAAGAGCAGTTGCGCGACGATGGAGGCGGAGAGGACTTCTTCGACTTCGCCGTTCAGGCAGATGATGCGTTCTTTCAGCAGGCGGGAGAAGATGTCGGAGGTTTGGATGCCGCCGGAGACGGTTTCGGTTACGAAGGGCATGGGGAGGGCGGAGTGTGGTGACTGTTGGCGGGAGGTGGTGGTGGTGGTGCTGCTGCTGCTGCTGAGGGTTGGTTGGAAGGGCTGGAAGGTTGATATGCTGCGCGCGTGGGTTGGGCGCAGGGTGCAGGTCGTTGAGGGGCGCAGGGCGCGGAGGATTGATCGCGTTATGGGCTCCATGGTGAGGTTGTGGGTTTGTGGTTGTTGTGTAGTGGTTGGTTAAGTGGGAGCTTGGTGGTATTTGGAGATGTCCACTTGAAGCTGCTTTCCAAGCGAACAGACGTCGAGAGTGGAAGAAAGCGAGCAAAGTTGGGACAAACGACGAAGTAGCAGATTGAGAGGGTTATGGTCAATATGAATCTGCGCGGTTCACCGCAAGCGTTCAATTGTGTTGACAGGATAGGACTGTCTTCGAAGTAGTGCCGGATGTAGCTAAGGCAGATACAGGTCGATTGGACGACTGGAGGATCTTCAAGATGCGGCGAGATCTCCATCTTATCTGATTGACGTTTGAACTACAGCGTCGGGTAAAACCGGTTCAATGGTTCGATCATGGACTTTCATGTGATGCTCTACGAATGCGTCTTTGGGTCTTCTGGCTAGACGAGTTTGTCATGCAAGGCAAAGATTCGAAAAGAAGTCATGGTCATATTGTGCGAGTGTACTTCGAATTGATCCCTTTGGGAGTAATATGATTTTACCTACTTTGCAACATTGTCAAGCAGTCAAACCAAGCCAACTGACCACGAGCGGTATCGACGACCGTATGCATACTCCATTGTTGGATCTTCTGTACATAGCAACAACGATCAGCCAACCCCTGCTGGATAGACAGCTACAGTCCAAACGATCGACATGCACGAATTATTCACAAATCGATAGGGCGCCCACCGCACTAACCCCGGCGATTCAGCGTGGCGAATCGTTTGGAGTTGCTGCAAGGCCGAGTTGGCAAAGTTCTACCACGATGGATGCGAGACATGGTGCCCTGAAGGGCGGTCCCACAACCACAACTAAGCTCTGCACGTAATAATCCCTCGTCCCGTGTTGATTGGTCTTCGCCAACGTCGCCGAGAAAAAGTCATTTCACGAGAGAGAGAGCGTGCTGCATATGGCGGGTGGAAGTTGTTGTCCCCTTCACAGGTGAGCTGTTTGGCTGCAACAATTTTGCAAGTGACTGCTTCCTACATACGACATCTGCCTTCGTAGGACATCAGAGCTCTTTGGTGTGGCGGGGAGGGTCTGATGGGTGGGTGTGCGATGATTCCTCGGTGGAACTGTGGGCAATATGTGGCTCGTCTGTGCGCGCTTGCATTCTTCTGGAGAGCCGAGAGTCGGAGAGCGAAGGATGAGATTTGTTCTTGAAGTTTGTTCCGATTTTCGCAGTAAAGCATCATCCCCGGCGATACAAACTTAATTTCTCTGGAGATCGGTGCTCGAGGCATTGGACCCTTGTCTGGTGGGATCGTCAGTTGCCAGTTTTTTTATCGGGCGTGGGGTACCAACAAGGTGACTGGGTGCTGCTGTGCTGCTGTGCTGCTGCTGTGAATACATACTTCATCTTGTCTTTCCCACCACCGCCTTCTCTTCACTCACATCCTCTTTCTTTCACTCACCTCCATACCCATCCCTTCTTCAATCACACCCTCTTTCTCTCACCTCTATACCCGTCCCCTCCTTCCTCCCTCGTCCTCTTCTCCCACAGCGCCACCCTACACACACATCCACAGCCATGTCTTCCTACGCGCTGTCCCAGTCCCACAAGGACCTCATGGAGAAGCCTCTCGTCGAGACCGACACCGAGATCGCCGACATCATGAAGGACGAGATCAAGCGTCAGCGCGAGTCCATCCTCCTCATTGCCTCCGAGAACGTCACCTCGCGCGCCGTCTTCGACGCCCTGGGCAGCGCCATGTGCAACAAGTACAGCGAGGGATACCCCGGCGCCCGCTACTACGGTGGCAACGAGCACATCGACCGCATCGAGCTCACCTGCCAGCGCCGTGCCCTCGACACCTTCCGCCTCGACTCGGAGAAGTGGGGTGTCAACGTCCAGTGCTTGTCTGGCTCTCCCGCCAACCTCCAGGTCTACCAGGCCGTCATGCGTCCTCACGAGCGCATCATGGGCCTCGACCTCCCCCACGGCGGCCACTTGTCCCACGGCTACCAGACTCCCACCAAGAAGATCTCCGCCGTCTCCACCTACTTCGAGACCTTCCCCTACCGCGTCAACCTCGAGACCGGCATCATCGACTACGACCAGCTCGAGCAGAACGCCCTCATGTACCGCCCCAAGGTCCTCGTCGCCGGTACCTCTGCCTACTGCCGTGAGATCGACTACGCTCGCATGCGCAAGATCGCCGACGCCGTTGGCTGCTACCTCATGGTCGACATGGCCCACATTTCCGGTCTGATCGCCGCCGGTGTCAACAAGTCTCCCTTCGAGTACGCCGACATCGTCACCACCACCACCCACAAGTCCCTCCGTGGCCCCCGCGGCGCCATGATCTTCTTCCGCAAGGGCGTCCGCAAGACCGAGATCAAGCAGGGCAAGGAGGTCCAGACCCTCTACGATCTCGAGGGCCCCATCAACTTCTCCGTCTTCCCCGGCCACCAGGGCGGTCCCCACAACCACACCATCACCGCCCTCGCCGTCGCCCTCAAGCAGGCCCAGAGCCCCGAGTTCGTCGCCTACCAGGAGCAAGTCATCAAGAACGCCAAGCAGCTCGAGAACAGCTTCAAGGAGAAGGGCTACCGCCTCGTCACCGACGGCACCGATAACCACATGGTTCTCCTCGACCTCAAGCCCCTCACCAACCCCGTCCTCGACGGCGCCCGCGTCGAGTTCGTCCTCGAGAACGTCAACATCGCCTGCAACAAGAACACCACCCCCGGCGACAAGAGCGCCCTCACCCCCATGGGCATCCGCATCGGCGCCCCCGCCATGACCAGCCGCGGCCTCGGCGAGAAGGACTTTGCCCAGATCGCCGACTACATCGACCAGTGCATCAAGATCGCCCAGAAGGTCCAGAGCGAGCTCCCCAAGGAGGCCAACAAGCAGAAGGACTTCAAGGCCAAGATCGCCTCCGGCGAGGTCGAGGAGATCAAGGCTCTCAAGGCTGAGATCGCCGCCTGGGCTGGCACCTTCCCTCTTCCCATCTAAGCCTCTCGCGTGATGCATGATGGTAGATGAGGAGAGTGTGTTGGAGAAAAGAGCATGTTACAACGGCGTTTGTCATTACATTATTGAGGGCTATACGAAAAAAAAATCCGGTGGATGGGAAAAAGTCATTCAACAACGACATATATTATTGCAGCGATGGTGTTGGGAAAAAAGAATTGTTATTCATTATTTATTCAAGAGTCACGATCAACAAGGATGGAAAGGAAGGAAGACGAAGAAGAAGAAGAAGAGTAGAGTCCACGAAGGACACTCTTGCGTGTATCATCAGAGAGAGAATTGTCGCCGACGTCAACCTGCCGGGCGTTTCTTTTTATCTCGCTATTACTAGGTAGATGGTACGAAATACCCATCAAACTTACTATTTACGTTTGTCACTGCCACGTTCATTGAATCTTTGTTGGGACTGTTGCGGCAATGGTCGATGGTGTACTGCACCCCACGAGTCCTTTGAAAACCAGTTGTATTGTGGAAGAAAGTGAAACAACCATCTACACGCTGTATAGCAGCCATACTGACTCTGATGATTCTCCAATGAAGCCTTGCATCCAACAAGGACGGCTAGGAGGCGCGGAAGTCTCCTCCATCTAGTCTCGTACCAAATCAACAGAAAAGTTTCTTGCACGCACTAGAGGAACGAGATGAGGCAGAATGGCACCGATCGCACCGTTTGCAGGTTTGATGTAGGGTCGCGTCTAGATGCTTGGTGTGGGCAATCCCACAAGTTCTCCGGGTCTGGCGTTGCTGGAAACCTTTCGGTGGCCGCAAAGTTCGACCCTGCCAAACGTACTCGGTTCTGCGTCGACTGACGTGAGATCTCACGCAGGCTTCTGTCACGGGCACTCGGCGTGGAATGTCCTTGTGATGTGCGGGAGTAGGGTTACTGTGCGCGGTTGAGGATACGTCATCTCCGTGGAATGGATGCCGTCAAGCTTCGGAAACATACGTAGAGTGTGTGGGCCAGCGGTGCGGCGAATTCTCACGTCGGTATGGAACGACGCAAGGTGGCGACACGGTAGTTGTGTTGTGCGGGTATTCGCCAGGTCCAGTTGTGCACCCACCCCGGGCTCTTTTGTACAGATACCCTCGCCGTCCACGTCGTGCTGCTCTGGAGGTCGAGGTGACGATCAGGACCGGGTTTAGGGTATCAAAAGAGCCTGCCTTCTCGTATAGCCCTCCCGCTATGTAAGACTGGCAAGAGTGCAATCGCCCCCCAGGTCATGTAAGCCTCGACCACGCCGAGAGCAATCGAAGCACACTGTAGGCTCTTTCGTGGGCAGGCAGATTCGTCGCTGAAATGTGCGCTCCGGAGAAAAAATACCCTCTCAGAACAACGTTGACAGTACCCTCGCGGGACGTAGTCGTGTCTTTTCCCGAACTAGCCCGTTCTCATCAGTCCTCCCCGCGACCACTGCCCCTCCTCGCAGCTTTTTTCCCGCTCTGATACTCTTTCATCTTCCTGCGTCCTGCGGCTTCGGTTTTCTGTAGCTTTGCTACGCGCTCTGCTTGCCCCGCTCCGGTTTCGTTGGGTACGTGCTCGCGGCCGATTTCTAGGATCAGGGAGTGCAGCCTGCGGAAGCAAGCGTTTGCGTTATCAGCTTGCTTCCGCGAGTCGTCGGCCTGGATGATCAACGAGTCTGATTTGGGGGCATGGTAGCGGGAGGAGAGCAGTGGTTGGCGGAGGATTGGAGGGAGGAGAGGGAGGATGGAGGAGGTGGGGAGGCGGAGGGTGGCTTTGGAGGAGACTCTGTTGAGCTTGTCTGTTAGCGGGATTGGCTCTTGGCTGCGAAGTGTAGGTGATGCTCGGACTTGTTGACATTCTGACCGCCTGGCCCGGAAGATCGGGAGAACGTTATCTCTGCTAGGCTGCGTGGGATGGTGTCTGGGTTCAGGTCGGCGAGCCATTTGCGGGCGGCGGCGAGGTCTTCGTCGGAGTAGTCTGCCGAACCGCGTTTTGAGGCGAATGTTCGGGCATGTTGTGATATTACTGAGCAAGGTTTTGTGGTCGTGAGGAGATATTGGAATACATGGCGCTGCATGGCGAGTTGTGTGAAGGTTCATTTGTTGATTGTATATACTCCACCAGACGGAGGCAGCGTTTGACATGTGAACGATGACGTTTACGGTCACGTGATTGGCTACGTTGGAGTCAAGATCGCAAAAGGGTGGAAGTTCGATTGGGGAAAGGCACCTTGATTGATCATACCACGATCGAATGTTGCATTGGTTAATTCTATCGATTCAGAGGCCACCGGGCTATAGTTTGAAGAGCTCTAAACCGGGTATCTGGCTTTCCGTTACAGGTTGTACATGTACATGGCAATCGCAGCAAGACATTGGGACAGAGTAGGGACAAACTGAGATCGTAAAGGGTTCTTGGGTATCGTATCAATCTCAGCACAGGAAAAGAAGCCTGCAGTATCACGAAAACAGCCTGGCCAACATCGTCAAGATCAATCATGTAAACCGCAATCGAAGTGGTAACAGCCTAACAGGACGGCCTCCCTCGCATATGGCCTCCGGACCTTGATCTATTCTCTACGCATCGCGAATCGGAAACGATCCATCCTCGGCATCCTCTCAAGACAGGTAGTGTTCATCCGCAGCACTGTCTCCTTGCAAAACGCGCGAGAGACCGGATCGTACGAGCACAACAACGCTCTCTGCATTCCTCCTTCTTGCCCACAGATAATTGCCGCTACCGGCAAGCGCTCTGCCTGGAATGCCGTAGCAGTGAGCGTGAACGTATCAATAAGAGTGAACGTTTCAAGCTTAGGTGTGCCTGGAAGCCTCTCTGGCTCAACTGGGACTAGTGGTAGCAGTTCGCCAGTCCTGGGGTCAATCTTCGCCTTGGACAGAGTGCTTCCGTGAGTGCTCCATGTGAGGCGGTCTTGGTTGAAGCCGAAGATGCATCGCTCGACTTCGGACAGTTGTGGGATGCCTTGGACTCCGAAGAACGCTGCTTGGGTCGCCCAGAGCTTGCCGGCGTACAAGCGTCGGACCAGTGTGGGTAAGAAAGGGATGGTGATCAGACAGGGTATCAACACAGGGAGACCAGCTCCCAGGGTTGCGCTTCCAGCGCCGGAAGAGTAGCTGTTGATAGCGGCACCGATCAGAGTAAGTATGAGACCGTAGAAGAACCATACGGAGAAACCGCGAACCAAGATCCTAGCAATTATCTGCAAGAGCGTGGCTCGTTTCATGAAGGCCACGGGCTCCAGACGCTCCCATTTGATCGCAGCGCCGAAGGCACCGTCGAGGACGAGGATTTGAGTCTCGTCCAAGGCGCTGGCCTTGTCGCTTCGCGGAGGCTTGCTTGCGTCTCTGGCGGGCTGGGCGTTGACGATACCTGCCACTTGCGTGCACGGCTCGATGTCCCAGAGACTGGCTTGGTAGGAGTCGTACAAGCTGGACCACGGCTGGCGGTCGTTCAAATCGGGTTGCAAGCAGATGAGTCGCTCCATCAGTCTGTCGTTGTCGTTCAAGAATGACAGGCGTGCGAAGGCTTTGAACGCAGAATCTTTCTTATTGACCCTTGGTCGCCGTCGCATCAAACCCATCAGAGCGTACGAGGCGTCGCCGGGACTGAACTGATTGTGTGGCCGTGCGAAGAGGCATTGCGTTGCCGTAACGGTCAGTTCGAGTGGCGAGAGCTGAATGGTGCCGCTGTAGTGCTCTATGAGTTCACGGACGCTCTTGCCGTCTTTCAAAATGCTTGCGATGGTGTGCTTCGACAGGATCTTGGGTGGGTGGTCACTCAATGTGTGAACGGGAATCCCGTCACTATTGGGACAGAACAAGAGTTCGGGTAGTGTCCAAAGCCGCTCTCCCCATGACTGAATCAACTCTCCTGTCGATTCGACAGGTTTTCTACCTTCGTTTCTGGTTGATGTTGGGAACTTGTACGGCGAGCCCGCAACGATGATCATGCTGTTGGACGCACGCAAGATGTCACAGATCGCATATGCGCCTGGATCGTCATCATCCGAGGAACCAGTGTGATCGATTCCGGATTCGAAGTCAATCCAGAAGGCATCCAAGCCGTTCTCCCGAGCGATCCTCGCAGCCAACTTTGTCAGAGCCCGGCGATTCTCGAGACCGGCTTGCAAGCGGTCAGCTGTTTCGGCTGGTTCCATACGTGCGCCGAAGTCGCCGTCCAGAATCCCTTTCGATTGAGTGGGAAAGTGGTTGCTTGTGTATGAGACGAAAAGGAAGCTTGGGACGCCGGCTTCTGGGTGCCTTTCTTGCCACTCGACCA
This sequence comes from Melanodothis sp. VS III C KN 2, assembly GCA_019775565.1. Taxonomy (NCBI): domain Eukaryota; kingdom Fungi; phylum Ascomycota; class Dothideomycetes; order Cladosporiales; family Cladosporiaceae; genus Melanodothis; species Melanodothis sp. VS III C KN 2. Next base: position 347,522 of record JACWFM010000006.1, read on the forward strand.
CCTCGAGTGGAAGATATTGGGCTTGTTGTTCCTCCAAGAACGGCTCGTTGACGAAGCACAACCGCTTCGGACCCAGCAATCTATCCTGTAGGTTTGAGGTTCTATTCCTCCTGGATGATCCCGATTCAGAATCCCTCATCTCGATCGCCGGATCGGCGTACGATTGATGCTGGTGTTCATACGTTGCCTTCTCTGACTTGGTATCTTTAGTAAGTTCTCCGCAGCAACTGGACGCTTCTGTTGCGTTTTTTGCCACATCTACAGAGTACCAATTGCGATAAAGCACGCGGTCGTAAAAGCCACCGTTTCGAACTGGGGTTTCGAGATCGTTGACAGTGAAGAACTGCATCACGTTAGCCATCATGTATCTCTTGAAACCGAAGCGCAGATGTCGAATTTGACTTACCAACCAAGGCAACGCAAGACAAGCAACAGCATATTGGCTCGAACGTCTAGAAAGAACGCCCTTCCCATCAGACACATAGCTTGAAGCAGCCACCTGGATCACCCAAGGGAGCTGCGAGTGCATGTTATGCGTCCCTTGGACTTTCTCGAGCTCGGCAAGCTTCGCATTGTCGGGATCGAGATACCAGCCATGCGGAGACCATTTTTCTTGCGGGACTTGTCGGATTCGTCCAAGGGCGTCTCTGTGGATCAAAGTGTTCGTCGAGTCGACGTAGTGATGTTCTGAACCAGCACTTTTGCCCTGGGCTTCCAAGTCGTTAGTTGTGACATTTGAATAGATCTTGCCATCGCTCTGTCCAGAGCGCGAGGTGGCATTGAACGACATTGCGGTGAGTCTAAGTCGCTCTTTCGTGGGGCGATGTGATTGAGAAGGAACTACATCTCAGCCGTATTTTCTACAGCGCAACTTCGATCTTATAACGCCTCGAACGACGAGGCTGTGAGCCCCCAAACCCATGGACTGATCGCGTGATATTCGCCTGATAGTAAACCGGCAGCGACATTCGGGCCAATGATTGGCATCGTTCTTCATAATAGTGGTGGTATCATCTCGAGCCCATGGCCGCATGGCGTGGTCAATGCAGGGGGGGGGCTGATACACGATATTGGAACCAACATATATCCGATGAAGACACGCGACGAGGCGGTGGTGCCATGGCCCTACTGGGCGAAAAGGCGTTGCAGACTCATGCTCTCGACCCATGCGTGTGAGACTAATGATAGGGTTGAAGGCGAGGCCCGAAGGCCTTGTGGCTCTTGCCGGGCGTTTGGCGAACCAACGATATCGCGATGTGGTACATTTGGCACCTCAAACCTGGAAAACCTGGCTAATTCGAGCGTGAACTTCTGCAGCAGATATGCAGGCATGGCGAGGTACGGGCCCAATCGGGGAACGTCTTTGCCGAGCGTCTCAGCCGCACGTTACACATTAATCTGGAGGATTCAGCTTTGGGCTTCGCAAGGCTGGATCAGGAATAGGCGATATTGGGTCCCATCTTGGCGTATGTTTGTGAGTGGGTGGATGGATGGCACGCGATAGAGTTGGTGTTGAGGCTTTGACAATTTTTCTGAGGAGCCCTTCTTGGGTTTGATAATTGTAGTGTGGACTGCGGACGGGTATCAGTCGATGGCAGATCTCTGCATGGAAGTCGTTGATGTCGAGGAGTATCGACAACTTCAAAGTCCTACTTGTTGGTTCGTTGATCTTGGGCGCATCAAAGTACAACTGATCAGTCTACACATCTGAGGCGGGATACACACGATGTGGAATCACGTGAAAGGTCGGCTGGCGGTCTAAACTTGGCACAGACAAACAATGTTTGGCTTCGATACAGATTCGTCTATCTTCTTAATCGCCAAGTGCTTTTGACCACGTTATCATCAGTAACATCAACAATTAACTCCTCCAACAGCTCCACATCTTAACTCGCAGACAAAGACACAGTCTGTTTAAGCGCGGGTAGCGAAGCCAATGCGCTGGTTGGTGGTGTCGAAGACGGAGTAGTAGTTCTCGAGGAACTTCTGGCCGATGATGGTGTTGACGCCGGAGCTGCCACCGTCGGTGATCCAGGAGTAGTACTTGCCAGAGCTGACACCGAAGTTGCTGTACTGGGCCTGGGGGATCAGGTACTGGTTGGGAGTCAGGGCGTAGGTGGTGGAGCCGAACTTGATGTTGAAGTTCTGGGTGGGCTTGGTGGTGAATGCTGCAAGGCCGGAGTTGGCGTCGGTAGAGCCGCCAGCTGCGCTGAGGAAGGCATTGTAGGCAGAGGTGGGGATGTAGATGAGGGTGGTACCGGTGTCGACGATACCAGTGGCGCCAGAGGCAAGAACCTTCGAGCCGTAGCTGAAGCTGGCGATGGAGATACCCCAGTAGGCTGCGGCGCTGCCGCTCTTCAAAGTCGGGAAGTAGGTGAGAGTACCCGTGTACTTAGAGCTGTCGACACCACCGAGGGTCAACTCGCCGTTGGCGTCGTCGTTGTCGCTGCCAGCCTCTGGTGCGAAGTAGACACCGAGCACTTCAGTCGAGATGGAACCCTGGCTGTAAAGGTTATCCATGAAGGTGGGGACCGTGTTGGCGTTGGAAACGGTGCCCTGGGTGAGGTCGACTGGACCAAAGCCAATGATACCATCTACACCTTGGAAGCCAGTTGCAGAGGATGCAGCACCAATGGATTGGGACTTGACTGTCAAACCTCCGAAGCTGACCTTGTCGGTGTATTCGGTGCCGGAGAACGAGCCGCTGCCGTAGCTGACAGAGACACGGCCACCGGTAGATTTGCCAGTGGAAGTCTGCTCGCAAGCGGTCTGGGCACCACACCAGGTGTTGGACGCTAGGAGTGTCAGAAGTCCGTACTGAAAATTGGTGGAAAGTCTGCTATTACTTACATCCGGTGTCGACGATCAATTGCCATGTTGCGCCACCAATGGTAACGGGGGCGACGTAGGTCACATCTTCGTTAGTCACGGTGCCGGAACTGACGAGGCGGTTGCCCTCGGACTTCTCGTTGTTGTAGTGCTGGAGCCTTTCACGGCCGTTGGCCACGAGGTTCTTGACTGAACTGACGCGCTGAATTTGAGTAACCTTGAGAGAAGTTGTTTCACCGCGCGCCTTGATGGGGGAGGCCGATACTGCGGCTGCAGCTGCCGCCACGAGGGCGATGGGAGTGTTGAAGTGCATGTTGATGATTGCTGCTGTGCGAGAGATAGACGATGTTTGTGTGGATGTATTGTGATTTTCGAAGGTAACGAGCTACCTTTATATATGCTCAAGGCCATGCGATGAGGTCCATTAGTAGCTCTGATGGGCCAAGGATAGAAGGTTCGTGCTCAAGCTCATTGATCCGAAGGCTTGGTGTCTTGGAAGCATGCTTGTGTTGGCAGATGGTATGGCAACATCATCACGATTCACAGGCTAAGGCAGAAGGGCGACCAATCTCAGCGTGTTCGCCAGGTAGGTTCGCTAGGGGTGCAGCGCTAGCCATCTTGTATATAGTGGATTCGTGGTAGTACAACTCGTGATTCGACCTCAGTAAATGATCGTCAAGATGACAGCCATGTTACCTGCCATTTTCAGAAAGTCCTCCGCAGATGTTATCGTAGACGTATCTGCTTGGGTCGCGGATATGGGACCGTAAAGTGCAGAGTATCACACCATAGTGGGAGCTGTACAGCCGCGTGAGCTTGAGCATGAACATCAGTGGCAGAAACACAGCGAATACCGAGGCACGCAGAAAGCTGTGCGATCACACTTGTCTGCCTTCCCGCAACCGCATCTTGTGACGATCTTCGCAGCGATCCTAGGGTATGGCAGGATCTTGCTGTGACAGCGGCAGATATCAATGCGCGCTTTGTCAGTTTGCCATTTTGCCAGAGGACCATTCGCAGACGGCTAAGACGGTACAGAGGCGGTAGAATCGCCCGACTGGAGATCTTCGAAGCTTCATCTGAGCTTGATAAAGCTTAAATGTGTTTAGACGAGCGGGTCAAGGCTTGTGTGCCTTGCAGGATTCAAGATCAGGGCCCTCCGATAGTTTATTGGAGAGTTGTTAGATGCATACGTCCAGGCAAGCAAGAGGAAGGCGACGAACCACCTGCTGGATCAGACTTAGCCGCATCAGATAGCGCGCATGAAGCTCGCGAGCCCTCGGGTACGTGGCAAAAATACTCCGCTTTGTGACACTAAGGGGCTAGACTGTCATCTGGCGTGAAGACCAATTGTAGCGTCATGCGCTCGTCTGGTAGATAACACGGAAGTTAGGATTGCGACCTGCCTTTTCGACGACTGGCGAATGACCCTAGGCGATGGCCTCATCGGTGTGGCGACCCCCACGGCGTATGCACAGACGGCGGCACGCACCGTTTCGGTAGGATTCATGATTCATGTTGCGTGTTCGCTGTAGGATGGCGGCCCGGAGCACATCTCCCAAGGTTGGCAATCTAGTGATCCATCAGGATGGCGTCTTATTTGGGCAACTGCTTGCAACGCGTGCTCGCGTTTCCTGCTGTCGGTCACGGTCTTGAATTCGTTATCTTGCTCGGTTCGGCGACAGTACGCGCGGCCGAGGAGCCGAGTGTCAGAACGAGCATGTGTAAGTGAAGGCGAGCGTCACATAGCTACCTCAATATACGAGGTACCGTTGTCCTGCACCTACCGCTTCCGGCAATTCGAGTCAGTAGATAACCTCGATGTTGCTGGTAGGTCGGGAGCAGGTTGAGTAGTTGAGCGCGTGATGGCCGGGATGCTAGGACGATTGGAGGAATTGGAATGGCAAGAGTATCCTGACGCGCTGCAGTGCTTCACAGAGCGTTTTCATCCAAGCCACACTGCAATGCTTTGCCTTCACATTTGTGCAGTCAAGCTCAACTTTTCAAGGACCATGTTGATGTATCAGGACGAGCCAGTGTGTTTGAAGTTCAGTACCTTTACACAGAGAGGAAGGAGTCCAGATGGATATCAGTACAGCTCATAAGTATCGACCCTCGTATGTAGATTTCACGACACGAGGTCAACTCAATACCACTGATGTCATAGCCCCGCCTTACAAGTCGATACTTCAAAACATCGAATGAACCTCGTGAAGATTAAACTAACGACTTTGTTTCCCTGATTCTAGGCACTGCACGAACGAAGACTGCTAGTCTCATCGCAACAAGCAAAAGATCTGTCGTGCAGTCACGCCAGCGATACCTCTCGTCAGGCCTCCAGACATCCATCTCGTTGCGACTATCAGCAACACACAGCCTTGTCCAAGTGCTGCCCTGGCTTGTGTATCAATTGAATCATGGCCTCAGACTCTCGAGCTGCGCTTCTCAAGGCCTCTACTCCGCCGTCTGATGAGCTTTTCAGTAGCCTGATCACTGCAAACCACATCCTTCACCACCAAAAGGTCCTTGACGCATACGGACATATCAGCGTTCGCAATCCCCAGAACCCAGCGACGTTCTTCATTTCTCGTTCACTCGCCCCAGCTCTTGTTTCATGTAGAGAAGACATCGAGGAATACTACGTCGAGGATGCCAATCCGGTGAACAAGGAGGCGCCTCAAGGCTATGTTGAACGATTTATCCACAGCGAGCTTTACAAACGCTATTCAGATGTCAACAGCGTGATTCACAGTCACAGCGAGGCTGTCATTCCTTTCTCCATCAGTAGTGTACCAGTACGTCATGTCCGGACGACCGTCACGATCTACAATCCAAAGCTGACTCTAATTTCCAGCTTCGTCCAGTCTATCACATGGGCGGTGTACTTGGCCATCAAATACCGGTCTACGACATCGCATTACACTACAAGTCTTCGGATACCGAACACTCACTTCTAGTGGACCAGCCGCATCTCGGCAATGCTCTTGCGGCAGGCTTCCATCCGGGCTCAATTGTCTCCAAGACCACGAATTTGATCAAGAACTACATCACTTCGTCTCAACCACAGCCGACTGCCTTCCCTTCGTCACCTGTGGTGCTCATGCGTGGACATGGCTTTTCCTGCGTGGGTCAAAGGATAGAAGAAGCAGTGTATCGCGCGATATACACCTGCTCTAACGCTCGGATCCAGACCACAGCGCTTCTCATGCAAGGTGGATACAATATCGGTCTGATGGGAGAGCGTTTCGGAGCCGGTGAGAAGGAGACTGGCCCTGCCAAGAGGGAGGAGATCAAGTACTTGGATGAGAGAGAAGTTAAAGATGCTTCGTCTAAGCTCATGAAAACGGTGGAGAGGCCATGGGGTCTGTGGTGTGCCGAGGTCAATGACTGCAGTCTCTATCGCAATGCATACCTTGACGGAGAAGAGGAGGCGCACTTTGATGACGAAGACGCAGATGAGGAAGAGCACGAGCGCTGAATCCTTGATTCTCTTCTCAAGTAACGAGTCTCTCTCTTCAGAAGATGTAGTATTGAATCACAACAACGAAGAGCCATGATACCTTATCTTCAGTCGCAAAAGCTCCATTGTTGCTGCCGAGCGTGCACACGCCGGGTCGAGATCGGCTTTGCGGGGAGCGAACGGAACATTCAGGTCTGCCCTGCATCGCCACCTCACACCATCTTTGCATCAACCAATCAACTTCTCGCATCCAGTGTTTAGCACTTCACTCTGCGGCACTAGAGCAGATGTCATTCGATGGACCTGCATGGACTCACGCTCTAGTCCTGCGGTTGCCTGCGCGCATATCAATATTGATACAGCTTGCAGTCGGCCTCTGCTCCAGGCGAGGCTTGCTTCGCTCGTGCGAAGCAGCAGCATGGCGCTTGTGGCATGTTCTGGCCGGTTGAGGATGTGTGAGGCGCACAGCAGGCGATGACTACGCTGGCTGTTCCTGGCAGTCATGTCACAGCGCTGTCGTCTGTTGTGCTGTGTGCTCAACCGACGCGAGTCTCGCTACTGACCTCCACTCTAATCTGACCTGCTGGTGATTGACGATCTCGCGAAGAGCATTCATGGCGCGCGCGAATGTCTCCAACGGTGTTCTCACTATCATCGCGTCTTTTTCAAATGGCCTTGATGTGCTCAAGAAGGTGAGGCGGTCGCGCAAGCCGAGCACGCAGCAGTCCAAAAAGAAAAAGCGTACCGAAGAAGATGCACTACGCTTGTCTCGCAGCTTGCGAAACGGACCAGAAGAGATTGGGCGCGAGTATCAGGCTGGAAGTATGCGTTGTGATAGCGAATTGTTTGCAATGGGAGACGGTAAGCTGAAGTACTGAGCTCTGCGACTTTCGTCGCTGATGTGGTGTAGCTACTGCGCAGACTTCGCTGGCCGAGATTCTGCTCAAATTGAACACTGGTCTCGTCGGCATGATCACTTCTTTCTTGAGTCGTGACAAGCAAAATGGACTGGAGCTGGACTACCAGTCATTGACGGATCTGTCAGAGCAGTCGCGTGTGCAGACTATAGGTGTACTGCGACAGCTTTACCATAGACTGACGACGAGGCGCATACCCACGACTGTCTCTCACGCACATGCACACGACATGAAGACAAAGACAAAAAGGTCAAGCAACCGTTCACCCACCAAGCATAGCAAAAGGCGCCGTCCGACTCTCGCTCGTGTCATGATCGAGAACTCCTCCATACCTTCACAGATCGCTCTGGTGCGACCATCTGAGAGCCGGAAGCAGCGTTCCGCAACACACTCTCGCTCATCAAGTGAGCCTCCCAAGTCACACTCTGGATCTTCAGCAGCAGCATCTACTCTAGAACCGCCCATGTTGCCACCACCGTATTTTCCATCAGACCCTCTACCTCAACGGGCGGCACCGATTACCAGCGAGCCTCCTCGACATCAACACTCTACTGCGTCTCTCTCCAAGCCACGCCCCATGCCACCACGCGTGATGCCCAAGCATGAGTCCTTGGTGACATTGGCCTATAAGGAGTCGCCTTTACCAGCCAGTCCGGGAGTGCCTCCACAGAAGCTTGTATCTTCAGTCTCGCGATCCGATCTCAAGAAAGCTCGTGTTCTCCGACCGAATACTTTGTGTTCGATCGACTCTGCTCGGACAGGAAGTACAAAGCTAGGCGAGATCCCCATGCACAAGTGGGCAGAACCTTGGGACTACGAAGCTGCGGAAAAAGCAAATCTGGAAGCTTTGGCGGGAGGTTGGCCTGTCAAGACTGGTAAGGATTCGCAAGTACAGAAGAAAGCTGGGTGGAAGCGGTGGTTTGGTAAGAGGGTGGAGACGGCTTGACGTGGTTGGGTGTGCCAACCACTGTGTTTCTTTTTCGATGTGACTTGAAGTTGCTTCTGGAGGTGATTCTCCATGTTGGCGTTTTTTAAGCGGATAAATATATGAACCTCATCGTTGTGTTGGAATGCTTTTGGCTGTTCGGAATTCTGAGCACTTCGGTGCAGCTTGGGTGCATCCAGGGAACTTGAACCATCTTTCCTGTCGTTTACAGTCCATTTTCCAGATACAAAAGACCCATTGAAATACACGTACATACGTGTACATATCTGAATGCACATGTTCGTCGAAGGACTGAACGCATCGAGCATGGGAGCCAGACGACGGGTTAGGGTTAGAGTTTATTGCCGATATTTGGCGCTGTGATTCTCGAGAAGTTGCACTCACTGAGAATGCTAAAAGGCTTACACTTACATCCTTAACGGTGCAAACACTCTACATCTCAATGCCGAATGCTCATTGTCATCATCATGCTGGGCCCTCCACGTGCCAGCTTGCACGCTGAGATGTAAACGTCTGGCCTGGCGCGTCTGTTTCAAGACCTTAAATCTCTAAAGGTGCTCCTCATCCTTGCTTCGGAAAACACGAATCTTCATCTTACGTGCAGCTCGATATCTGACTAGGAAATGACCTCGTCTTGTCCTGAACTCGTACTCTAGATCTACACCCAAGACTGCTCTCACGTGCCTATCCCGGCCCCAATGTGCGGACTTGCCCTCCTCACCGCACCGCCATCCATTCGGTATTTTGATCTTCCATACCTCATTCAGGAGCCCAGGATAATGCCGCAATTCCAGTCGACCACTATACCATATCGGACCGCCTATCGCTGCGCCTAGACATTGCTATCGCCGTAGGGAAAGTGCTGATGTCTTGAACACCATGATGATAGGTTGGCATGCAAGAGCACAAGATGAGGGCATGTCGATTTGGCTTGGTAGTGGTCCTGCCTATCTTTTGCTATACACAAATAACTGGCTCTTCTGCGAGACCTCGGGCTTAGCACCATAATTCTCTTGGTTTCGATTCTTGGAAGCACAGCCTCATCCTGGGCGGTCATTCCCGTTTAGGCAGGTCCGGCTTGTCGATGTCTTGACGACCGGAGGACTGATCACTTCATGTACAATAGTGAGGAGCAAATGGAAGAGTGCTAAACACGCTGCAGATGAGCTATAAGTATGGCGATTGAATCTGCTCAATCCTGCTCAGTTCTACCCGATTCTAGGCCAACCTTCCCATCGTCCGCATCAAAATGAAGTACATTCCGCCGTTGTTGGCCCTTTCGGCTGTGGCTAGTGCGGCACATTTCTCTAAAGAGGAATATGATTCCGGTGCAGTCCACCAGCGCATCATTGATATGAAGAATGTATGCTGCAATGATCGAGACGTACGTTCCGGAAGCCACCTCTGCTGACACTCTGATAGGCTCAATGGGATGCGCTCGAAGCTGCTGGCGCCCTCAACAGCTCCCAATGGCCGTCATGGAAAGATTGGGACAAGCTCCCCAAGAGTGTGAAGAATGATCGCTTGCAGTGTCGCCGTGGTGTGGCTGTTGCCGAGAAGGGCAATCCTAACCAGACGTTCCGTTGTAACAATGTACGTCTTAGTGCTATATTTGTTTGGATGTAGGGTAACTAATCGATCGCAGATGGATCTCTATGACTTCCTAAACCACGAAAGCATGGGCGGTGGCGAAGCAGACCCCCGGTACCCGAACAGACGCGGTTCATCTGTCTGGGGCTGGGTTGGTCCCAAAGGTCGCCAGATCGGTTTGATCGGACAGCACACCGGCACAGCTTTTGTTGAGATCGACAAGAAGGGCAAACTGACTTACCTCGGACGTCTACCGGCACAGGACCCTCTCGGTTCATCCTGGCGTGAGATCCGTGTGCTCAACAACTATGCCATCATTGGATCTGAGGCTGTTGGCCATAACGTTCAGATCTTTGACTTGAACAAGGTCGCTGCTATTGATCCCAAGAAGCCTAAGACCTTCAACAAGGAGACTGACCTCACTGGTCTGTTCGACGACCTTCCGATTGGTCGCGCACACAACGTAAGTCAACACAACGAAGTGGAAGCGATTCAACAGTGGCTGATCTCTGGCAGGTCGTAATCGATTGGGACAACGAGTACGCTATCGCTGTCGGTGCCCAGCCCCGTAACCAGACCTGTGCCGCCGGCTTGGAGTACATCAACCTCGACGACCCATCCAACCCCTACAAGCCTGGTTGTGCCAAAAGTGATGGCTACACCCACGATGCTCAGTGTGTGAATTACAACGGCCCTGACCGCCGCTATAATGGCCGTAACATCTGCGTCGCCTACAACGAAGACAGCATCACCGTCTGGGACTCCACCGATAAAGCCGACTCGAAAATGCTCGGCCGTCTCGAATACCCTGGCGCAACTTACACTCACCAAGGCTGGTGGACCGAGCGCAACTGGCACCAGTTCGTCCTTCTCAACGACGAACTCGACGAAGTCGAAGGCGTCGTCGAAGACGGCGTGCCAATCACCCACATCATCGACCTCGCCGACCTCACCAAGCCCAAGTGGACCGGTACTTTCAAGTCCACCGACCACAAGGCCGTCGACCACAACCTGTACATCGAGAACGGCGTCATGTTTCAATCGAATTACGGAGCAGGGGTCTGGGTGCATGATGTGCGCTCCATCAGCAAGTACCCTGACGGCAGCCGCGTCAAGCCGCTTGCGTTCTTCGACATGCACCCCGAGGACGATGCCGCGGGCGGAAGCAATGAGTTCGTTGGCACTTGGGGAAATTTCCAGTTTCCTTCGGGGTACATTCTGGCTAACACTTTCGAGCGCGGCGCGTACGTGCTTCGCGTTGCTTCTGGACGCGGCAGAGACGGCGGCAAGGGTTTCGGTGGCAAGTCCAAGTGAGACCATCAGTATCGTATTGGGAGGGTGGAGTGGCGTCTAATATCTAGCTGTCCATTTCCAACCCGCCTTGGCGATGCGGATAGCCACAAAAGCCACTAGAGCACATAGATAGCATAATCCACAGAACAATGCTCCAGCCCAGTATGCCCGGTTCTCACCGATGATAGCTCCTGCAATTGGTACACCAGTAAGTGTTCCAAAGGCTACGATGGTGTAGCACATGCCGTAGTATTCGCCATACTGTCTCGTATCACAAAGCTTCGAAACGCAAACGGGTGCAAGCGAGATATTGCTTCCTGACGCGATGCCCATCAACACGGCGTACGAGATTGTCAGGCCGGAAATAAGTGAAGCGTGGTTCATCTTGCTATCGGACAAGACTTCGTCTGAGAGCAGAGCAGCAGGAAGCCACAAACCCATTGAAGTGCTAGTGCAAAAGAACACCATGACAATCATTATGTTATAAGCGCCGAATCTGTCAGCGAGGTAGCCTGATATCCAGCGGCCGAAAGTCGAAGATCCATTGTAGATGGCGATGACCTGGTACGCGAAGCTTTGGCTGAAAGCGCCTGAGTCGACGCAGTAGCTCGTCATGTATGTGACTGGCACGAAAAGGCCCCATTCAAGGAAGTACGCGGCGACGGTGACGATCACGAACGCAGGTCGGCGGAAGATCCTGGGATTCGGCAGAGGGAATAGCTTCGTGTTGACGATTGGTTCTAAACGGCCTCTGATCAGGATGGTGGCGAGAGCGAGGAGGACTAGGAACACGAAGCCTTGGATCCGTGTGGCCCAGGCCCAGCCTTTGGAGAAGAGAGCTTCTAGCATGAGTGGGAAGATCACGCCGCCGACGGAGCCTCCTGTACATGCGATGCCTGTTGCGTACCCGCGCTTGGTAAGGAAGAAGTGTCCGATCGCTGTGGTGGCGGGAGTGACGACTAGGGATGTACCAACGCCGCCGAGGATGCCGAAGACGATGAGGAATTGCCAGTACGCTAGGGGTTACGGTAAGCAAAGGACATGACTTGGAATTGGCGGACGGCTGCGTTCACTTACCTTTGCAAACGCCCATGAGCATGATACTCGCAATCATCAACGCACTTCCAGCAAAGACCAGAAGCCGTGGGCCTCTGGCATCGAAAATGGGACCGATGAAGATGCCGCACAAGAAGGTCAGGAAGATGTAGGTGCTGAATATCCATCCTATGGAGCTCGCACTGTACTCTGATAATTGGTGTGTAGTTAAGTAGGTGTTGTAGGTGCTGATGCTGTTCATGTAGCCGTAGCAAGCTAGCCTTCGCCATCGTTAGTATCTACGCAGCAGGGACGAGTCCGATTGATCCGTACATGCCACAGAAAGACCCGAACACTACGAGCCAGGCTCGTAGACCTCCTTCTGGGTATACGGTCTCTTCGCCATCACTCGTTCCTGCGATGTCGTGTCCATCTTCTGCATCGTTTGAGACTGTGTGTGGTGGGCATGGTACTTTCTCATCACTTCCGGGTGGCAGGGACATGGTATGTTCAACAAGGCAATGGCAGTCTAAGGCTAATGAGTTTGTAGACTGACTGTCGAGAAAAGGTCACAGATTCGAAGGCACACATCAAAGACCTAATTCTTTCCCCCGTCGCTTGCAATTAGCGGTGACGACGGTGACGCCGGGACAGGAAATCTGCATTGACATGAGTTACTCGCAATTATTGCTGTATATGTCTTGCCGAGTACGAGGAAATTGAGACGATGGATTGCAGCGTGCAGTATACCGGGAGTGGGGCCTGTCCCAAAGAGGAGATCAGAGAGCGAGCATACGGTGTGGATACAGGCCCTCGTGCTTCGATGGCTTAGGTGTGAGATGACATTGGAACAGACACTGGTATTTTTGCGCTGTTATGCCGAGAAAAGAAGCATAAAAGCTGCTTTGAGGACTATACACATTCTAATGTGAAAGGACTTCTATGGTGAAGAGCAGAGAGGACGAGCAAGGGAGGACGATGATGAGCACATCACATTCAGCTCGGCAAGCTGCCGTGGAGGCTGCCCGATCGGGACGTTACCTCCTCACACTCGGTCACAGGGGACTCGTTGACACACGGTGCATAACGGCATCTGAACCACACTTTGATACGTACGCTCTAACCGCTGTGTCATTCACTTCAAAGGTAACAGCATTCGTTCCAAATTTCAAAAACCGTACGAAGATATCCGTGTGGATCTGCCGCACACTCATCCAAAACGCTTCAATCTTCTCAGGGGTATCGTGCGTCAATACAACAAGCAACAAAAACAACAATCAAAAATCAAGCAAGCGATGACACGCCGAGCACTCAGAAGGCACCAAATAACCGCCTCAACCGTTCACACTGACATTCAGCCTGGTCTTCTGCACCGCCAAAAACTCCCACATCTTCGCCGAAAACACCCTCAAATCCCCATACCAGTCTCTGAGAGGCGAGTCCATCTTCAGCAACCCAGAGCCACTAGCAAAATGATCGCGAACGAGCTGCCCGATTCGTGAGGCGGTTTGGTACGTGCCATCGTAAGGCTTCTTTAAGGTTTTGCGCTCCGGATGTTCGGTGTTGCCGATGACTTTCAAGTCGCGGATCGCGTCGACGATGGGATAAAGGTCGGGTGGGACGGGCTGGCCAACGCGAGAGCCGTTGGGGAGGGTGAGGATGGTATTTCCTGGCGATGAGGTGGATCCATTGATGGGGCGGTATGGGTAAGCCATGTTTGGTGCAACAGACACGAAGTTCGTGTGTGGCGCGACGGGTAGAGCGGCATTATGAAGACCGGTAGTCGGAAGAAAAGTCGTGTTTAGCGCAAGAGGCGCGTAGCTGGTGTGCGGTGTAATGCGTGGTGCAGCGTTGTGAAGGCCCGTAGCGGGAAGAGAGTTCATGATGGCAACTGGAGGCACATAGCCGGTGGATGGCACGACGGGTGGTGCGGTGACATGAGAAGTCGCAGTGAACAAAGAAGCCATGAGAGGGCCAGTGGCGAAGCTGGCGTGCGTGGAAGTCAAGTCGTGTCTCGTTGACATGTCGTGGCGTGGCGCAATCGAGCGAGACTGAGGCGGAAGTCTGCCCTGCTCGTTGGACTGGGTATTGACATATGGCAGGCTCTGGCTGTAGATTTTGCTCATGTGTCCTAGAGAGTCTCTGGTGGCCATCGGAGGCGAGGTCAAGTGGAGCTGGAGGTTGGGGTTGAAGGCAGTCACAGTCGCCAGCGGGTCCAACTTGCCACCCTCTGCACCCTCGTCAGAAGTCAGTGGCAAATGTGCCGTCTCTTCGACTGGCGACGATGGCATCGAGCCGACCAGCTGAATCATCTCGCCGAGATAAAAGTAGCCTGCGGCGTAAGGACTGTCGTCCGGATATTGGCTGGGAGCCGGGTAAGTGTACACGCTAGCCACTGAGTCCTCGTCGGCGATTGCTTCTTCGCCATAGACATCATCCTCACTGTGCATGATCTTGAGCGAGCTTTGGATGCATCTGATATGCCCGTCCTCGTCGACCCAGCCTCTTCTGACGTAGTAAGGATCGCCTCTAGCCATTTTCGCGTAGAGATTGTGATGTCGATGCCCGAGGGATGGATAATACTCCGGTGGCACGGTGTCTGTTTATGTATGAGCTGAAAGTAGCGCATGGAGGTAAGACAGTCTTTATTCATGATGCAAACAAGAAATAGGCAACAAGCGGGGTCCGAGCAGAGCGCAAGCAACATCGAAGGTTGTAAGTTGAACAACAGTGACTGGGTCTTGAACAGAAGTGGCTTGTGTGCAAGATATGTTTCGTCCATTCTTCACTTCTTGAGTAGAGTCGCCTATAGTGTAGAAGGTTTGTATTGGATAGCGGTTGTGAGAGAGCGAGACCAGCTAGTTTGACAACTTCCTAGCGTTGTACATGTCGACCTGCTGCTTTTTTAGTATGACAATCGAGAGTCGCGAATCGATAGTTGTCTTACTTCATTCTGCTTTATGTTCCACTTCAGGAACAGACGCAGCCACATGCAAACATTCTGAGAAAGGCAGCTGTAATAAGACCATTGCCACCCGGGCACCGGGCCGCCACCCAATCCGACCATGCACTTCCGCAACGCCAACAATCGCGTTCGTGTTAGCTTCTGCCAGTCATTGATGGACGCCAAAGTAGTTGGAGGGAGAAAGCAATAAGGTATCTGATGAGCCTGGAGACGAAAGCAGCATGAGCGAACCCACACCTTCGGCTCGTCGGCCACAGCCCCGCAACGACACTTCGTTGTGCATGCACATTTGATGTCTGATGAGCCGCGATTGATACCCCGAGAGAGACTGTATGCACTGCATCTTACCTGATCAATCGGAATTGTCAGCGTTCACACACCATCAATAACTGTCTCTCGCCGAACCAGAGGTCAATCAACATCGTCTTCTCCTTAGTGAGATCGTAAACTCCCCAGCGTGGGAAACCCACAGGCATCCATCGGCCTATCTGCGAAGAGCCTTCTCCCCAAACCCCTTCCCAAACTCCATAAAAAGCAAAAAATGGCCTACTGGCTCCCCACAACAGACTACCACACCGCCGGCGAACCCTTCCGCATCGTCCGCGACCTTCCCCCCAACCACCTCACCCCAGGCCTGACAGTCTCCCAACAACGCCTCACAATCCTCTCAACGCCTTCCCACCCCCTCGACCTCCTCCGCCGAACGCTATGCCACGAACCTCGCGGCCACGCAGACATGTACGGCTGCTTCATCACGCCGCCGGACGACGCAGGCGCGCACTTTGGATGTTTGTTCTGGCACAAGGATGGGTTTTCCACGGCGTGTGGGCATGGGACTATTGCGTTGGGGCAGTGGGCTGTTGCTGAGGGAGTGGTGAAGCGTGATTCTCGGTCTGAGGAAGCGCTGGATGTTGTCATCGATGTTCCTTCGGGAAGGGTTGTGGCGAGGGTGGCGTTTGATAGTGCTGGGGATGTCAAGCACGTCGATTTCATCAACGTCGCTAGCCAACAGATATCTGCTGGGCACAAGTTGAGCGTAAGCTTAGGTCCAAAACAAGTCTCCCTGACACTCGACCTCTCCTTCAGTGGCGCAGTCTACGCCTCCATCGACGCATCGATCCTGGACCTCCCCATTGAGCCATCCAACTATCACACCTTCGTATCTCTCGGCCGCCAAATCAAAGCCTTCTTCCCACACTATCACTACAAAGACACCTACGACCTCTACGGCGTCTGCTTCTTCGAAACCCTCTCCCGAACCCCCGACGCCATAACGCAACGCAACGTCGTCGTCTTCGCCGACGGCCAGATCGACCGCTCGCCTTGCGGTTCTGGGACTTGTGCGCGGCTTGCGGTCTTGCTTGCGCAGGGAGAAGCCGGCGTTGGGAGACGGCTTGTTCATGAGTCTATTCTCGGGACCAAGTTTGAGGCTTTCGTTGTGGAGATTCACCCTGGAGCAGATGGAGGGTTTCCAGCGTGTACTCCTCGCGTGAGAGGAGAAGCGAATCTGGTGGGGAAGATGAACTTCTTTATTGATGAGAGTGATCCTGTGTTTCCTGGGTTTGTGTTTCGGTAGGCTGCGGAAGCAAGCTGAGGGAGATCTGAGAGATTGTGTCTTGGAGTCAGATCTTTTCCCGGCTGACGAAGCGGAATTGCGAACCGTTCGATAGAACAACGCAACATTGCATCGGTGCTCACACGACGGAACGATTTATCGGAGGCGGTCAAAGCATCGTACTGGCGCAGTTTGCATATAGAAAAAGCTCACATTGTCATGAACTATGAAATATTAACCAAAAAGATGCAACACCACTATAAAAAAATAATATCATGGCAGTATGAAACGTGTGAATCGTGAACCTACCCCTTTGACTCAAGCTCATTACTCATGCGCATGCGAACCATGTATCCGACTGCAATATGCACTTCGTCTCTAGACGCTCGCAAGCCGTGATATTTGTCCCTGCCTGCTTTATCGTTCTAGTTCTGGCTTCCCGGAGGCTGAGGCTTGCTCATGTTCTTCGCCCTCAAAAACTCCTCGACTTTCCTCTCATCCATGCTGTCCACAGCCGGGTCTTCCTTCTTAGTCTCACCCTCTTGCGTCTGCTTTTGCTCTCCGCCTAATCCCACAGCCGACAGGACAGATTGTGGGAGATAGCTCGCGGCCGCCCCAGCAACACTCTTGGCTTGTTCAATGACGGTAGGCTGGTGCTCCTCTGTCTCTGCATTTGGCACGGGGTGCTTTTTGGGCGCCTGGCCGACGGTGCCGGGCTCCATCACTTGCACTTTGTCGCCGTGGCCCATGTGGCGGGTTTCGGGAGTGCCGTCGGCTAGCTGGTCGGCGGCGTGGGTGTGGCCTTGTTGCTCGAAGCGGGTGGCGGAGGTGCCTTGGCGGACTTCGGGGGGTTGGGTGCGCTCGCCGTGGGAGTCTTTGAATTCGGGGTTGTGAACGTCGGAGGTGGTTTGGGAGTTGGTCTGTTCTCTGATGGGGAGGGCGGAGGTGGCTACAGTGTTGGTAGGGGGAGTGTCGCTTGTGACGAGGTTGCTGTAGTTGAGGTAAGTGTTGCCTTCGCCCTTGTTGGTGGCAAGGGCGCCTTCTTCTGACTTTTCGTCTTCTAGGAAAGGGTTGACTTCCTCGCTTTGCCTTCCCGCACCGCTTCCTTCTGGCGGCGAGGGAGGGTGAGTAGCCTCGCCAGTGGTGGTGCGGATGAGGGTTTCTCTAGGTGGTGCCAAAGATGACGACTGAGTAGGAGCAGCAGGAGCAGGGCGTGTGGCAGCGATTGGAAGATTACGCTTGGTGCCGTTCTTCGAGCCGACGGCAATGGCTTGCATCTTGCCATCCGCACCCTTCTGCCATTTGATGGGACCGATGGGGAAAGAGCGGAAACCACCCTTGCGAGTCTCGTCTGACCAGTCCAAGGAGTCGGCGATGGCGGGCTCAAGCATTGGCATGTCGCCGAAGTTGAAGTCGAGCTTTCCTCCGTACTTCTTGGGGATGTTCTCTTCGTCCATGTATTGCAGGAGTGTAGGCTTCACCTCGCTGGCTGAGAGAATGAAGATCTTGGAAACGGTGATTGGGTCGAACCAGCGCTTGACCCAGCCCCAGACGGTGGGGAAGAATGAAGGTGCGCCAATCAAGAAGATTCTGTCGAGGGTTTCGGGGTAGTGTGCGGTGGCTAGGAGTGATGCGTCCTGCATGTGTGCTTTGAGGTTCCCTGAAATGATGTTAGCGGTTAGTCAAAGGTGTGCAAGCAACATTTGTCGGACTCACAGAATTGTCTGAGACCAACGTTGGAAATGTCAACAATGTTGTTACTCTGACTGACTGGTGTCTCTGGGTATGCGCGGTCTTGGATGTTCGAGCACAGCGGTAGGATGAAACGGCACATGTTCTCGTACAACGCGAACAAACGCATCATCTTGGGAGGCTCCTTGGATGCAGGCAGAGAGCTCTGACCCTTCTTGGTGGCTGCGTTTGCGGTGACAGCCTTCATGTCAATCTGCGATACCTCGAACAAGTAGACCGGAATGCCGCGCTTGTCCCGACGACCAAGCCATTGCGGATAGAGCCTCCTGGTAGCTTCATACTCTTCCACATCGATGGTGTCGTAGAGGGTGTCGAGCTGGTTTTCCTTGCGCCAGTCTTCGGTGTCTTTCAGCTGGTTGTAAGCTTCCTGGGGCAGAAACTTGCGAGCTCTCAGGTAGCGGAGGAGGGTTTCGTCGTCATGGCTGGCGGGTGTCGATCCTGATGCTGGAGTGTAGTAGTTCTTGGACTGGCAAAGATCCTTGAACTTTTGGAGAGTGTCTAGCTGGTTCTGGGTGAGGTGTCCGACATGGCCAGATGGGTACTGTTGAAACACCGTTAGACATGGGAGGCCTATTTGCTATGCTTTTTCTTTGCTTTGGAGGGGCGAGATTGATGACGTACTTGGTACGATTCGACTCTCTCCAGCTTCGCGCCGTCTGGAGCGGCGGGCATGTTTTGGTGTGGTGGAGGTGGTATTGTTGGATGTGAGGAGAGGCAGGCGTCGCTCACGAGGGCGTGCTTGTACTTTATGATGTAAGACGGAGTTTTAGGTAGAATATAAGGCTGCATTTAGGCTTTCTGATATGACAGCGAGATCCGCTCGCTCCGTTCCTTTAGCTTTAGCGGAGGCTTTCGAGATCCGAGATGCCGAATTGGCTGACGTAGCGATGCATAAGATATACAGGATCTCGTATCGACACTTTTGTGCAGATATCACATGTTCGGCATGCTTCAGCTTGTGTGTCCGGGCGCAAAATGGATGGCACGTGAGGCAAGTGATCTCTCTCACACCACCACACCACCACACTATCAAACGTTTGGGGAGCGGATATGCCGTGGATGAACAAGACGCAGTGAATGAGAAAGATCGAAGCTACCACATACATACCATACCACTGCTCATAAAGAAACATCCAACCACGAACACACCCTGTACAAACATCCCGCAATCCCTGCGTCATATCGCCATATCGTATCCTGACGTCTAACATCTCCATGCCTCGGTCTTGCGACATGCACAGTACACACACGCACATGCCCATGTAGAGAGCAAGACACGCCACCAAGCTCTATGCTCGCAGGATGCACTGCTAGATTATCATTATTCCATCAACACACCACGACCACCACCACCTAAAATGGACGCCTCGACAATGCGCGACCTCCCCGAGGAGCTACTCGAAGCAATCGTCTACTACCTCTCGCCCGCCGACACCCTCTCCTTCGGCGCCACATGCAGGCAATGCAACAAGGTCACATACGAGCAGCTGGTCTGGCGGCGTCACTGTGTCGAGACATGGCGCTACTGGAACCCCAACCACGAACTAAAAGAGAAGCTGCTCGCTCCGCCCGCGCAAATCAAGTGGCGGCAATTGTACAACCAGAGGAGCTTGATAGACCAAGAGGCCGCTGTGCTGTTCGACCAATTGCTGCTCACCCAGCAGTATCGCTTGCAGCGCATGGAGAAGATTTCGAAGATGGGATATGACATCAAGGATCTCATGCTGCGCTTGTACAATAATACTCCAGATGATGCCGAGGATGTGCTGGCGCGGCGGTATCACGCGAATGCAATACTAGGACAATTGCACAGAGGCACTGCCATTGAGAAGTGGACACGCCTGCAGCAGCGGCAGATGGTGGCGCTGGAAGAGGTGCTTGGAGCGTACGACCTGTTCGTCTTGCAGGGTGGTCGCGGCGACCTGTCAGACATCTCACGTGAGCTGGACAGGATTGCTGAGCAGATACGAACACAAGAAGAGGAGTTTGACGAGCTCAGTGTTCGCAAGAAGAGTCTCGCAATCGCAAGATGGCTACGTGACGCACAACTAGTTGGCAACCCGAACGAGGAAGAATATCATGCGCTGCGGAACAACTTCATCAGCATAGCTCTATTCGACGAGGTGCATACCAGCTTGCCACTCCAGTCTGTCGCCATCTACTGCGCAGTGGCGCGAAGACTTGGAGTCAACGCCAAACCGTCCAACTACCCAGCCCACGTGCACGCTGTAATCGAAGCGCCTTACGATCAAACTCTTGATGGAAAAAGTAAAGTACCACACCCCGACGAATATGAAGAACCCGAGATCATGCACATGGACCCATGGCGATCGAGCGAAGAAGTCCCTCGCGCACCGCTCTCCCTGCGCCTTAGCCAGATGGGCGCCCCAGTCGCACAGCACGCATACTTCCTCGGCGCCACCAGCACCCTCGAAGTCGCTCTACGCACCGGTCGCAACATCATGAACAGCGTGCAGGAAGCCCGCGACCGCCAAACCGCCACCGTCCGTGGTGCCCTCGTGCCCGACGTCGAAGCCGCGTGGTACAGCATGCTCTGGTCAATGATGATCCTCGGTGACGGAAGCCACGCCAGCACTGTCCACAGGCGTAAGCAATGCTTGCCATATCTGATCGAGCATTACCAGAAGCACTTTCCCGAGGATCTCGGGTTGATCGAGAATACCGTGCAACCACTGTTCAGAGGGGAGAGGGAAGAGCCAATTCTCATGGACGTCATCACGGCCGCGAGGAAGGGAGACGACAACAAGAAGGCTCCCAGTCCAAGGGGCGAGAACACGAAGCACGTCAGTTACAAAATCGGCCAGCAATTCGAGCACCGCCGCTACGGGTACTCGGGCTTTATTATCGGCTGGGATCAACGCTGTGGCGCTGAAGATCGCTGGATCCATCAGATGAGAGTTGACGATCTGCCAAAGGGGAGGGAACAACCTTTTTATAATGTTGTGTAAGTTTTCACATTGCTCGCTATTGCACTCATTGCCCTGCTCATACTGATTTTCATCCTATGCAGCGCCGATGACAAATCCGTCCGCTACGTGGCCGAAGAAAACATCACTGTGCTTGAAGATGCGCCTACGCAGAACCTCTTGGAGCTGGCGGGACGATACTTTAAGCGTTGGGATGAGGGGGAGAAGATTTTTGTCAGCAATATAAGGGATGAGTATCCGCATGATTGAAGAGGGTCAGGTCATGCTATGAAGAAGTTCATTGAGTGATGACTTCAGAACAACGGGAATCGGACTCCGGTTCTTCGATCCGTTAACTGCGCAGAAGTGATAGGTTGCACGCCAGATGTGCATGGAACGCAAACACAGGAAAGGCTGGGCCTCCGGGACACCGTCCGCGGGTAACAAGCATGCGCTGGTCTGGTTGTTCCCAGCGAGAATTTCTCACATCGCAGGACACTGCAGAGGAGGACCACTGGCGAGTCACAGGTGGTACAGGAATCTAACCCGAGTACCCCGATACGCATCCATCGATGTAGAGATTGGTTGTGAAGAGCGTTGCACAGGTAACATGAGCGACGCATACATGCAGGCTTTGTTTACGATGAAGGTGGATGGCTGAGTTTGGGACTTTTGGAGACATCGGAAAGAGAAGATGAAATTTGGGGAAACAAGGGTTGTATCTATCGTTGAGTGCAAACACCGCGGGTGCAATGACTTGGTGCGACTCTGTGATTCTGTGGCTCTCGAGATACACGTAGGTTAAACCGCATATGTAATTGTCATTCGACTTTGGATATCATGACAGCATCATATCAATATCTTCAGTTGCGATCTCCGAGCGTCCCCATACAGTAATGGCGTGAACGCTTCGGCGGCAGATCGACACGATGCGGAGGTTGCTCCTGAGTTGTATCATCATCCATGTCACTACCTACCTCCCATGAATTTCGATCAACGCTTTCCCTCTTCTTCTCGTGCTTTTTACTGATCAGTGGTCTGACAAAAATCAACTGATACCCTATATCCGCAATAGACGTCTGATATCCGACAAACAACACCTATGAGCCCGATGAACGCAGCAGGAACGATGACGTATCTACGTTCCAATTACGTCAGTACATGTACCTTGACTCGCACGTCCTTTGCATTTGTACGACAGCAACCGCGTGCATGTGCTGCGATTGCAGTGCAGAGTAAGCATACGTCTCGTCGGTTGATCGCTACTACCACTGTTGCTACCACACAATCAATTATCGCGAAGCCTGAGAGATTACGACGAGACCTACGCGAACGACACCGACGACAGATTGCTTCGTACAGGAGCTACGCAACCATGCCTACGCCTAGTGCTTCGAGAGTTGCGGTTATTGGGGCTGGAACTGTGGGAGCGACGATTGCGTTTAGTCTTATTGGTATGTTGGTTTGGTGTTGTGAGAAGAGTTGATAGTATGGGTTTGAGGGGGATGGAAGCTGACTTTGTTGATGGTAGTATGTTTGTCACCTTGATTTCTTTCTTGTCCTGCCTGACGCCTGTGAGGGACAGCGGTGCTCAGTACTCGTTGAAGATTGTATTACTTCGGTATATTGAATGTGAGCAGGGCGTATCGAATTGGTCTTCATGGAGCTGAGCATCCACCGCCCTCAGACAACTACCCATGACTGAACGCAACGAACACGTTGAACCCTGTCCATGATGCCATTAGCTGACGGTGGGACCTTGCGCGCAATAGAATAATCAAGTCGCCAGTGAGATCTTGCTCGTAGATCCCAAGACCGAGCTTCGGGACGCACAAGTTCAGGATCTCAGCGATGCTACTTACCATGGCAACACGAGCACTCGCGTACGTGCCGCTGAGCATGCCGAAGCGGGACAGTGCGATATCATTGTCGTTACGGCGGGTGCGGCGCAGAAGAAAGGTAAGTTCTCATTCCATCCCTCAACTCGAGCTTTCTTTCTCGCTGTTACTCAGCTTCGGAGCATGAAAGACTTCCATCACACGTTGGTTCAGCGTCCCTAAAGATCGATTTCTTCTACAGGCGAATCTCGCACCGATCTCATTGGCCGCAACCAAGCCATTCTCTCCAGCGTAATCGAAGACATGAAACCCTTCAACAGGGAAGCCATCCTCCTTCTCATCGCCAACCCAGTCGACATCCTTGCCTACTTCGCTCTACAGTACTCCGGTCTACCGGCTACACAAGTCATTGGTAGTGGCACGTTCCTTGATTCCGCGCGCTTGCGTGGTGCTCTGGCGGCGAAAGCCAGCGTTGCCGCGAGCAGTATCGATGCCTTTGTGATTGGAGAGCACGGTGAGAGTCAAGTCGTAAGTTCCATTATCCCTGTCTCCGCTGCCTCTCAATCCTGCATGAGAACCAACACACAGAGTCTGACATCAAATGAAAGGTGGCCTGGTCCAGCGCCTCCGTCGCCGGCATCCCACTTCATCAATACCCGGCCACCAAATCACTCGACCGCGAGGCTATCGCAACCGAGACACGCCAAAAGGCTTCTGCACTTATTGAGAACAAGGGTTCCACCGAGTTTGGTATCGGCAGTGTGACTACTAGCATTTGTAAATCGATTTTGTTCGATCAGCGAAACGTAAGGCCCGTCAGTGTCTACGATGAGAAGTTAAAAGTCTACCTGAGTAGGCCGGTGATTTTGGGACGAAGTGGTATTGAGGAGGTGTTGGAATTACCGCTTGATGATGGCGAGCAGAAGGCGTTGAAGGCATCCGCAGATTCTTTGAGGGAAGTCATTGAGGAGGCGGAGAAGGCGAAGAAGGAAGAGAAATAATGACTACACGTCAATGTAATCGATGCGTTTGGACCAAATCAGATACAAAAGACTCGCCGCTTTGGAACTTACGTTCTCCAGGTTCTTTTATTACTGGGGATAATATTAGAAAGTCACGAATCTTGAGAGGTATCCTTTGAAATTATCTACAACAACATTTCATGGACACTGATCGATAGTGATCCAGACTCACAAGGTCGGTTTGAATGGCAAAGCGAAGCTCCTCTTGCACGATGCATACTACAATGCACTGCAGTCCTGGCTTTATCCGCAAAGCCTCCTCTATAGCATTGCATGGGCAACGCCCATTGCAGTAAGTAGCCAGGCAGAGAAGAACAATGCCGCCATACAGCTTTGCGTTTATCGCATAGATTGTATCTCACAAGAATATATGAAGCCCTCAACAGACCGACGAACATGCGTTTCTCGCTTCATCCGATCCCCCTTCGACATCAGTCATACATCTTGTTTGACGCTCGACGGGTCTCCTTCTACCACACCAAGTAATCATTACCGTCAACATCATGCAGGGCACCTTCTGCACCGACCGTTTCCCCGTCACCTCGCACACGAGGTAGAGCATTGCCGTCGCAGCCTCACGCGCCGCCCAAAATGCCAACAACAGCATTCTCGTCGGTGCCGCTGCGCGCATCGCCTCCAATGCGCGCGTCCCACTGCCTGAGCCTCCCGTTCCGCCGACCCTCGAGGGGATGAGAGCCGCGATTCCGGACCACGGCGTCATGCTTCCGGAGTTCTTCCAGCTGTTCCTCTCTCGCGTCAGGGGTGAAAGCCACAAGGCTTTCCTGGTCAACTTCCGAGCGCTGGCTGCTCAAGACCCCATCACTGAGCTGATCGTCACGAAGATCACTCCGGCTCAGGCTTCTGCTATACAAGACGCCAATGGCAACGTCGCCGCTTCTAGCCTCAAGCCCGCTGTCCCCCTCACTCGCGAGACCATTGCTGCCGCTGCTGCCCGTGCTGCCCAGAACATGGACGACAGGATTGGCATGGGTGTCAGCGCGTGGCGTGCTATGGCTCGTAGGACGCCCTTGGGCGCTGTGCCGCCGACTCTCGACGAGATTAGGGCTGCTGTTCCTGAGGATGGTATCATGCTCCGCGACTTCATCCGCTCGTTCCACACTCGTCTCGCCTCGAACCGAGACAGCGTCGAGATGTTCATCTCGCGGGTCGTGGCTGTGGCTCAGCAGGACCCTGCTACCAACCTGATCTTCCTGAGGAAGTAGCGCGGAGTTTTCGGGGTTTGAAGCGAGGCTGATCGATGTGAAAGAGACCAAACATCCGAGGTTCTCAGGAGCAAGTCACGTTGTGCGATGCACAAAGAAAATCTTGATAGGTCGTATCTGTGCTGTGTTAGTTTTCCTTTGTGAGGATGTCCCTTTGATAGATTCCTTTGTTAGTTTGCACTCCGACTTTCGGACAAATTGAAAACTGATCTAAGTCATCTAGAATGGAAAAACTACTTGAACCCAATACTAAATTCCTATCCAATTGGTATGTGTGCTGTCAGTTTGTTTTTGTATTCTCACAGCGGTCGTCATGGACTCAAGGTACAATGGTCCTTAGCCATCTGTACTAGTGAGTCTGAACGACTAGATCATTAGACAATCTTGAGTCGCGAATCATGTGTCCGGATCAATTCATTACTCCAAGGGAGTAGATCAATGGAGCGATTGATGCGAATGATAGCTGTATCTCAATCAAGGCTGACAAATCTCCAGGACCTGAACTTCCACTCACGTGACCATGATCGATTGGAACAATATTCTGACCACTGTTGTGTATAGAATGAGTTATTTGATACCCGTCTCAATTCGATCTATCCAAGAGCATCATGGTCCTAGATTGTGATGCAGGTGGATAGCTGGATGTCAAGTACACTTTTTCCGACATAGATGTGATAGGTACCACGTTGAAGGATCCATCCACCAGCTGTCCACACGCTCAAGTCCCGCCGAGTCAGTGCGAAAGCGAATTCCTTTGCTTCACCAACCTCAAGATGTTTCTTCTCGAAGCCTCGTAATTGTTTGATGGGCCCACCAGGAATCCCGATGTAGAGTTGCGAAACCTCGGCACCAGGATGGTTTCCTGAGTTCCTAACGGTAAGCGATACGTGGAGTACGATGTCCCATAGCGAGGAAAGCCCGCCCTCAGGAATATGGCTGTCGGAGTCCATGCCTTTCGGCGCATCCACCTCATAGCTCGCATTTGTTCTGGCGACCGAGAGATCAGAATAGTCAAAAGTGGTGTAGCTGAGACCGTAACCAAATTCGAACTCTGGTGTTATATTGTGTGCGATGAAATGCTTGTAATCGATGTAGACACCTTCGGTGAAATTATCTGTAATGAATCAGTGGTAAGTAATGTGGTATGTCACAGGGGCACTCGCCTTGGGTATAGAGATCTACGCCCACTGGATACGTCGGATTCAGGAGGATGCCGTAGTCGGTATCGCGCTTGGCTACTGTGTAAGGCAGTCTTCCAGACGGAGCCTGGCGACCGTACATAATCTCGACGAGGGCACGTCCACTATCCTGTCCTGGAAGATGGCCGTATATGACCGCGGTAATGTTTGAGTTGCCAATCCATTTATTGACAGCACGTGGGCCTGCGTTATGGATGACCACGATCGTTGAGTTGCACTGCGAAGCCACTGACTGAATGAGTGAATCCGAATAGCTATCGGCAAGAGATGGTCGATCCCACCCTTCCGCGGCGAGCTCATTGACGAACACAACACAATGCTCCGATCCTTGGTTTACGACTGGTGTATTGTTGAAGAAGTCCCAAGCAAGAAACGTGTTGTCTTCGTACGCTTGACGCTGGAAGGCGTCGAATGGAGCATCGATGTAGGCGGGAGTCGTAGCACCTGACCCACCTCCTGACAGCAGAGTCCCATTCAACGCAATTCCTGGGCCATGTGCGGCCGCGGGCCAACTCGACGTTTCGATCCAATGCATAGCTTCGGCAGTCCAGTCAGTGCCATTTGGAAAGTCGAGGGTGTTTTCCAATCCTAGCGGCCAGTGTTGATAGTCCCTTGTCTGGAACGTATTGATCTCAGCCGCGACGCCATCGTATCCGAACAATGAGATGAACTTCGGTTCCTTCAGTGGTAAGGTGTTGCGAACATTCTTCACCAAAACGTGTCCTTCAACCGCGCCCTGGAAAATCGTTTCTTTCGATGCCGGATCTCTGGCATTGACGAGCTGATGAGGTTTTGAAAGATCGTACGGGAAACCAAAACCCGGGTTGCTAAATGCATCAGTTCCCATCTCTTCAAGTCGGTACCAAGAAGCAAGAATGCGTGTCGCCATGTCGTCAAGGCGTGTCTGGCTCATAGATCCATTTGTGACCGCCAGAGTAAGGTTGCCAGCCCACAGGGGACTATTAGGCATGACCATGTCCAGGCCTGCGTTTGCACTAGCTATTCCGGTATGCTGCGCTGACCAATCAGACACGACGAAGCCCTGGAAGCCAAGTTCTTTCTTCAGAAGACCATTCATGAGATAGCTATTTTGGCACCCATAACTGTTGTTGAAGCGTTGATAGCTGCACATAGCGGACATGGCACCTGCTTTCACAGCATCTTGGAATGGCCATAGATACAGCTCATGGACTGTCTTGTCATCAATATTCGATGACACAGAAGCATTCTGAGCATTGCCGAACCGTGGCTTCATGCGTGAAGTCTCCTGCTCATTGCCCAGTAAATGCTTGATGCATGTCATCACATTCTTTTGCATCGATATGATAGTCTCGTAATTCAGGGCACCGCTGAGATATGGGTCGTTGGAGAACCCCTCCCAATTACGGCCACCGCGAGGAATCTTGCCAAGTGGTCCAGCGACTGGTCCCAGTGCCACACTGGCACCTTTCGCCTTGAACTCTGCTCCCATATGTAGACCGCGGGCGTACGTCAAGTTACGATTCCAAGAGGCCCCGACGTGAACAGCAGATGGATATCCATTGACCATGTCAGTGCCTCTCACACCGTTCTCGGCGTCCTGTAGACACAAGCCTGGGAATCCAACGCGAGGAGCAGATCCACTCATTCCGCCGCACGAATTAGAGGTCGTCGCAAAGCCGTAGGTGATGTTGTTCTTCTCTTCGTTGCTCATACGACTTAGGAGCACCCTCGCCTTTTCGTAAGCCGGAGCCCATTCTCCGGACCCGTTCCCTGGTGGCGTAGGATAAAATGGCTTAGATCTGCCATAGGACCAGTATCGCTCGAGGTTCTCGAGCTCGGGGATTGTAATGAATTGTGCAACGGAACGAGCGGTTAGACCAAGAGCATATGACAGGAGAACACAGTTCAACCACATCTTTGGAGAGATTTGTGGTCTCAAATCCGCTCAGTGTTGATGTTAGACAGTGAAGCCAGATCTAGGATATCGAACGCATTATATAGACTTAGACAGGCAGAGCATGCGATGTTTCGTGCGGCTGACGGTGATATCACCCGCAAAGGTACGGTTTGGGAATGTCAATGGCTCGCTCAAACTAAGTTCTGCTACCTAAGACGATCGTGCATCACTAACGTCGGGTTGTAAGGCGGCCCTAGATCCCCGAGCGCGGCCCCAAATCCCCGCGCCTCGCTCCACAACGATCGCGAACTCAGCAGTTTGACCGCCTGTCGCGCCGCCCGTGATCGACGCTGACCTTCTGCTGGCAGTCTGGATATAGCCTGTTCAAGCAAGGCGCGGAGAACTGCCGAGGGTGAGAGTCACCCTGTTGAGATATCTCCTTAACGAGGAGCGTACTTTGGCGGGTTTTCCGGAGCATGGGATTTGTTTTCCGCCTATCCAACCGATCCTCCAGAATGATCTCATCAACTTATCAGCGTCCATAGCAGTGCAAATGCCAAGGAATGCTTAAGCTGCTTGTACGACCACAGAGCCTACCCGAAGCATGCTGGCAGTCAAGAAGATGAAGCACATACGAGTATCGAAAAATCCACTAGGCCATCGCAAACAAATCTGATTAATTCTGGGCATTCTCCGCGATCTGGCTCGTTACTATAGGCTCTCGAATCATGACGACGTACTTTCGCTCAAATCCGCCATCCCACTCATTGACGTTGACGACTACGGTCTCAACGACCCCGAATCCAAGACTCCGATACAAAAGAAGGCCTTCTGGACTAGCTTCCAGATGTACGGTTAAGCCCATGTCTGCCGCCCGTCGTAAGCCCCATTGCACCAGATCTTTGCCTATTCCTTGACGCTGAAAGTCCGGATGTACACAAAGAAGACCCAAAACTAGCATTCGATTAGGTGATGATCTTGAGCTCCGAATGAGATGCGAACAACTGACCTGCATACGGTGTCCCTCTCCACATTCTACCTCTAATCTCAGTGGTTGTTGCGAAGAGTTGCTCCACGATCACACGATGATGTCCCTCTGCCCAAGGTGCCGTCGGTTTAACGTTCCACTGTTCCTCTGAACGTGGTGTCTTGTAGAATATCCATTTTGCGAATCCTGTGATCACCCCTGTACCGCGTTCGACGCTTTTTATGATTTGCATCTCGGGAGTGTTCCGCCATGATTTCAGGCTGCGTTCGCAAGCGTTTGCGCGGACTATGCTTGAGAGCCGGTCTCCTGGGTACAACAATTGGTGCGTGGGATCATCCCCAAACGCGGCGAATTGGATTTCGATGAGACGCTCGATGTCTTCTTCGTGAGCTGGGATCACTTGGTGGTTCATCTTGATTATGGAAGTCTTCAAATGATAATCAGCTGCTGTCCCTTAGGATGATGCGTTTTTTTCATTACATTTGAACGTTGATCTAGGCAGCAGCTGTATTTGTATGTATTTAGTGGACACGGAATTCAAGTCCAAACACTAACCCTAAGGCCAGGGTTCATTCTACCACATGCATGTTGTTGCATGTACATGCCCATCATGGTAAAGAACGTTCAATATTATGTTTGAGACTGAGTAGGTATGGTGTTTAATTAGCTTCGGACGCAAAGAGATCGCACGATCGTCATATCTCCCTCAGATTGCGCCCGAAATATGCCTCAACGATCTGGAAAGAATCAAGGTGACTGATCGTGCCCACGTACCCGTCAGGCCTCACAACGACCACGGCACCTTTATCTTTGGAAACACAGTACACCTCGTAAGCATCTTCCTTTTTAGCAGCCCCATATGTTCTCATCTCCGCCAGTTGCTTGACAAATAGTGGGATGTCAGTCCATTCGAAACGCTGCTGCAAAGGATGAATCACGATCAGGTCGATGACGCCCTGCGGATATTTGGAGATCGTGGCTTCTGTAGACCGTAAAGCGTCCTGTGAGGCACCGGATGCTTCCAGCAAATCTTTACTGGCAAGCAGTAGGAGAGTGTAGCGACCGGAGGAGCCAATTTCTGGAACACACGAGTCAGATTGAAGTTAGACATGAAAGTTGAATGCAGAACATACCATCATGAAGCTGTCGGGTGCTACCATCGGCGTAACGTTTGAGTTCAACATTCAACAGTCTTCGGCCAGTCGTCAGGTGCGTACTCTGGGAGTCGGCTGCCGATGATATGATGGGGCCACCCACTCCGGTGTCATCGACGATCGTGCTCGGACGATAGTGTAGACCACATCCACTTGTGAATCCACTTCCTTGGCTGAAGATGGACTGGAACTCCGCCTGGGACATTCCTTGTGCAGAAGGATCTTGAGCGCCGATCTGACCGGAGAACATGTGAGAGAATTTCTTGTCAAAGTCGATTAGCAGACGTGCAGTATCCACGCGTTCTTGGTCGAAGGTTTCGAGTACAGGGTCCGGTGCACCGTTCGCCCTGAGTGGCGTAAGACCTTGGATACTGTGAGCAAGCTTCCATGAAAGATTGTATGCGTCCATCATTGAGACGTTCATGCCTTGCCCGGCTTTTGGACTGTGCGTATGGCATGCTATAAGCGTATTGTTAGCACTTTTGCAGACTTTCCTGGCCGTAATGCATGAAACGTACCATCGCCAATGATGAACACTCTGTCGACCCCATCAGGCGCTCTCTGAGTAAACTTGGGGCTCATTCTCTGGCCAATCTGATAGGCGGCCCACCAGTCTGGTCTCGTGTTCTCCTTGATCTTTATGTGGTAGGGCGCGAAGACCGCTTGTGCTTGCTTGAAGATCTGCTCTAACGTAAGAGCTTGGCGTCTGATTCTGCTCTTCTGTTTCGTGGACGTTTCGTCTTCTGCCTCATCTGCTGCCTCTGACTGGAGGGATTCTGGTGCATGAACGTACAAGCGCGTGAGATACTCGCCAGTGGCGATCCGTTCGCGGGGAATGATCATGACGGAGCCCGACGAAGAGTGCATTGCACAACGATTCCTGATGTCCGGGAAATTGGTTTCGGCGACGAAGTCACACACTCCCCAAATGTGGTCAGACGTCTCACCTTCGAGTTCAAGACCCATGGACTTTCGAACCTTGGAGTGCGCACCGTCTGCTCCGACAAGGTACTTGGTGCGACTTGAGCCTTGGGCCAAAGTGCCATCTTCCATTTCGTAATCATATCTGACAAGGATGGGGTATTCCGGATGGTTTTCGTGATCGATCTCGTAATCCGTGAAATGATGCGATCTGCGGATGACATCCTGTGGCGCGTAGAGACGGAGGTCTTCTTGCAGGATCCTTTCGATACGACCCTGATGGATGGTAACTTCGTGGGAGTATCGCGCGGGGACTGCTACATCAGGAACGAAGGCAGTACGCTCGATTCCGGTGCTCTTTTGGCATCGTTGTGGATCGGTGGCGGCGACGGGATTCCAGAAGGCAACCTCGGCCATATGGCAGCCTTCTCGCAAGATCTCGCCAGCAATGCCTAGACTCTGTAACACCTCGAGGGTACGAGGCTGTAAGCCATCTGCTTGTCCCGCTTTCAAGGTGCCCGGTTTGGAATCCAGGCAGAGCAGGGAAGAATCGGTGATACCGTAACGGGCGAGCAGCAGAGTAAGAAAGAGGCCACTCGGGCCAGCGCCGACCACTATGACCTCCCGGTGGTCGTGTGCCTTTGGGGGGCTGTCAGAACCAATCCTGGGCAATGGAAGTGCTCGTGACGGCAGGACTCTGAGGTCTCGCGATGCATCGGCGGTCTCTTGGAAGACGGGCATCTTGGGGGTAGTGTGATGGAGAGTGGAAGCAAGACCTGTCATTGTCTTGGGCGTCCTGCGCTCTTTGAACCACTTCGCTATGACCCGATGTCGCCTTCCGGAGTATTAGGCATGCCAAATCTCCACACTGTCCTCACCACACCACTTCCGCTCCGCTCCCCTTCATTGCTGCAGATGACCAAGAACCATGGACCGGTCTTCCGCATACGCCAAACTTCACTCGGCCTGACGGGCGGTCATGGTGATAAAGGCAAATGAAAAGCTAACACTTGCTGGGCCAGTCTAAGATCGAATTCTACTGTCGTAAATTAATCGACGATCACTATGGCCGGACGATCTTGCTAGCCGCTGCGGGATACCCGGGTTTCCGGACCCGGCTATCTGCACCATAGCTCTTCTTCCTTGCGCTTTCCACGTTTCCTGCCACTGCCATTGCCACTTGCACCATCCATCATTCTTCATCAAACCATCCGCACCTATGGTTTCTGTCGATCGCCCCCCAGCTGTCAATGCCAGTTCCCATCCCGGACCTCGCAATCTTCCCCGCGCATCTCACGCTTGCGAGCGGTGCCGTGCTAAGAAGGCAAAGTGTGACCAATGCCAGCCCTGCTCACGCTGCGTCCGGCATGCAGCCCAGTGCTACTATGGCATTAGCAAAAGGAGTCTGCGACCTCGTCAGCCTCGCCAGGTCCAGCAGCTTGAAGTGACTACTGCCTCGGTGGAAGCTGCCAGCTCTGTGCCTAGCATTGGTGAATTGCCGGAAAGGTCTCCGCCAGAGATTAGTAATGGCGATGAGATAGGCGACGTCAATGAGCGGACGCACGGTATGGAGTTCTATGGCACTTCTTCTAATCATGTATTGCTCAACCAGCTATTCTCTTTTGTTCGCAACAACCGCCGTCATGGGCAGCTACGGACTTCAACAATTGACCCAGCCATTCCCCCCAACGATGAGGTGGAGGTGAGTGGTTCGTCTACGGATCGCTACCAAGGTCACTCGTCGTATGAACGACCGTCTGCAGTCAATTTACTGTCCATAGAAGAGCCACTATTCCCGCCCTCGCGTCGCGACACACCACCCCCTGCTTCGCGGAGCAGGGAATCCCACCGAGCGTCCAATGGAGCGAATCCTAATACAGGGCCACAACCGGCCAACGCTTCAGCTCTACGGCTGACCTCTTCGAGCCTTGATAATTCGTCTCATCTTCGATCATCTGGTCAAATCGGCGGGAAAAATGCCCCTCTCACTGCGGTAAAGCACCGTTTCGAACGCGAGCTCGTTCGTAGTTACCTCCACAACTTGCATTACCTGCACCCTATGCTGGATAGTACCGAGTTCTTACTACAGTGTGAAGCCGAGGTATGGTCGTGGGATGTCAATGGAAAGAAGTCGGCACAGCGAAGGCATTTTATGGCTCTGTTCAACATCGTGGTTGCAGTAGGCGCGCTTGTCGCTGGCCGAGAAGTGGCAGAAGAGTTCTCGCAAGAGATTGTCGCTATAGAGCAAAGCAAGCATCAGCCACCGGCTTCTTCACAGCAAATCTCTCTTCGAACGCTTTCCAGGTCATATTTCCAGGAAGCAAGGGCTTCTCTGGGTGATATTTTTGAGGTTTGCTCGCTTGAGAGCGCCCAAACCCTTCTCCTGATGGTAAGCTGAACCTCACAGTTTGGCAAAAATATCAAACCCCTGACTTGTGAGTAGTCACTTTATTGCCAAAATATGCTCAAACCTCATGCCTGTTACATGTATTGCGGAATGGCTGTGCGAACAGCCTTGGCCATCGGCTTACCTACTGTTGCTATGGAAAGTTCACCCCGAGATCGCAGGGCTGCTCGAAGGACCTGGTGGTGAGTCTCGATTATACATCAACACCCAAACCCATCATACTGACAGGCTCTCAGGTGTATATATTCGCACGAGATGTGAGTAGCAACGACGATACATGCCACTATGCAGCTGACAAAATGCGCGACAGCGACATGTGCTGTTCTTCCGGCCGTCGTGATAGTGTTGGCAAACCGCACAACTATCCAATATCGTTCCCGAAGATCAAGGTATGTCAATTTGCGTGGCATCCTGACACAGGGCCCTGCGCTCAAGGCTGCGCCATGGCGTTCACCAAATGATCGCAACCGTAGGGTGAACTCGGAGGTGGTCACAGCGCAGTCAACAAGATGACAACGTTTCAGCATCGCTCGATCTTACATGATCTTGGAGCAGCAGGTTGATCTGACTTCTGATACTACAGGAATCGTCCACTACCGTGACATCCCCCGAAGAGGAGAACCATAGTGTTGCTATGATTAATGAGATGGTCCGCCTTGCAGTTCTCTTACGACGAATATCCAAAGAGATCTATCACAATCCCAAAGGCTACACAATGCCACAGAGATCTAGCATTGCGCTCAGTATCGACGCTCTTCTCGAGGGGTGGAAGGAGAACCTTCCTGAATGGCTCAGATTCGATCATGCCTCTCTACGGGAATCAGAATCGGCTGCGAAACAGAGACTGGTCTTGCAATTACGATACCTCAACACGCGCGCCATCCTGCATCGGCCGTTCTTAGCAGGCCTTGCGGGCGACACTGGGCCGAACAAGCGAGCCCACGTCAGTTTGTGTCTGACAGCTGCTCGCGAGTCTATCTTCCTCTTGCACGAATCCTACAAAACCCGCCACTACTTCCGCACTTGGTGGTACAACTCGACCTATACTCTCTACGCTGGGATGATCGTGCTGTACGTCATGATGTTTGGACAATGTGATGTCTCACACGATGAGCTCGAGAAGGATGTGATCCAGAGTCAAAACGTGTTGCGGTCCATGGAAGAAGCCAGCGTGGCGCGTCGGAGTGCCGACCTTATGACCGAGGTGCTGGATGTGGCGCGCTCGTACACGCAACAAGGCTCGAATGCCATGCATCTGGCGCAACCTGAGTCGACGGAGGTGCAAAGCGCGAATCATGGCCATCAAGAATCATCTTGGCCTATGCCAGCCGCGCCAAATGATCCAGTTGAGGGCCTTTTTCCACAAACGGAGACTGGACAAGACCCAAGCGCCATATTTGCTTCAATTACAGACCTGGATACTCTTATGGACTTTACCCAATTCATGGGGAATGATTTGGCTACCGAATCCTTTCTTTTCTCAGACTACAATTTGGCGTGAACCCCTGATGCGGAACTGCAGCAGGTCCCTTTGACGCAGGATGGATTCCGTTCCATGTTGCCATTTTGTAATTGTACTCGAGAAACTCTTCAGCGGGACGGACTGGTTGTATACATTTGTGCCAGTGATTAACCATCAATCCACATCCGGGACCGGCAGACCATCGGCGAACCGAAACCTTTGACCTTGCGCTGCCAAAGCCCTCTCGGATTCTTCTTGCCGCAGCTCAGCTACAGCGTTTTCGTTCACAAGCACGAAGTCGTATTTGATCAACGAGGTGCCCAGCTCAACTCCATACTGTTTAGCTTGGTCCGCGTTTTCAACCTTCTGGACTTCGAC
Source organism: Melanodothis sp. VS III C KN 2 (assembly GCA_019775565.1). Lineage (NCBI taxonomy): Eukaryota > Fungi > Ascomycota > Dothideomycetes > Cladosporiales > Cladosporiaceae > Melanodothis > Melanodothis sp. VS III C KN 2. The sequence continues at coordinate 383,262 of JACWFM010000006.1, forward strand.
GACCAGGGAATTTTTTACGCCGAAGACTGCATCCGTAGACTCATATGGATCGTCCTTGAGGTACAAAGCACTGTGGGAATGTCAGAGTCAGTGGAAAATTCTTCGCAGCGCACACAAAGAGCAACACTTACGTGATCAGCGGATCGAATCCTTCTCTCTTGAACATGAAATGCATATGGCTCGGCCGATAAGGATGGCGGCCGAGCTGCTTCAGAAGCTTACCGACAGGCCCGTCGTGCGGAATCGGGTACGGCACAGGGAGGATCGCTTTGAACCAGAAGTCACCCTGCTCGTCACTGGTCAAGATCGCTCTGCCATCTGGGTTTGAACGATCGCTGTATTGCACGTCGTAGAAGCCCTTCGAGTCAGTCTCCCAGACGTCGACTTCGGCACCGGCTATCGCATTTCCATCGATGTCTTTGACAGTGCACAATACGAGAAGTGGCTTTCCACTAGGATCGGCGGAGATGGAGCCACCATTCTCGCTGCGAACGGCATCGTGAGTGTGGAAAGGACCCAGGACTGTGCCATCGGTGCCGCCTTTCGGCTTCGGGTGATCGATGGAGTCGACCAGCAAGGAAAGACCCAAGATGTCTGAAAGTAGAATAAATTCCTAAAGGAAGGCTTTTTAGCGCCCGATGTCGATGGCTTGTCCCCTACTGTCAATTTTGGAAGGTTTACCTACCTGTCTGACATCCGAGCTGATTTGTCCCACTTCGGTCAGGAAAAGCAGGGCTTTCATCCACTCTGCGGTGCTGAGTCTTGTTTCTCTAGCGAGATCATGCAAGTGCACGACAACCCGTTCTAGGATGAACTTCAACCGCGGGTCAGGGCATGTAGAGTTGATTGCGTGCACATTGCTCGTGATGTTCTCAATTGTCAAGTCTTTGAGACTGATCGGAGCTGTTGTTGGCGACATTGCAATTTGTGATGTCATGCGCTTTGTAAAGTCCTGTCGAAAGATCGAGCACACGAAGGGGTAGATTGCCGTGAGCTTTGATCCAGGTGTATGGATGCGGCAGACGACGACTTGTATAGCTATGGCACTTGTTCGACCGAACCTCCATCAATGTCAACAATGACTTCCGGGGTGTCTTTCCGGGAACGGAAACCGGAAGTCCAGACGAGCGGGAATTGACCCACGATACTAGCCGGCACACCCGGCTCTAGTAGCACACAGCATTGGTTATCGGTCCACTCATAGAGTAGATTCACACGTCGTTTGTCCGCCATCTACTCTAATGTTGACAGCTCCGAAACCTGTTCCTCTTAATTTGATCACAAATATCTCTCACGTCTTTCCACGTCACGCCGGAGCAAAGCAATCCACGGCAACTCAAAAATCGGCAATGGACTCATTCGTACACGATCTACAATCGAGCCGAGTCATCTTCGGTGCAGGAACTGTCAGTGAAGTCCCAAATGAGATCAAGAAATTTGATGCGTCATCTCCACTGCTGTTGTCCACACCTCGCGGGCTTCTCCAGACACAAATGCTTTACGAGCTGTGCAGCAATGCTGGTATCAAGCCAGCTGGATCATACAATGGCGCAGTGATGCATACGCCCACTGTAGTCACTCATGAAGCCATGACATACTTACAGAATGTCTCGGCTGACTGCATCGTATCGATCGGCGGAGGTTCAGTGGTTGGCCTGGGCAAAGCCCTTTCGATTCGCACCAGTCTGCCGCATCTGTGCATCCCGACTACATACTCTGGAAGTGAGATGACGCACATCCTCGGCGAGACAGACAATGGCGAGAAAGTCACCCGGTCAGACCGCAAGATCCTTCCTGTCACGGTCATATACGACGTTGGTCTGACCATGACATTGCCGACTGCTACCTGCATCACTTCAGGTATCAATGCGATGGCACATGCGGTCGAAGCTCTATACGCGGCAAACAAGACGCCTATCGTGACACTCATGGCATTGGAAGGCATCAAGGCCCTTGCGGAAGCACTACCCATGATCAAGTCCAACGACTCATCGAAGGATGCTCGAGAACGTGCACTTTACGGTGCGTGGCTTTGCGGTACATGCCTTGGCAACTCTTCCATGGGAATCCATCACAAACTCTGCCACATGCTCGGTGGATCATACGGTCTTCCGCACTCGGAAACGCATACGATACTTCTTCCACATTCTTTGGCGTACAATGCACCCGTGATACCACGTCAAATGGAGCTTCTAGCGACGGTATTCCCTGGCAGTGACGGAGATGCAGTGAAGGGGCTAAACCTCCTTCTCGAGCAATTGGGAGCGCCTCGAGCTTTGAAAGATCTTGGCTTGAAGGAGAGCGATCTCGATGACGCTACGCAGAAAGCCTTGAGCGCACGGTATCCTAATCCGCGAGAGTTGCAGGCGGACGGACTTCGTGAACTGTTGGCAAGGGCATGGGCTGGTCTGCCTGCTGTGACTAATAGATGATCTATCCATTGTTGTTGTCTATATATCTGAGGCCTCACCTTGAACTATTTAGTCTCCAAGTGTCTTGTCGTATTATCGAGCCATCACAACGGTTGCAGCGGGGAATAGGCCTGGAAGCTTCTTCTGATGCCTATTCCATTCTCCCCTGAGACCTGAGAAACCGCATCTCTCGTTCTGTCCACGGGCGTAAGACAAAACCATTGAGTAGGAAAACTTCCAGTCTACTTCCCGTCGTGGCCCGGGAAGACTCAGGGACCAAAATGCCCCCAAGGAAGTTACTTACGAGCAGCCTTTTGTCCCTGATATCCTCCGCATGAGCCTCCAACTCTTTAACGTCCAACGTCGTGTGCAAGAAGTTGCCTTTGAGAGCATCCGTTCTGCCGCTAGCCGACCACATGGAGAAAGCACCGACTAAATTAGTAGATCGAGAGCGTAGGGGACGCGATCGAAACGATATAGGGATGCAGAAGTGTAAGTACTCATACATATCTGACATTTGGCAGTCCTCGGGGACAAGAACAATATCTTCGATATGGCTCAGGCCTTCGAGAAAGCGTAAGGCTTTCAGCTCAAAACGCAGTGTCAAGGGTTCCTCGACGATCTGCATGCTGCCAGGCACAAGATCTTTGCAAAGGACCTTTCTAATGTTTACGCATGGCTTGCCTTGTAAGTCTCCAGGACAGCCTCACTCCCTGTAGTTTCTATGTGTTTGTGATTCACGAAACAGCTTCTATCAATACCATTCCATCAATGGCCAGGCATACATATCCGGCGATCTGGACAACAAGAAGTACTCTCAAGTGAAGCCTCGGACTTTCGATGACTTCCTGAATGACCACGTTCTGAAGGACTTGCTGAACACAATGGACGACCTGGGCAAGAGATTAGAATAATCTTGCCTGTTACTATCACAGGGAGGGACTACCACTTGAAAATTGTTTGCGACATTCCTTCTGGGTCGGTCGAAATTCTCTGCTACTTTATCGAAAAATAGAGGCGTCTAGATCTGAGACTGTGAGAAGGCTGTCAACCACTCCCATATGTAACCTTTGTCTTATAACTCATCTATAGTGCAGCATCGAAACGTCAGTATCTATATCTGCCTACGTAGCGCCGTGTGGTTGACGCCAGTGAGCAAGCTCTCGCGGATGCATCAATTCAGCCTACAGAGGATCTGAAAGATCGCCAAGCAGGTCCATGACACTATTATCGATCTGATAATCGAGGAATAAACTTCTGCCGTCGATTCGGTCAGCGCTGGAAGAGGCATTATCTCAATCATGATGTTCAACACAGTCAGAGATGATTTAATACATGCGGTGACTACCATCAAACGAGCATGAGATTGTATCAACCTTGTAGCGGTATAGAATTCAAAGGTAGGATAACAAGCAAAGTGGTTGCGTCGTTGATGAGAAGTGTAGTATGTGGGAACACCACGACTCCGCAACATGCCAGAAGTGCAATCATAAAGCAGACATATCGGAAACGTTTTCCCCGACTAGATTTTCAAGATGTCTTGAACCTGAGTGGTCCAGCCCATGCCCTCATCCTTCCACCGTAAGCTTGCATGACCAGTATGATGAGGTAAGCAGCAAAACAGATAGCCGCCTGTACGCCGAAACTCCTTCTGGTGCCTTGCGCATTCGCCCAAGTGATCTGGAAATACGAAATGATGAACCCGCCTGTCGTGCGAGCGAAGTTGAGCCAGGCGCACACCTCACCAGATCCTTCCGGGTAACAGTCGAGGCAGTATGCGGTGATAGCCACTGTCGTGATCATAATGCCGAAGACATACAGTCCCCAACCAAAGGCCGCGAGCATGTAATGCCACCCTCCTTCGAGAGCGAAGCCAAGGACAAGCAAACCCGCGATCATGCATGGAGTGCTTAGCGTGATAGCCATCAGTCGGTATTCTGGCTTGAGTTCACCTTTTCCGTTGCGCTTCATCAGCACATTGGCTATCCAATCGTGCAGCCAGCGTCCCAAGACCTCTCCAAGGATGGCCGCAATGACTGGCGTGAAGTAGAAGAAGCCGATGGACTTGGTGCCGAAGTTGTATGGTGGCGCAGTGATGAAGATGGATAACGTCGTGTTTATTCCAACAACCCAAGCGAACGTGAGCAGATAGTACATAGTCGAGAGGAAGATCGTGGGTTTCAGGAGCACTTTGAAAGGTCTCGAGACGGCTTGGGTAAAGGAGTTGCGCTGTCCCCGAGAACGCCATTGCTCAATACCGATAATCCGAAGCATTCGGCCACTTGTACCTGGTCGAGGAACGCTACGATCTGCCTGCGAGATGTCGCGATCGTAGAATGTCTCTTCGCAGAAAGCGATCTGCGCAACCAAGCACAGACCAGTCATGACACTATAGAGTCCAAAAGCCCATCGCCAACTTTCTGTTGTGATGATGAAGGCAGTGATGAGTGGTCCAAAGTATGGTGAGAGGATTACAAAGCTTGCCCACAGGTTGATTTTCCGTGCTCGTTCGTGGAGAAAGAACATGTCCCTGACGACCACGATTAGTATATCGCCAGCTAACTTCATCGTTATCGCCACTCACTTGATGAACATGACGCCACCGCCCTGTGCCACGGTGGAGAAAAAGCCATTGAGAATCCGGAATGCCATGAAAGCATTGAATGTCTTAGAGCCAGCACAGCCGGCTGCAGTCCACAACCTATTGCACTTTTGTGTCAGCGAAATTCCTTCAACAGGCAAGCCAGGTTGATCTCGGATGAAAGTACCCTGTTAAGGTGAACCAAAACAAGATTGGGAGTCTGCCAAAATATGCTGATAAAGCGACGACAAACAGGCCACCAGCGCCAAGCATGAACACATTGCCGACCTGAGAATGATTCACTGTATCTGGAGAGAGGCCCCATTCTACCGACTGTGGGATGAGCGTGACAGCGCCTACAGCGCTGCCGTAGTCCGGAAGGAAGGCGGTCGCGGCAACGACGATTAACACAGCGTGCTTGCGAAAGCGTGTCCAGTTGAGAGGATCGCGGACATCCTGTGACGGCTGAGGAATAAGGACCGTTCGGTTGTCCGAGGCTAGCTGGTAAGATTCCCAGTGCGGTGTGACGGCCTTGAGTGCCTCGACGTGCAGGATGTTGTGCTTCGTTTCGAGAATTGGGTCATGATCGAACGCCGCAGGTTTATCATTGCCAGCGTGAGGTTGTTCCTCAAGATGCTGCGCCTGGGGATTCTTCTCCATTCTGGAAGCAATTTGCAGATAGGATTCGGGGCCGGAGCGAGCTTGTTATCATTTAAGAAGCTGTGCAGCTCCAGTTTTGAGAGAATGAGGGAAAGATGAGGGTGGTAGGGAGACATTTAAGCGACTTACCGGACCTCCCGACACGTGGGACAATGCCTGTTCTGCCATCCTGTAGATCTCATAAGCTTCAAGCTTTTCCGGTTGAATCCCACGTGAGAAGCAACGATGGCAGGCAATAAGTGTCTCCTACAGCAATAATGCGCAAGTGCCGGTCAACACTCAGATCGCTCCAACATTTCCCCGGACCTTCTCCAACATCTCCTCATCTCGGGTTCCGGGTTGCCGGATTCCCGGGGGTCGTCATGGTTTGACTTTACACTTCCGGGACAACTAAAGGGTGGAAATTTTCTCAAACATCTATCATTGTCTCATGACTAAGCCAAGTAGCAGGCATCAAGAAGACCATCCCCAACTTCATACGACCATAACCAGTGCGAATAGCAGCAGGCAGCAGGTTTCGCACACTACGTCATACGAGCTGCGTTCATGAGGGCACTTGTCTCTGTAAGGATGTGTTTGCACAGCACCTTTGTTTTTGCATCTCTTTACATTAGGGGACATTTGCGGAACCTTTTGCTCCCTTGAGTGTATACTGAAAAGTCCACGAATGGCTCCATCTTTGTACCCAAGCCTTTTGCAGTAACATCACACCTTGGTCTTTCAGCCTAGCAGCTTGACGCTCCAGGCATAGCCGAGATGACAAGCGGCCTCTATACGTTCATAGAGCGTACTCTGGAAACATGGGTGATGTTCCTAAAGCAGCGCCATGTTTCGACCTCGCAATTATTCAGCTACTACTTCACGAAACCGACTGAGGGAGCCGCGCCGGAGGTTCCGTGGGAGCATGAGGTGGAATCCCGCCGAAACCGGGTGGTGAGGCTAAAGCGTGTCTACCTGCAAGACCTGGGATGCATGCAGCCAGATTGTCACGGCTTGAAAGATCATACTTGCTCGCTCGGTGATGACAGAACGATTCTCCTCGGGGCACTCAAACTCTATCATAGTCGAGAAGTCCCACTCTTGTGCGCGATGCGAAACCTTCTACCCGAGGAACTTTTAGTCAAGATACTGGCCGAGATCGTCACGAACAATAACAGGGATGGTGTGATCAATCTCTGCGCTTTGGACGATCTACAACGTGTCTCTATGAGCATACTCAGCGACCAGATCCCCGAAGCCACGCCGTACCGGCCACTCTTAGAACGAACGATTCTCGAAACCCTCCCTATCCGGCTGGAAGTCACTTTCGAATCTGGAAGCTCTGACTTGGAAGTCGTGGCAAGACTGCCCAACTTTGCTCTTAGTATTTTGCCTCACATCCGTACGCTTGTGCTATGCGTCGGCATCGAAGAGTCTTTATCAGAAGTGGGCAGCGGGCTGATGAGCTTACGCTCTCAGCTGCTACCGTTTCGACTGCACGAGTTTGTCGTTGAGATTACCACCATAGCTCTGGAAGATATTCTTGCCGGAACGAACGGTCCGGCTTTGATGGATTCTGTGCTCGGTACTTCTCGCTTGGAGGCTTCTGGGAAGAGAGTGACGTTCCGCGAGGATTGTGAAGCTTTGGTCGATGCTGTCAAGATTGCCGGGATTGGAAGGGCACAGTATCTCAGGTTGGATATTGTGCCTTGGGATTATCATGCAAATAAGGCTGCGGAGCGGCGTTCACCATGGACTGCCATCACAAATGCGAGATCGGCTGCTGAGATCGTGAACCGTGCTGTAGGGAAGTATCTTGGATGAGCTGAGTGTGCGTAGCCACAACTCCTGCACAACCGATCATGTGTAATAAAGTACATTATCCGGCCTCACGTAATAAATGTACCACAGCCCATCAAACATCTCTTCCCCCGAGAGCTTCGCATCGATTGCGGGCCCCGCTATCAACATCCAGCCTACTTGTTCTTCAGTGCAGCCCTCAACAGGCCCTTACGAAAGCTCACCGTCCTCCTCGCTAAAGTCCTCGTCTAACCACCTTTCTATTGTCGACTGCCAGTCCGCATCGACCAAATCCACAGAACCACCATCCCTACTCCAATCCTGCAGATCCTTCAAAGATTGCTCGTGGACTGGGATGAAATAGCGGTATTGAGCATAATAGCAAGGTTCGTCGTCCTGCCTACGCGGATAGTCCGGGTCCTTGGCCACGTGTGATCTTCGCCACTACTTGAATATCTCACGGAGCTGTGCTTTCGAGACACCATGAAGCAAAGCAGAATATTGAACGAATCTCCACTGGTAATTCTCTGTTATGGGCTCGGTGATACGTTTGTAGAATTGTATTGTTTCTTGCGTTTCGGTTTGGATTCCTTGTTTGAAACGATTCCAGGCTTGGTCGTCCGTGTAATTGCAGTGGTATATGACAGTGCCCCATTTGTCGGGCTTTGGAAGGTAATCCTGGCCCGTGATGGGACATGGCGATGGCAGCCGTGCTGTTCTCAATAATGGCATTGAAGCGTAGCGGGGAACACTCGATGGTTTGACGCCCAGCGGTGACGATAATGTCCAGATGCGATTGAAGATGCAACTGCCCAGCAGACTTGGCCTCAGATATTCAGACATCGGGAAATGAAATGCGTTGCCCAAACGAGCGTGGTAGCGCGATCGCTGGTGACTAGATAGCTTTTCGAATTGAACATCTCGCTGGCGAAATTCTGCCCGACCTAGATCCAGGACCCGCGATCGACCACAAGCCAAGTAGCGAGTTGGACACAATTGTAGATGTGGCCGTGGTAGTGCAGACAATTTCTTTCATAACGAGAACTGAATTTGTACAACCGGAGGATCTTCAGAAGGGGGCGATCACATTATCTGCATCAATGTTTTAAAAATACCTTTAAAGCCTGAACAACCATCAGATCAAGCATCCTTCTTCAACAGCGTGAATTCATCACCAAGAGATCCATCTCCACCCTTAATGAACTGCCAAGATACCTTCTTCTCGTCATGAACAGTAAGCTTGCTGAAGCCAAAGTCGCGCTGATTCAATACATTCGTGATATCCAGCTTCTTCTCATCGCTGCTCAGCACACTGTGGCTCTCAATGTTACCAGCCATTCCGTTGATGATGTGCGTCATTGAAACGCCCGGGTTGGTGTAGTAGGTGTTCTGGTCTTTGACAGATGCTTTGTCGATCGTTCCGTTGACACCCAGAGGGAACAACCGCTCGTACCAGTGAATGTGGCCGGAGAAGTAGGCGTCGACGCCGTGCTCGAGGAGCAGGCCTTCGAATGCGGCGCGCAGATTTTTCTGGTAGGATGCTGTTTCGGAGCTGTACATCGGCCTGTGGCTCATGGCGAAGACCCAGGGTGTCTTCTTGCGGTCGACACTGGCGAGGTCCTTCTTGAGCCATTGGTATTGCTCGTAGTTCTTGTTGTCTTTGTAGCTGCCGTCCACGGTGCCGAACGGTCCGCTGTTGGTGACAAATGTCTCATTCTCCTTAGGAAGGGTCTCGTTTCCCTTGATATCGTAGACGAAGGATTTCTCGGGGCTGTATGCAAAGTCTGTCTCTCCGTCCAGAGAAATGAAGTGAGCAAGGCCGTAGTCGAATGAGTACCAGAAGTTACTGACTCCGCCGGTCTCCGCTCCAGGCATACGGAAGCGGTGCTGGTAAGCGGTGAAGTTCCTGAAATGGGGTCAGCAGTGCACAAGAATGATTCTTCCATCTAGCTTACCTTTGCGACTCGGGACAGCTATAGTATGTGAGTTCGGACTTAGGGGCAGTCGAGTTGGCCTTGTCGTCGTCCAGGTAGGCGGTCAAGATGTTGCCAGGGCCATCAAATTCAGCACACGCAGCCTCGTGGTTACCTGGCATGACCATGTAGGGGATTCTTGAGGCGATCTTGTTCATCCAGTTCTGCCACAAGTCCCAGTTGCTCTCGTACAAGACACTCATGTCGCCACCTTGAGGGCCACCCTGGTTAGGAATTTCGCCCGCTGGAAGCGGGGCGTCGTACTCCTCCGGAATGGGACCGTTGCCTGGAAGCTCGGTGGAGGTACCATTGTAGCAAAGGGGCCAGTCACTCTCGCAGGGAAGAATACCAGAGTACCAGTCGTCTGCGTAGCTGATATCGCCACCGTGCCACGCGAAAGCGAGACCATCATCCACGGCTTTGGTGAGCTGCTTGTGCGTACCTTGGGCATTTGTGTAGCCCATGTCGTTTAAGACGGCGACACTGAATGATCCTTTGCGGCCAGCATCGCGCGCGGTTTTGAAGCTCAGTACTTGGGAAGCGGTGGTGCCGTTCGATGCTGGGATCTGATAGTAGTAGGTGGTGTCCGGCTCCAGATTAGGAATTTGCACGTCATGGTAATATTGGCTGCACTGCGTCACCGCAACCTGAGAACATGGTGGCGTGCGGTCGTAACTAAATGCGTTGTTAATGTGGGTGATCCTTTGCATGAGAAGATCGTTACTCACGAACGAGTCTGACCAACAGCTTTGTAGCAAAGGTCGTTCTTGGCTTTTCCCCAGTGGACAGAAGGCGCACCATTGAGACCAAAGGGCGTCTGGTAGTGGATGTTGACACCTTTGGGGACATATGCGAGAGAAACCACGTTGACGTTGTTGCTGGGCTTTGACGAAGCGGGCTTGACTGCGGGCGGTTCGACTAGACGAGGGAAGCCTTTGCCATTGCCCTTGACTGTGGGATTTACCCAGTCGCCAACAGGCACATCGGGACCAGTGTATGGGAAACGGGTGTCGACATCGCGTGGGACAGCGTGAACAGCTGCTGAGTAGGCGCCAGCGGAAAGAAGAGCGCCGATAAGCACGGGACTGCTGGATGTCTTCATGGCGAAGAGTCTGGAAGTAGATCTGGGAAAGGATACTGCTTGACGGTGCCGCTCTGTCCTCTCGACATAGGGATTATGGCCAGGTTATGTACCTTGCGTCGTCTTGCTGTTAATTTCATGTCGGCTACAGAGGTGGCGTACGAATCGCCTTCCTCTTTGAGTAACGACGGCCCAGACTAGCGTTGCCACAAAGGGCAATCAGGCCTGATATCGCATGCGATACAAGCACGTGTGGCTCTGAGATAGACGTTTTGGAAAGTTTGCGGTAATTGGGACGGTGGCCGCTCTAGCCGGGTCCAATGGACTGAGTATCCTCCAGGCACGTGTTCTGCGGAGGAGCCGAAGTTCCGGGGCATGTCCCAAAGGCAGTCATTGAGTGGAAGGGATCAGCTGGATTTGAGATCTTTTGATTCGCACAGAGATATTGGTGTAGCAACGGTTGAGCATCCGCAAGCAGATTGGACGTAGACAAGTTGTTTATATCGCCTTACAAAAGCTTGTCTTCGATGCTTGTCATGCTTGGTCGCTTGGCAAGCAGCTTGAGTACAGGACAAGTAGCGATATGCGTTGTGGCCTCAGGCAGGACGGAATCGACAGGAGTGTTTCGCGTGTGATTCCGATTGCTAGCAATATTCGCAAATTACGGCATTCCTGATGATGTTATTAAGCAGACAGCATTTGGTAGACGCAGATTGCGCCACATCGAGCTGAAACCGAGCTCGGGTTGTGCAGAAGACTCATCGGCCGAGAAGGCGACACCGAGAATCCATGTCTTGATCTGTCAGGCATTGTCGTTGGTACAGCAGGATGCTGTGGGAAATGCGTACGATCCAGGTCTCCGGAACGTATGGAAGTTTTATACTGGCATCGCTGGATGCGAATTCATAGCAGTGCTGTTCGCAAAAGAGCACCCTCGTGCTTAAGGCCGATATAGGGGGAACTTATGTATAGCGAATAATGACATCCACTCACGCCAAACTAGAGAAGAAATCTACTTAGGCTGAACCGCTGATAATTCGTCCGCTTCGCTTTCGCTTAACTGCACGCGGATAACGCAAGCAGGATGCATGGAATACTGCAAGGCTGCAGTCACGCCACGTGGTTGCCTTACCACAAGCTCACCTCAGCGACGCCGTTGTACAGCTCCAAGACAGACAGACCTGTGTACCTTTGGTGTCGAAATATGCGCCGAAGCCTCCGTGGACATGCTTCTCTGTGGTATCATCAGAATGACCTACCCCGCAACATCGGACGGAAGCGCCTCGTTTACCATGAGCAACAGGGATGGATGTATCAGGTCTTCTGATACGAGCCCCAACATCATGTTTAGACATAACTGCGTCAGTTTGGGGGCCACAGTTTGGAGTCCATCTTGCGACTGTTATTGGCTGCTTTCGAGGCAGCATCAAAGCCCTATGCAACAACAGTCACGCCAGGGAAGCAAGATCACTTACGTCCGTAGGAAACACGGCGCGTGTCTTCTGGCAGACCAATGAACTTGCGCTGATTGTATACAGCCAAGCAACACCACAGACAGCAACCCCTACCTCCTAGGAGTCTTAATGCTTCGAATTGGTCCATCGGTCCGCGGGCACCGTGTCACAGCGTGCTCCGCACTACCGCACCGTCGTGGCAACCGAGCGACCCTGGTGTAGTACCAAGGCACGCTGACCGCCAAGAAGGAAGCGGGTTGAGCGTGACTATACATCGACACACCTGGAGAGTTGCTCGGACCAATAATTTACACAATGATGCTACCCCCACTGTAGCAACAGCCACTTGCAACCTATACCTCGAGCCGGAGACAAACCCGTAAGGTGCTAGAGTGCGGCTGAATCTGGCATTGCAGCGTAACGTTTGCGTTTGTAGATTTGACTTTAGCCCTCGCGTGTCACATCGTTCGAAATCCTTCCAATGCCTCGGCAGTACGCAGTGCCTCCAGGCAAGCGTCTATCTCAGGCCAACACAACCGCAAGAACTCGAATCTTACTCACATTCAGAGCAGGTCAAGTCCAAGCCGGGCGAATGCGAGCACAACCGGGGATAAACTTTGCCCGAGTTCAAGTCAAGCCGGATCCGAAACCGAGCGATGTGTTTCTGAATGCCAACGCACTATTTATACTTTCATCCGCCATCGTCCTAAATGTCGTAATCGCACTCGCCATAAAGCTGAATAACTCCTTGCCAAACCGTGAACATACAAAATCTTTAAACGAGCAGGTCGTTTTGATCTTATCTCGTACTGATCGCTCCCAGCCGCAGCAGCCCTTCTTCGCGTCTAACAGGGTTAAGCGATCGCTAGTGGCGAAAGCGAGCAATCCACTTTACTTTGAACCACAAAAGCCTTGTTCTCGATTCCATTCCTGTTCAACGCACCGCCGTCGACGGAAGTCTTCACAGCCATGCATCTCTATTTCGGCCTTTTTGCGTGGGGCGTCGTCGCCTTTGTCATCTACAAGGCGATCAATGTCGTCCTTGTGAAACGTCAACTTGCAGGTGAGTCGTTTTGTGGGTGCATACATCGTCGAGGCAGCAGTATAGAATAATTCCAGTAGAATCTCCACTGACAGTCCATTAGCCAAAGCAAAGGCGACAGGTGCAACTGATGCGCCGTTATGCCCAAATCCAGGATTTGGTGGTTTCAAAAATCTGAAAGCACTCATGAAAGCCGACAAGGAGCAACTGTTCCCCGACCTGTTGGTTGAACGCGAACGCATGATGAGTGAAATTCACGGCCGCGAAGTCAGCACATTTAAGAACTACACCATGTTCCAGTACACCTACTTCACGAGCGACCCCAAGAACATCCAGGCGTTGCTTGCTACGCAGTTCAACGACTTCGGCCTCGGACCTGCCCGCATCGGTAACATGAGTGCGACTCTAGGTAGTGGCATCTTCACTCAGGATGGTAAGCCTTGGGAGCACAGCCGCGCTCTCCTCAGACCCAATTTCGTAAGAGATCAGGTATCAGATCTTGATCTGGAGGAGGACCATGTGCAAAACCTGCTTAAGGTCATACCAGTCGAGTCGGATGGATGGACTACAGAGGTCAACCTTCAACAGATGTTCTTCCGTCTCACCATCGACTCTGCTACCGAATTCCTGTTCGGCCAGTCCGTTGGTAGCCAGCTGACAGAAGCGGGCATGGGAGTTCAAGGAGAGGAGTCAAGGTAAGACACATTTTCCTTGTCTCATTCTGTACAAATCAATACGCTAACACAACTGCTGTGCCAGGGAGACCTCATTTTCTCGCAATTTCGATTCCGCACAGGCTCACATGGCGACGCGTTTCAGACTCGTCGACACCTACTGGATGCACAACCCCAAAGAATACCGCGAGAACAACAAGAACGTCCAAACTTTCATCGACCACTACGTCAATCTCGCTCTACGCAAGTCAGCAGGCGACGAGAAGCTCGCCGAGGAAGGAAATCACAAAGAGCGATACGTCTTCCTTGAGGAGCTCGCAACCCGTACTCGCGACCCCGTCGAACTCCGCGCCCAACTCCTCAACATCCTCCTCGCAGGCCGCGACACCACGGCATCTCTCCTCTCCTGGCTTTTCCACGAACTGCTCCGCCACCCCGAGATCTTCGACAAGCTCCGCGAAAGCATCATCAACGACTTCGGTACCTACGAGAACCCAGAGAACATCACCTTCGCCACCCTGAAAAGCTGCACCTACCTTCAACACTGCCTGAACGAAACCCTCCGCCTCTGGACCGTCGTCCCAGGAAACTCCCGCCGCTCAACGAAAATCACCACTCTCCCCCGCGGCGGCGGCCCAGACGGCCAGAGCCCCGTGATCATCCCCGCGAACAGCGAAGTCAACTACAGCATCCACGTCACGCACCGCCGCAAAGACCTCTGGGGCCCCGACGCCGACGAATTCAAACCCGAGCGTTTCCAAGGCAGGAAGCCTGGCTGGGAATTTTTGCCATTTAATGGAGGCCCAAGGATCTGCATCGGGCAGCAGTTTGCGCTGACGGAGGCAAGTTATGTTGTTGTGCGATTGTTGCAGCGGTTCGATAAGCTGCAGCCGGCGGAGGGGCAGCTTGCGAACCCGGTGAGGTCGAGGCTGACGCTTACGAGTTGTCCGGCGAATCCGGTCACGCTGAAGATGAGGGTTGCCAAGGAGTGAGATGGGGGCTGAAATTCATGCTGGGAGGTATTGGGGTTGGATGCGAGCTGAGCTGAAGTTTTGGTTTTCACCTCCTCACTTATGAGTGTAGACCGCGCAGGGTGCCTTTGATCAGTTGTTTAGACGAACTACACGAGCAATTCAGCAATGTTAAAGTTGGTTGGGCATTTCGAGCATTGATGTTGTCCGGTTCTATCTACGTTTTGACAGCATTGAAGGTCAAGATGGAATCCGTCTCGTTTGCATCTGGGGGCGGGCTCCAGGTTTAGGAAATATATCTATCGTTTTTTCGCCGCCTGTGGATGTCAAGAAACATCATCAGGCTCATATGCATCCTCTCGCCTATGCACCGGGGAATCCCCCTCGCGCCATCTTCTTACCACGCTGCGCTTTACGGTTGTGGTTGGCCTGACTACCCTTGTTGGCCTCTTTTCTTCTCTGCGCGGCTACGGTGCTCGCATCTCCCGAAGGACCTGTCACACTACCGCCTCTACCTCCTCCTCGGCCCGCACGACCACCACGCCCGCGTCCACGACCTCGACCACCGAAGCCGCCCCTGTCGCCAGGTGCGTCAGAGTCTTCCGTCTCTGTACCACCGGGACTCTCGCGGTACGATGTGCGGGCAAGCGCGCCTTGTCGTCCATCGAAAGCGCCAAGTTGTGATTCCAGGCGATTGAGACGCTTGGGATCACGCTGCAACATGATAGCCCAGCCTTCGATCGCTTCGTCTGTCATGCCGGTTTCTGCTTTGAGTGCAGCTCTAGCTTGGCCACGGCGCACGTCGAATGTGCGACCGAAGAGCTCGGGAGTGCTCTTGTAGCTTGTGAACAGTGCCATGTCGTTCTCTTCTTGTGTGACCTTGGCTGTTTGCCCGGGTTCGCCGTCGGGGTGTGCATTGTCTATGCTACCTCCTACATCCTGCGCATCGTATGTATCATCGCGCTCATCGTCGTCGGCGTCAAATGCGGCGAGTGCAGACAGGATGGCGGATTTGTTGGTCTGTCCCGCTGGAGCTGAGATTTCTTTCTTCTTACCAAAGTGGAGACGAGAGACGTCCATTGATAGGCTGTCAAGCTCGTCGTTGTCGTATACGTTTCTCCGCTCCGGAACGAAGGGCTCGGGTGGCGGTGGCGTCGAGCTCGGTACGAGGCGATCGACACCAGCCTGCGCACTCGAATCAAAGATGGGAGCTTGCTCGCTGCGATCCAGAGATTGCAAATGGGGCGGTAAAGAGTCGTCGAGGAGATGTGCGGTGACTTGCTCGACGTCGTCGTTGTATTCGTCCAGTAGCTTCATCACAAAGCCAGCTCCAAGATCGGGGAAGAGATCTTGCACTTGTGTGACATAGCTCATGCGATGAATGTGAATCTCGTGGTCTTCTCCAGTCTGTCTGCCTTTTCCTTTGCTTGATGGTTTCCGGCGTGAGTGTTTCTTTGGTCTTGCAATGCTGGGTGATCTGAAGGTCTCTAGGCTATCGAGCAGCCTGATGGCGCGTTCAGGCGTCTTTTCACCAACACTGCGCCGTAGTTTTGCTAGCAGTGGAGTGTTGGTGACCGCGTCCGCCACGACGGCTTGTTGAGGAGGCTTGCCTTCGCCTTGAGTTTTGAGAGTATACAAGTGATCGGAGAGCAGGGAGAAATTTGATACCTCGCCAGAAACACAAGCAAGAAGTCCAAGGTAGACGGTCATACTGATAGCTTTGCGCGTCTTTTCGGCATCGGCTTTGCTGTAGCCCGATATCAAAGAGTCCACAAAGTCGGTGCCAGTCATGAAGTAGACAGCAGTTTCAGGCGAAACACGCATGACGGGTGCCAACTGACCCAGTGTCGTCTCCGCAGTATCTGGACTGGCTGAATCCAACATGGCGATCAGGGCGTCTTTGCGCCTCTGCAAGATCATCTGAAGGTCGTCCGGCTTGCTTCTCCACAAATTGGACAAGAGTTCCGGCAGCCGAGTGCTTTTGACATGAACGCGGCAGAAATCTGAAAGAAAGTCCCATTGGAGTAATTCTTCGACATCGCCTGCTTCTGAGCATGATTTCCTGGTCAAGGCGAACGCGGTCTTCCGTAGAGAGTCGGCTTTTGGAGAGCGTAGTGTTGTATCTCCAATATCGAGGCGAGCGAGCTCGTGATAGTATGATTGCAAGAAAGCTGAGACTGATGTTGTAGTGTACAAGCGAGTCCTCATGTGCATCTCCGCAAGTGTGAGCCAGGCGTCCAGACATGCTTCCCATTCGGCGGTCTCCAGGCTCAAGCGGACGCTCGCTGGCGGTATAGGTGCTAATGAAGGTAATGACATTTTCTTTCCGCGACAGCGTCCTGTGGTGAGTGAAATTTCGTAAGTGGTGACTGCTCAGCAAGACTCGCTTTCACACAAATATTTTGTTGTCGACGTTCCCCTTCAGTTCCCCAAACGTTCAATTTGTCGATGTAGTCATCATCAGCAATCGCCCATCATCACGTCACGTGCGGGATCAAGCGAAAGGTCGCAGCTGCCAACGTTCGCGCTGCCCACACAGCGGCCCTACCCGGCGCTAAATTTCTCACTCCATCAATTTCACTCCAGCGCCCGCACCGCGCATTGATTTCTGCTCTGCACGATCGTCACGTTACCGAGTCCAACACACAGACCGAGGTATGTACCCTCGCATCCTCTGCTACGACCTCTACCATTCATACTAACGCTCCATCCAAGTCGCGATCGCATTCTCCCCCTCCAACAACACCACCAAGATGTCTACCTACGACGCCAAGAAGGTCCAGCAGGGCGAGCAGGCCAAGATCCACAAGATCCGCATCACCCTCACCTCGCGCAAGGTCTCTTCCCTCGAAAAGGTCTGCCAGGAGCTCATCGACCGCTCTAAGTCCAAGGACCTCCGCGTCAAGGGCCCCGTCCGCATGCCCACCAAGAACCTGAAGATCTCCACCCGCAAGACCCCTTGCGGTGAGGGCTCCAAGACCTGGGACATGTACGAGATGAGGTGAGTTTCAGAACATCATGAATATCTTGAGTGCTGATGGGGATTGCGACCGCGACGTTGCGGTGCCTGGGCAAACTTGAGATCTCCAAAATCCACCGGAGAAGGAATGTGAACTGACATTCTTGCGACAGGATCCACAAGCGTCTGATCGACCTTAACGCCCCCACCGAGGTCGTCAAGCAGATCATCATCAACATCGAGGCCGGTGTTGAGGTTGAGGTCACCATCGCCGCATAAATGGTGAACCACATCAGCCAAGGGGAAAGACAAGCCAGTTTTTGACCGCACGCGGTTAGATACTAAAAAAATACAAAACAAATTTCCCGCCACGATTGTGCACCTACGCCGTCTGTGGGTTTGATTGAATTACGATGTGCGAGACATGTGACCTATACTATGCAAATGTTGTGAAGAAGATGTGAGAAACGTAGTGTATGGCACAAATGGTATGGCTGAACGTTTGCGTGACTGCTAATGCAAAGCCATGACTAACTACCATAGACAAAATGCTTGACTGGATCAAATATCATAAACTCGAATCATAACCTCTACCTCCCGCCAACCTGCCCGGAAGGAACAGGCTTGATCCAACTCACAGCAACGTTAATGCCAATGACAATCGCACCAATAATCCAAATCGAAGTGCCATAGCTCGACCCATACCTGAAAATGATCGCAAACACAATACCACCCAAATTTCCACACGCGCCCGTGAAACCAGACACCACGCCGTTGGCCTGCGGGTGCACGTGAGGAACAAGCGAGAATGTCAAACCGTTCGCACCAGCCAAGAAGAACGCCAGACCAACAGCCACGAGCGGAACCATGGCGCTGACACTCTTGGGGTTGACGAGGCCGACGACGAGCAACATCGCGCCGGTGCCGATGCCGTAGGTGTGAAGAAGGATTTTCTTCGACCACACGGAGTTGGTGTAGTGGTATGCGATGTCGCCGACGACGCCGCCCAGAGGACGCCAGACTACGTTCATGAGACCGAACATTGCGGCCCAGTTACCTGTCTGTTGGGCGTCGAGGGTAGGGAATTGTTTGGTGTAATAGGAGCCGAGAATGCTGTTCACGGCGAGTTCGGCGCCGAAAGTACAGAAGTAGGCGGCGCCTGTGACGATTGTCTGTGGTGAGCAGCTGATTCGGAGGATGTCTTTGATTGTGGGCTTTTGGACGATCTCGCCGCGAGATGTGTCGATGATTTGTTGTTCGCCGATCTGAGCTTCTGGGTCGCTGGGCTTGCCGGCTGTGTAGGCGGACTTCTTCTCGTCGTTGTGCAAGACGAAGTTGGAGCGGGTTTGAGAGTTGGGGGTGGTGGTGCCGTGGGAGGAAGTTCTAGTGTTCTTGGATTCTTCGCTGACTTGGCCGGGGACGTCGACGATGGATCCCTCGAGGATGGTATTTTGCTGGTGGAGTTCTGGTGTTACTTGCATGCGCTCCGACCACTTGCCGGTTGGGGTATCAGGGCACAGCAGAATGAGAAGTGTCGCGACGGCCACGATTAGGATGCCAGGAACAACAAAGGAGACTCTCCAAGCCACGTGTGGAGTGAGTCCCTGTTGTTTTACAAACGAGTTGTAGATGGCTGGCATGGCGAAGTAGGTAATGCCGCCGCCAGCATTACCAAAGCCAGCAGCGATAGAGTTCGCGGTGCCAACGATGTTCTTGTCGAAGAAGCCTGTTGTCCAGACTTGGCATGGCACGAAGCTACCACCAAGAATGCCGATGAAGAATCGCAGCGCATACAGTTGGTGCACGTTGTATGCTGTGCCGGACAGGAAAGTCGGGACGGCTCCGATGAGAAGACATCCTGCGAATGTGTACCGAGGACCGAAACGATCGCAAGCAGGACCAGCAACGAGACGGACAAGCAGAGTTGCAACCAAAGCGATGATGTTCGAGTTGCTGACTTGATCTGCTGTCAAGTGGAGGTCTGCTTTGATAACATCGTGGAGCAAAGGCGGGAAGGCGTACCTGATAGGATGTTAACGATTGTGAGGATGGGTTGGGCTCGTTCACATTGTCGACATAAAAGATGAACTTACCATGACCAGAAGGCGATCATGAATCCAAACCACGAGAAGAAGAACACGCGGCCATGGATACTGATCACATTGAACAGAGGCACAGAGCGAGCCTTGTGGTTGATAGGGTTGAGCTCTGGGGCTTTCCAGAGCAGCGCAGGGTTGAAACCAATCATGTTTATTGGCCGAGTCCCCGGAAAGGTGAACCGAATGGGTTGTTGAACAATTCGGAAGAGATGTCTTGGACCAAATGTATTATTGAATCGTACTGAAGATGCTATGATGTTTCGATGGGTGATTACACAAGAAGGCGAAGGGGCTGCTTGGGTGATTAATATCGTTCACAGTCTCAATCGACGTCGAGCTTCTCCAGAACTTGCTTCTCCGGAGCCAGCGATTTGGTGCATAGCCCACGATTGGACTTGCAGCAAGGTAAGCCTACCTCCGAGGGGTCTCCAGGTTGGCCCACAGGGCGTGCGACAATCTCGCGGAAGGATATCGCCCAGGCCCAGTCAGCCGTCATTTAGGATCCGGAGGACCGATATGCCCTTGTCGGCAGCACTTGATACGGTGTAGCGCAGTACAATGGCTTTAGACGTGCCCAATCAGTGCTGATGTCTTGTTGTGATTTGGTCGATTCGAGCTGCCTGATGATGGCGAGGCTGCCAGGAGATGATAAGGACAAGCTTCTTGTTTGGGTGTGGCTGCGTTCAGTCAAGCAATGGCGACGATCTTCTTGTCGCTTGAGTGTGATATGCTGCAATGCTGCTCAAGTAGGATCATCTTGTTCTTTACAAGACGTTTCTCACGAGGCATCTTTACGGCATTCTCGACAAGTCAACCATACTTTCTCAACCTCGCAGGGTGGAGGTCATGAATGCACGTCGTCCCATTGGTCAACACCATGTGTATCATCAGACCAGCACACGTGGCTACGTTGATTGAGTTACACTAAACCCCTAGAGATCATCCCGTGGTGAAGAGTTGACTGAAACTTGCAGAAGCTGGCTTATCTTTGGTGTGGGTCCAGCTGTCCGAAGAGGGAAATGGGCACGAGATAGCAGTGATAGCAGCAATCTGGAGATAAGACACCTTCTCTCCGAACTCACTTCTTATTTCTATATCTCGTTGAGCTCCTGTAAATAGTTTTCTGAGTTCGCTTTTTCCGCGGTGTCGAGTGTATTTGTATTTGTTGGCGTTTGGCCAGATACCGTCTCGGGTGGGAACTATGTTGATTCGGTATCTTGAGACGATGCCTCAAATCGTTGATGGACATCCGCCGCATGGTCGCTTTCACATGCTCAGTCTCGTCGCACGGCATACTCAAATTGGATGTCTTTTCTGCAAACTGGTCAGGATCAGTATACGCGTGAAGCGTGGCTTTTTGTCATGTCGTCCGGCGAGCGGCTGGCGTTGGCTTTACGTGTGATGTCGATCAAGGTTTAGCTCCGGCTCTTCCGTGCTTCTTATCTTGCGCGCTTTTGATTTGCTGAGGCGGTTGCAGGTGGTCCGGAGCGATACGCCTATCCCACGTGATCTCGATGCAGTCTATCTCGACTCTCAACACGTTGCCCTTTTCCTCCTATGGACATTACGTGTAAACATGACACCGCATTCTCTATGACCATATGTCGTGTAGCATACCAATCAAGGATTAATGCTTATGCAAAATCTCGCGACCTTCCGATTTCTGAGTGCTTGGAACTGCAGCCACGGTGGCTCGTGAATCCCCAGCGATCACTTCAAGTGAACTACAGCTATAAGTCAGGCGAAGATCAAGACTCTCGTTAACAATGCGAGCATCTATTTCGGCTAGATACCTTGGGAGCCAGCATGATAGTGACAGTAATCATCGAGCCACCGTAGCTTCAACTCCTTCAAGATATTGTTCGCATCGTTTCTTTGACTTCGCAGCTAGCATACTGGTGTGATCTTATGTCGAAGTGGCTTCAAAGAGGTAAGGTACGGCTCGTAGTCCGCGAGGATATGGTGATCAATCACAACAGCCGGTACATCTCCGCAGCTCAACAGAACGTGTACTCTGGTGATGGCAGCGAAGGCTCAGTGGAACATTCTTGCAGGGCAAGCCTGCATTGGGGCGGTAGGGAGGCGGACGAATGAAAGCGACGCGGAAAGCCATAGAGTCAGCGCCAGTGATCCCCCTGCGTCGGGAGGGGGCATGAGAAGTGATGCGGTTCTCGCGATGGTGTTGTCATTGAGAGTTGCTATGAGGAAAAGTTGTGGTTTAGGGAGTGAGGAGTCGAAAGCCGCAGAAGCAAACATAATAGAAGTCGTCGCGAATGAGGAGATTTACATGCGTGAGGAAGGCGCGCATGAGTTTGAGGAAGGCACGACCGTCAACTCAGACGTGAAGCCCAGTCGAGAGTGAAGCCAGAAATACATTGTTTCTTCGGCACCAGAGCACATACTATCAGACCTGGTGGGCGTCTTAGGAGAACTTGACGTTGAGAGATTATTAGTCTTTATTAAGCAGAGCCACTGCTGGTGCAATGATGCCGTCTCGCGCAGATAGTCATGAGCTCACGCTTCGCCACTGAGAAACTGGCTTCTACTTATCCGCGGCGCGATGAAGATTCGTAGTGCGCCGTGAAGACAGGTTCAAAAGAGAAACAAAATGAATATCTATCTATATATGATTTTTTATGCGAAAGGTACGCCTAGTGCCCATTCATCCTAGCCGCAATGGCCAGCTCAATCCGCTCACGCCTGGCCTCCTCGCCCGCAGAACTATCGTCACTAAAGACCTGGTCCATTTCTTCAAGCGTCTTGCCAGCTGTCTCAGGCACGAAGAAGTACACCCAGCAAAGCGAAAGCAAGCAGAAAACAGCGAAGAACACGTATGCGCCGAAGCCGGTATTTTCGACCAGCGGCGGGGTAATGAGGCCGATGATGAAGTTGAAGAGCCAATTGCAGGACGTTGAAAGTCTTTGAGGTGTGTGTTAGCGGAATGCTGATGGAAGAGTTAAGTGCAGAGTAGACTCACGCGACGCCCTTGGCACGAAGGGTAGATGGGAACACTTCGGATGGCATTGCCCATGGTACCGGGCCCTATTAGATATCGTCAGCGGATGTTGACAGGATAAGCTGAAGTTGTAATTTACCCATGAAGCGCCAAACCCGAGCATATAGACCAGGAGCATGGCTACACTGGCCCAACCTTCCGGGCGGTGGGAAGGCCAGTCATGAGAGAACTTTCCAACCAGAATCGAGATAATCAAATGAGAGATGAACATGACCAAGCTACCCCAGAGCAGCAACGGACGACGGCCAATTCGGTCCATGGTCCAAAGAGAGCTGGCTACACCAACGAGCTGCACGCAATTGAGGACGCCAGACATAATGAGCTGCATATTGTATTCAAGGCCCATGGTCTTAAACAGAGTCGGCGAATAGTAGATGAGAGCGTTGATACCCACGAACTAGACAAAGCGTTAGTTGAATTTTCGTCAGAGACAAGTGTAAGTACTCACCTGCTGGAAGAACATGAGTCCCGATCCAACAAACGTCCTGCGCCAGCACCCCTTCTTGAACAAGTCGACCCAGCCGACGATCTCGAGCTTGATCCTGTTGCCGACCGTACGCTCCTGCAGGTGTGGGTGTCTCTCGGCACTGATCTCAGCATGCAACGCGACCTCAGCACGGATGTCAAACCACTCGCGCTGGATTCTGTGATCCGTAGGAGGAAGTTGGCGAAGTCTGGAAAGTGCAGCGAGAGCATCATCGTCGCGGTCTTTCGAGCAAAGCCATCTGGGAGAGAAGGGAAGGAAGATGATGCCGATGCCCAGGATCAGGGCAGGGATGATCTGGATGAGGAACGGGAGACGCCACGACCATTCGCTGGGAATGTACAGAGTGCCGTATGTTGTCCAGAAAGCGATAACGATTCCAGTCACAATGCTCAGCTCCTCGAGCACGAGCAGCGTGCCACGAATCTCGGGCGGAGATATCTCAGAGATATACAATGGAGCAACCATGGACAACATACCTACGCCCAGACCTCCGAAGAAGCGGGCAAAGGTAAGCATAGCGTAGTTCACAGCTGCAGTCTGCAAGACGCCGCCGATCATGAAGATGATGACGGCGGCAACGATCGAGTACTTTCGGGACAGCTTGTCCGCGATCCAGCCTTGGTTGAGGGCACCTATCAAAGCACCGAGCTCGATCATGGCGGTCATGAGGCCCTTGTAGAATCCTCCGCCATCACCGACTTCAGGGAAGCGCTCCAGGAATTGCGGCATTACCAGGATGACGGAGACCACACCCTGGTCGTAACCGAAGAGGAGTCCACCTCAGTCAAGTCAGTGATCATGTCGAGCCCCGCTAAGTGCGAAGACTTACCAAGAGCGGAGAAGAGGGCACAAAGCGCGACATAGTAAGAGGCAAAGATGCCCTTGAATCCAGGCGCGCAGTAAGGCTCAACAGGGTCGAAGAGAGATCGACCTCCAAGCATCGCGTCCTCGTTTGTATCTTCAATCCTCTTAGCATCGATCATGTCTTCATTTTTCAAGGGCGCCATTGTGGGAAGATCAAGCTCCGCGGGATTCAAAAGTGGCAAAAGGGTAAAACAACCCAAGCGCGTGACAGCGTTTCGTCGACGCGGACGTAGTCGACAGGAAGACGGAGGAGGAAACGAGCAATGGGTGCTTGATGGGAAAGATCTGGTGATGATGGAATAAAGCTCACCTACCCTCCGTATACAACAAAGGTTCTGACTCTCTCGAAACCATGTCGATCATTTGTATGTCTTGCTCAGTCGCCGACATGCGCGTCGGTCGTTGCTGGTCACTCGCAGGCAACTCCTTGAGGAAGAAGACACCGGAGGCCCGGAAAGTTCACCCGAGTGGACGGGAGGCGTTTTGCGGGGAGGCTCCAGATTACTTGACAACGGCTGGCTATCGATTGGCGTCTGTCGCAGTCAGCCGTAGAACAAGCGTGCCGGAGGAAACACGATGATCCGGGGTCAGCTTCCTTGAGTATAGATGTGCAATTGCCGGAATATCTGGGACGCCGAAAGACGTAATCTGGGACTGGAGATGGTGGAGAGACCCCACGGGAGCTCAGCAGGTGGATTTACTCGAGGTGATGGATCATTGTTTCGCCGGGTAGAAGGCGACACGATGCTAGGCGTCGCCAGTCGGTATTAGTTGCAACCGTGTTTGTACCGCAGTGAGGTACTGCATCAAAGACCTTGCATGTGGCATCATCGAACAAGCTCCTGTACGCGGCGTGAGGTACGATCGTCGTACAGCCGTAATGTGGTCATTTTGGTGGATTAAGGACATTGTCTAATTTGAGAGTGATGAATGCTTACTCGAAGAAATCGTTCTTGGAGAAGAATTGGATCGAAGACTACTTCCCATGCCGCAGGGTAGACTGATGAATCCATGAAACTAAAATTCGATTTCCACGTACATTTCCATTCAGCTCGGATCAGCAAGCCTTTTGTGCAATAGCGAGACCATCACAGCGTTTGACGGACGCCTTGTGTCTAGACTTTGTTACGATAACAGGAATAGAGTGTTATGCCCGCATGCTATGGTCTTCATTAATTCCAAGGACGCATGCAGTTAATGGAGTGATACATATAAGTCAAGGTAACTAGGGTTAGCTTAGGGTAAGTGAGCATCGTGCAGGCGTGTATGTGTGTTTTCAAAGCTCGAGTTGTGGCTTGTCAGGGCGGGGATGCGACGGTCTACATGGCGGTCATGCAGAGGGAAATAGTACGCAAACTGTGGCCCTTCTTGAGCGCTGACATTTATCTAATGCCTGGTATTTACAAAATAAACGGAGATAATATAGTAGGAATTGGTTGATCAAGCATTTGCTCGAGCGTTCCGAGTCCCGTTCCAACCCAGAAAGCCAACAACAAGCTTCGCTGGTCACAGAGACAGATTCGCTCTCCAGTCCAATACCGTAGTCAAAGTTGAAAGTAGTGTTCGTCTTCGAAGCGCGAGTCGTGATACGAAATTGGCCGCTGGTGAGTGAGTACCTTCGAACATGGGGAATAGTATTGCTGTGTGTATGGTACATATCTACGACGAAGCGGCGACCGGGACATCAATGCCGTAGTTGGCCTTGATGCGCTGGGCCCTGCGCTCCTCGTAACCGGGAGCAGTGATTCCTGTGTACAAGTTAGCAAGCCAGAATCAGACTCGCGCGTAACGCCTCTGGATATCATGTGCATACCTCTGCCCTCACCGAGCTCGTTCACAATCTCATCGACTGGTCTCCTCCTGTTCTTCCTCAAGTACTCTTTGCGCGAGACCTCGTCAACGGTCGGGTCCCTCTCGTAACCGGTCAACTTGCCGCCGGTGAATGTGAATGCGGCAAGGACAACACTGAGGGCAGCGCCGTAGCCCAAGACTGCGGGAGCAGAGCGGTCTGGTCACATGTCAGTATTCGCAAGCAGCATCGTAGAGCTCAAGATCAAAGTCCACGCACATTTAAGGCCGAGCATTGAGCCCGCGAAGGCGCCTCCGATCGCGCTGTTGTATGAGTCGTCCTTCTTTCGGAGGTTTGCGGCGGCGTCCTTGGTGAACATGTATGCTCCACCCATAGCAGCTGCGCGAGCAGTCAGTGCTGTCCTTCCTTCTTATCTCATGCCTCGGTTTCTTTTTCAAGCCTACCAAAGATTCCAATGGTGCTTCCCGAGCGGGTGAAAACGCCCCAAGCTCCAGTGTTCTGCTTCGTCAAAGTATTTTGGATCGTGGATATAAATAATCCAGCGCCGCCAGTGATTGCAACAGCCTTGACGGCGTGTCCTAACGCATCCTTCGGGTGGTAGTCGTCGGTGCGCTGATCGAGAGTGTCGGCCATTTTGGCGGGCGTTACGGCTCTAGTGTGAGAAGGAGCGTGCTAGATGGACACCGTGAATGAAAGAGATCCCCTATATTTAGTAGAGACCGCACGAGACGTCGTGGTGGGTAGTGCTTGTTGATATCTGCTTAGAGGTGTAGTCAGCTTCAATGGCAAGCCCCGGCGTTCGCGTCGAGAATTGTGGGCAAGTCGACCGAAGCAACGCCACTTCATGTGATGCTTCGCCACACGCCCGAGCTCACCAGCCACATCTCAGTGCTCGTGTCTAAGAATGACGGAGTGAGCGCTTCGGCAGCTTGGTATCATGTGTCTTGTGCTCTTCGCGACTCTCGGCCTTTAGGGCAGTCACTCCATTCACTTTGCATCTGCGGCGCGTGGCTCAATGAACTGCCTTCTTACGTACGCCTGTTTTAGTCTCACGTTGCACTTCCACCACATCCAAGATAACAAAGCATAATACACTTGCATACAATTGGACGGCTTTAGAAAGAGTTGCGGGCACACTACGACACACACGAAACATGTCCATCATCCACGCGAACGGTCCAGGCAAGACCGCGCCGAAGCTCCTGGCCGATTTCCTTCAGTTCGATCCTCAAAAGAACATCGGAGGCAACATCCTCACGACCCATCCTCCTCCGCTCGGCGAGGGTCAGGCACCAGCGCCTCACAGAGATGCCTGCAAGCACGAGTACACCGTCAAATCCAACCAGAGTGTCACGCCGCCGCTCGAAGCTCGCCCTTATGCCTCGTCAAACTACAAACTTGCTGTCGTCTGCAAGAAGTGCAGATTGCATGTAGACATCAGGCTAAATTACCAGCAGGCGACCGAACCATGCCCTACCTCGGATAGCCAGCTCCACCATTTCCAGCGTGCGGACGGGCTCGACGACACCGGCCATGCGCACATTAGATACGGCTGGCAGTGCTCAAATGCAACATGTCAGGCTCTCTTGACAACTACCTTCAAACTCCCAAGGATCAGCGCGGCGGATAGGAATCTGTTGACGGATACTTCGAAACTGCGGGCAAGGTTCGATGCGGTGGTGCAAGATGAGCCTGAAAGAGAGGGTATACGGCTGGCAACGCCAGTGGATGCGCTGACGAGACTGAGGAGGTACATCAAAGACGCTCTGAAACCGGAGCATGATAAGAGAGTGTTTCCTGGCAATAACAAGAGATTCATGGAAGCGTATGGTTTGCACGGACGAGACTGTCGGGACTTGCTACAAAGGCTCGGGTTCCGATACAATGTAAGAGAGGCAGCACATCACCTGAATATCACAGGAACTAACGGACTACAGGAGGAAGAAGGGAGTTGGACGCTGCCAAATCCGCCTGTAGTTGAAGACCGACTGGGCGCAGATGGCAACAATTCGAGAGAACTCCTAGAAGATTGGGAGATGGAGCTCTTGGCGTTGGCGTGGACGACCGCCGCAATGAATGTACATGTTGTCAACCCCGTGGCAGGAGAAGGCTGGTCGTCGGCTCAAAGGGATCTCGAAAGGGTGCTCGGGACACAAGGATGTAAGTCTACTGTATCTCGCGTGCTCGGAAACCCAGCGGTCAAGTCACGTGGCTTGGCTTAGCTCATGTTGATTATCCTGTTGTGCTGTCTTGTGTTGCTGTAAGAACGCCACTAACGGATTCCTGCAGATTTAAGACAGACCAGTCTGCGTCGAACCAACGCGCAAAACGAGCTTGAATCGTAAGTAAAATGCGTATTTAAAAGGTCGCACTCTTTACTAATCTCCCTTTTAGCTACTTTGCCAGCTTGGGCGCCCTTTCCGATTTCGCGGATAGCCTCGTGGATTTCGCGTACGAACGACAAATTCAATGCGACGTTCTGAATGAGCCCTACTACTACGAGTGCATCCAGGCGATCGCAAAACAACGCGGCTCGGACGAGCTGCAACTCAAGACGATCATGCTCGAAAGCAAAGGACTAGTCAGCCGCCGAGCCCTCTCCGAGGCTTACAGATACTTTGACCTGCCGGCGGATGGCGGCGGAGCTGACGATGAAAGGATCTATAACCTTTTTCAGGCACAACACGCAGATTTGGGCGCTGAGCAGCAGGAACGAGCGCGCATAATGCTGGACCGCATCGGACGCCGAAGGAACTCCAAGTTGCTCATCAACGCCGCGTCGCAAATAATCGAAACTGCGCAGGAAGCGTACGCCTGGCTTGGTAGTGGTCTCGGGCCCGAAACAGACGACAGTTTTGTTGTTACGATCTTCTCCTTGAGGGTAAGTCCTTCCTTGCCAGTGGCTTATACACAAGCGCTTGCCAGCCCCACGCGCGCAGAGAGAGCAGAAGCCGCACCACAACAAAGTACTAACCTCGTTTGCAGACCGATGGCAACAAAGAGCTTGAGGAGATCGGGAAAAAGGCTGTATCACTAATTGCGCGCGAACGCAAAAGCAACTATCTCAACAATTGGCTGTCAGGCGACGAGAAAACATCAATGAACGTCGACGAGGCACTGAGGCTTCTCGGAGTCGAGGCCGCGCTGGACGCTATAGACCCAACTCTGTGGCCGCAGATCTTTGCGAGTGCCCGTGAGAGCAAACCGAGCGAGCAAACCGAGCAAGCAATCTCTGCGGTACATGAGGCGCTATCAGGGCCCTCAGCAGCAACTGTCACCGGACGTTCCCCAGAGACATGGCCTGTCGGTCTGGTCAGCCACGGCAATACCTGCTATCTCAACAGCCTCCTTCAATATTACTTCAGCCTCAAGCCTCTGAGGGACATTGTGACCGACTACGATCAATACAAGATGGACACAACGGAGAGTCAGGAGAAGTTGGAGCGTGTGGGCCAGCGCCGGGTATCTACCCAGGAGATCCAAGGAGGGCAGAAGTTTGCGGACGAACTGCGCCACCTCTTCGAGCGCATGATCAAGGATCGCGGTCCAGCAGTCAAGCCAGAGCAGGACCTGGTCTGTCGTGCATTCCTCGATCCGAAAGACTTTGCTCAACTTGAGGAACAGCGGAAACACAATGCCAGTGAGAGTGCTATCGACGACAGCACTGTCCAGCCAGGCGTGTCCACAAACGGTACTGAAGAGAACACAAAGGAGCCTGATGCAGGCCAATCCCGCGCTAGTAGCGAAACGCTTGTCGAAGACGTCAAAATGAATGGCAGTGAGATGCCACCCACTCCGCCAGCATCGCCCGGGCAGAAGCCTGCCGATCGGCCCACGAACGAACCCGCTCCGCCTCCACTACCAGCTCGTCGATTCTCAACAACCACCTCAGACACGCTCCGCCAAGCACAGGCCAAAGCGACCCAACAGCAAGACGTGACCGAGGTACACGACAGTATCACTCAGCGTCTGCGCGCTGGTATGCAACCTACAGGTGCCGACAACAGAGGCGAGCAAAAGGATGCTTTGCGTGACCTGTTTGCCATTGAAATGTCGCAGATTACACTGTTGGGCGGTTCATCCTCGAAGCCGGAGTTGATCTCCGACTCCAGCATCCAACTCAACGTTCCAACGGAGCCTACCACTCTCTACTCCGCGCTTGACGACTACTTCGATCCACAAATGGTAACTGAGGGCTCAGAGAAGCAGCAGTACAGGAGTATTGTGGAATTGCCACCTCTTATACAGATCAACATGCCGCGCATTGGTTTCAGTAAAGAGAAAGGCGCTTTCAAGTCCGACGTGCCGCTGCGACTGGAGGATGAGCTATACCTTGATCGTTATTGCGAAGGCGTCCAGGGCGTCCTTGAGAGAAGACGAGCTGCCTGGGGATGGCGGAAACAGCTGTCGGATGTCAAAAAGGAACAGAAAGCACTGAAGTCGACTAGAATCGAGCTTGATGGGCCCACGGCAGTGCTCGAAACTGCTAAATACCTTCAGGATCTTGAGGAAGTCAATAAGGAGCTTTGGGCACTCGAAGAAGAAGAAATTGAGGGCGACCCGACTCTCTCCGCGGCACTCAAGGCTGATTCTGTGCTGCAAGCCGAGCGTGTGGCCGCTTTAGACGGAGAGGTACAAAAATTGCAGGACAAGTTGACCGGCACATTCGACGAATTCAAGGAGAAGGCCTATCGCCTCGCCGCGGTTTTCTTCCACAGAGGAGGGCCGAGCTCAGGCCATTATTGGGTGTCAATTCACGACTTCAAAAACGATGTTTGGCGCAACTACAACGATGAAAGCGTCACGGAAGTGCCGAAAAGCCAGCTGCAGGAGATTTTCTATGCAGACAAGTGGCAGCATGGCACTCCGACATTCGCGGTCTACGTACGTGACGATCTCAAGGGCAAGTACGTCGAGGCTGTCTGTCGGGAGCCAGAGGCAGTACCGGAGATCGCGATGCCTGATCTGGAGATGCTCGATGCACCTCTAAACGGCAATGCATCCACAGTCAACCCAATAGAGCTGATCAAAGAGGGTGGAGACAATGCTTGGGACGAGGAGAGGCAGGTAGCAAACGCTACGTGGGGATAGCGGCTTCACACAAATGATGCTTCCTTGCTTGCTAACAATGGCTTTGCCTCCACAGTCAGATTCCCGATCTTTTTGCTACCGACTCAGACAGTGATAAGCCGAAAGACTCTTTCGACGAGGGCACGAACGTGGTCGTTCACACGAACGAGCTGGACCCTGACGACTTCCACAACGACAAGAACGATATGCTGGCTGGAATGGCGGGCGGCTCAACTTGTCATCAATCAATCCTATCAGCTGCGGACTTGGCTGGAAGGGAGGAGCTTGGTACATGGGATGATGGAGATTCCATCAGTCCATTGACGCGCGAAAGGAAGAGAGCTGCGAGCAGAGAGACCAGCAGCGAGAGTCCGCCCAAACGGACTCTAACACTGCGAGGTCTTTAGATGTCAAAGCGTTTGTTCCCTCGGGATGAATAGGTAGATGGGCGGAGCGAACTACATTACTATCCTACGACCCTTCCGTACACCTAATGAGAAATGCGGCATATTCATGAGAATTAATTCCAATTGTGTGATATTGTGTCAAAGCTCTTCAGGAGCATCTCCATGGCAGGCAAGGTTCATCATACTCTCATGCTTGGTAATATTAGCATATTAGTTCTTGAAATGTAAACAATGTCTCAATGCAAGCGAGATCATTCCAACTCTCACGACCGATAGTCCTAGCGTGCCGCCACCAGAGGTGTGGAAAGCATCCCAATGGTTGGCAAAGCTACATTTACTTATGAGGTCGATAGCACAAGCATACGTGTTGCTGAGGTGCGAAAAGCATCTCAATAGCAGGGAAGGCGAGACATCCTCGTACGGTCGATGTTCTCGGCGTACTAGCTCCTGGGATGGGAAAAGCATCTCGATGGCAAATGGAGTCACGTCTACTCACAGGGTGGATATTAATAGCGTACTGGCTTATGAAATGCGTAAAGTATCTCAATGGCACGCCGGATTAGTTTTGCTTATATGTTTGATCGTACTTGCGTGATTTCGCCTGAGATGTGAAGAGCATCTCTCAATGGCAGACAAGGCTGATCCTTTATCTATGTTTGCTGACACTAGCGCACTAAACTCTGAGATGCGAACTGTGTCTCTATGGCAGAGAAGACCATGATTTTGACCGTGGTTGGTGGTACTAGCGTGTGAGGAAGTCCTTCACCGCTTTCCGATACTCACTTTGACAGGAACTGCTCAGGATACATTTGCGGGAGTTACAGGATTTGTGGCACAGTTCGCCGCATCGCTTTGCGTCTCCGCTGAGTCGTCCTTTGACGCGGTGTTCATGTTTCGAATGCTGGCCAGTCGTACAAATAAAGTTGCAAGATTGTAACACAACAGGATAGCCCGCAGGCGAAACGACTCTCGAATCGTGCGAGCGGCTGATCTGGCCAAAAGACAAAAAGAACGACAGCCGGGTAGAGATATTGCAACGGCAAAGCTAATGCACGTCGATATTGAGGCACAGCTTCACGGCGTTGTTGGTACGCTCCGCACAAGCACGCACACACGGAGGCACCGTGAGGCGTCGGGCGTCGTCACAAAGCACCAGAAGGGTCTCCTGTGCACACACAAGCGGCATGCAATTAATTACACCTGTACCACCATCTGCATGGCCAAAGACACATGTCGGCTTGCATATTTGCACGAGCGCAATAGTGAAGACGGGATCTTGCAGCGCTTGCAGCCATTTCGAGTATGTATGTAGCAGGCTAAATGCTTCCGCCAAGCAGGATATCAAGCATCTGGATTTCCAATGGCTAGGGCAGAACCAAGGGCCGCCTTGAAGTCGTTTCCGGTGGCGTCTTGCTCACGCGAAACACAGCACCGCCAGGTATAATTTAATCGTTTCGAGACGAAGATGGCGCTCCTTCAGAGAGCGGGGAACGTGAGGGGGCAAGGATGGCACTTACAGGTTACATGCAGGCCATCTACTGTATATGAGTTGAGAGGTCGCGGCACCTTTTCCAACGGCTTTTACGCATAATGTCGTGCTGGCTCCCTATCTACCAGCCAATATACCCCAGCAGCGATATTTCACTATCGTTATGACCTTTGCCGTTCAACTCACTAGACCCGCGGCAATCTAACCGGAGTCCGGAGCTGCTCCACAACATCGTTGAACGCTGACCGCTAAGAGGCTCCCACACGCCAAAACTGGGTCCCCTTGGTCTCTGCCAGCCCTCAGTGCCGGGCGAGCCCCTGCCCCGCTGTGGTGCAAGTGTGAAGAAAGCTCGAGCCTGAGAAAGGGAGGGGTGGGAGGAAATTGGAAAAATGGCTGAGGCCATAATGCTTGGTGGGTGGGGAGGTTCCAGCAGCATCGTCGCCCAGGAGCGTTTGATAATTCAGCAGCGTGTCCAACAGCGGCTGCGAGAGAAGCAGCTTGCACGAGAGTTTGAAGCCGAGCAAAGTGACTGGCTGGAACAGAGTGTCTACCGGACCGCAACTAAGGGCAGCACCGACACTACGGCTTCGGTGACGAGCGAAGTCTCACGTGCATCCACAGAAAGCGCAACCAGCTATTACTTCAGCAGCAATAGCGGCCACGATCACAGTCACGACAATACCAGTGCCAGGCGCAGGGGAGATGTCGCAGGGCAGGTACCGGCGCTTCAATCCAATATGATGCAGACTCCTCGCACCGTCTCCAACAGCACCGCACCCGCCAACGCCATGATGAATTCCATTTCCAGCGCCAGCACAGGGTCATCGACCCAATTACCATCGCAGCCGCAATCGCAGCAAGACTCGAATGCAGATTTACTCCGCGATCCTTACGAACTTCGGCATGGCAGGCGGTATTTACGGGAACTCGCCTATCCTCTGCCCGTGGACCTGCCGGAAATTCAGAGGCAGAATTTACGCACACTGCTTGGATGCGCGGTCTTCGGTCGCGCAGTTTGCGCACCAAAAGTGACGAAGAAAGTACCGCAGAAGGTGCTTGAAGTCGGCTGTGGCAGTGCCTACTGGTCGGCACGGTGTCACGAGTATTTTTCTTCGCTGGGCCACCACAACGTGTCTTTCACAGGGCTGGACGTGGCGCCCCTTGCACCAGATCTCAAGAAGCAGGGCGTGAACTGGACGTTCGTACAGCACGACATAAGACGAAACCCTTGGCCTTTCGATGATGAGTCCTTCGATTTTATCATGCTCAAAGATTTGGGTCTGGTCGTGCCTCTAGGCAGCGCATACCAGCATTTTCTTGACCAATGTATACGCTTGCTACAAATCGGCGGCACACTGGAGATATGGGAATCGGATCATGTCCTCCGCTCATTACTACCTCATCCCGCTCCACCGCCCAATGTCAAACAGCGCAGCGACCACGAGATGGCCGTTTCAACCGGCACTTTCCTCATAGGGCCGGGCACGCCTTTCGCACCAGCGCAAAACAAATACCTCACACATGCTAACACTTGGATCAGCGAAGCCCTGGATCGCCGGAAACTCCCACCCATGCCCTGCGCTCGTGTCGCCAATATTCTCTACCAGGAGCCAGAGTCCCTCAGCGAAGTCGGCATCCGGCGTGTTGCAATCCCCTTGGGCGAATTACGCTGGGAGCGAGATAGAGGCAAGCCAGGCCAAGGAGACGAGGGCTCGCCGAACGGAACCGGCAAGGGCAAGGAACGCGAGCGCAACATGTCGCCAGACCAGGTTGCGCTGAGGCAGACTGCACTTTTGAGTGTAGTGCAGATGATCGAGAGCTTGGAGCCGTTGTTGAAAGAGGTCAGCGGCAAGAACTCGGAGGAATGGGGCCACTGGTGGGCTTCGATGATGGCAGATTTAATGGATCCTACACGGGGCGCGATCAGTGGCGAGTGTCTTGAGATGGGCGCCTGGTGGGCGACAAGAGTTGACGAGGATTGAAAGCGCAGCGTAGGCGTTTTTGGGAGTTCAGCGTATGGACTCACGATGGCTGGTAGCGCTGTTTCAACGCACGATACCGCTTGAGGTAATATCTGGGTGCGGGCGTGTGGTGTTAGTGCATCCTGGTGAAAGGCACATGCTTGATTGTTTTGGCTGAGGGTGTTTGCTATGTGTACTTACAACGCTTCGATTTCTGTACACATGTTAGTATCAGCCGTTCGAATGGGCAGTAATCTCACAATGTTTCAACATACCTTTCGTCACGTATTCGGCTTGCTCGATGCCTTTGCGAATCTCGCCTTCGTCTTGAATGTGTGCTTTGGCGGAGAAGGCTTTGTGGAGGCGTGGACGGAAGTAGTCGTAGCCTAGTGGGTATTCACGGCCCATGTAGAGGAGTTCTGAAGAGGAATTGTTAGGCGTATTTGTAGGTTTTCATCGTGGAAAAAGACGGACGTTTGTATACACGGATGACTTCGTAGCGGAGGGGATTTGTGGGTGCCATGGTTTGCGATGAGCTCGAGGATACCGCTCGGGAATTCGAAGGGCAGATAGATGCAGTAGAAAACCAGGTCGATGGCCGGAGATTCTGGTTTCGTGTATTATGACTTAAGTTGATGGCACTCGAGGATCTCCGAGTGCTGACATCGAAGCTAATCATCGTTTGGCGCGCTCGTCACTCGCAATCTGCCTCGGCAAACGATCGTCTCGAACTTGCGGAAGCCACCAAGGTGCTTCCTCACCCAGAAGGACCATTGCGCATTGCATACATTGCAGTCATGTTCCTCGCCGCGCGCAGAACATCTGCTCGTCGTTCGCAACCTTGCCATGTCATCACTTCATTCCGTTGCTATCAGTCCACCGCGTCCGCGGCCAACACACAACTAAGCCCACGATGGCTGTCCGACGTCAAGACCCGAGTGGGAGCCTGCATCACCTTCGGCCTCACTCCTCCCCAGATGGCTCTTGCCGGCTCAATCCTGGAAGAAATCGCCAGCGACTGGCGTGAGCTCGTAGCAGGCAGCGAAGGCTACCTCACGTCTCCCACCCGATGCAGCTTGCACCGATGGCCAGTCGCATGGGGGGAACAGGACTCAATGGTACGCTTCTTCTCTGAACACGCAGCGTGTTCTGCTCGCAGGAGAGTACTGCGTTGACAATGAAGCTAAGGCATCGTTTGGGTGATTTAAGGGCCACGTCAACAACGTTACGTACAACCGCTACGCCGAGTCCGGGCGCGTTAGCTGGGTGCAGAACTATGCCAGACACATCGATCCGGAGCATAAGAGCACTTGGGAAAATTTGGCTACGCCGAAGGGAGAGCTGGGCATGATTTTGAGGAAGATTACGACGGAGTTTAAATTGTGAGTTCTGGCACGCACTTTGAGGAGGCATCTGGTGAAATTGGAATTCTAGCTGACGGCTTGATTTTACGAAGTCCGATGGTTTTCCCAGACCATATCTCCGTTTACCACAAGCTTTCAACCGCGCCTGGCGAGACGGATGCGCTCTTGCTGGATGTCATCATTCTTTCAGAGTTGCATCAGCGACCGGCTGCTAGGATCTATGAGGACTGCGCGCTTTACGACTACCGGATAGGAAAGAAGGCGGCGATGCCTCATTGGATGACAAAGGTTTTCGAAGAGACTTGGAGGCTGCAGGAGGAGGCAAAGACTGTGAACAGCAAGAGAGTATGGGGCCTGTTGGATCGGGTGAGGTTACTGGAGACAGAGAGTTGGGACCGTGAGGGCGCTGTTGAGGACATGGGCGGTGGAAGGTAGTTTTTCGATTTGGCTGAGGAAAACAGACCTGATCTGGATGCTGGATTCTTTGGCATGTTCATGCCATGCGGCTTTCATGATTGTGTTACTATGGTACGTGCGCTGCTCGAACATAAATGTAAGGCTCTGTATATTACACTTTTGCTCTCTGGCGTGTCGCTGCTCTGCGACCAGGAGTGGGAGGCGCGAAGAACGAAGACGCTGTAAATACAAGCTTACTTCAATGTCACATCTTCAGATCGCTCGCGCGCGCTTAAACACATCGAGGTTAAACTATCAAGTGTTACCGAGTCCCTGATACCAGACCACATGTTCTTCAATTTCTTACATGCGCATGTGGTTGATCGGCATGTCAATACGCTGTATTGCACTAAGTATGCATTACAAGAGGACGACGCGCAACACACATCATTATTGTTACAAAGGCCATGGTCACAGGTTCATGCCAGCCTGCAGTCTTATCACGACAAATTACAACTGCCTACTTGAGATAGTTTGTACACCATCAACGGCGCTACGAGCATGGGCAGCCCATGTGTTCGCACTCAGCCAAGAAGCTAAGCTTGCGGCATCGGCAATCGTTGGACAGCAATCCTCTCCATGTCACGCGGTACCGACCGCTAAAACATGACACTCCCATGGTTGTTGCTGCACGCAATATCGAAAATGGGTATGACGTGTCACGGTCCCCGCCCGAATACATCACTTGACCAGTTTGACTTTGCTTGAGGGAAAGCCAATCAGATTGCGATGAGTATAGCGGCGACCACTGTCAGTATATCCGGACATGGAGTCGGTCTTGAAACAAGACTTCTGGCAACGCCAATTACACGTAGTAAACGGTGTCGACTTTTCGAAACCATATGCCGGTCATAAGACCAAATGTTATACAACAACTTCGTGGCCTCGGCAGTACACCGCCACCAAGCACAACAAGAGGCACAAGCGCTGATCATACCTTCGGCATCGGCAACTGCTCGGAGGTAGCAAGACCAAGTCTTCTCTGTTTCAGCCCCTCGATCTGGGGAAGAATCAGGGCAGAGAGGCGAAGGATCGATCCACATCGCCAGCCAGCCTTTCAATTGGGTTGGGTTGCTTGCAGGAGGAGTCGAGTCTATTTCGAAGGGCTGTATTCTACATGCCTATGGCTTGCAACTCCTGGTCGCTAATAATGCGTGATATGGAAACAGCCCCTGTCAACGGAGACAAGGAGTGTCGGCTACAGCGCCCGTTGTCTCTCTTTGAATCTATACATCATGTAGTCATAATAATTTGCAACAAGCGTCGGTCCGGCGCGGTGATTAACGCCCGCCCCGATCGACGCAGCCGTAGCAGCCACTGTGCAGGGGGAAATCGAGTGCTGCGAAGATAGTCACCGATAGCGGTGGAGGAAAGGCGTGCTATGCAGTGTAGGTGCTGGTCAGTAAGAAGAGATGGTCTGGCAGTGGTGGAAAATGACATTCTTGCGGCCACGGCTAGAATGATCTGGCTAGGATCCTGCTCTGTTTTTGTCGTCACATCCCTAAGTCTGCTAGCTCTTATTAGTCAGAAGAAAAGTAGAAAACCTATGCACTGGCGGTCCGCCAAAGCTTGATGCTGCCGCCGTCTAAACGTCCGTACTCAGGCAAACTGAGGCTGGCGATTCTGTTTCCGCGCTGCTCGTCTTGCCTTGTGCGACCAGACGCCGGGCGTGAACTTCAATTCCACCCATCGCTCTATCCACCACCTACACCACCGCCACCACCACCACCTCTCCTCCGCTCCGCCCAACGCCCTATTCCTCGGCAAACCACGTCGCCGCTTGCCCTGCTCTTCTAATCCCGTCTGGCTCGCCGTCTGCGCCAGACGAGCCGGGAGGGACCGATTGCGCGCCCAGCTTGCCTATGCCTCCCAAAGGCAAGCTCTCCAAGAACGCACCCAACTCGCACGATAGGAGGCACGACCACGGACTCGCCGCGCCCGGCAAACGTGTCACCAAGCAGCGCTCCAACACCCAGCTGAGCGCGCAGCCCAATGGTGTCTCGTTCCTGCCCGCGTCGACCACCACCGCTGCTGTAACGCCAGACTCGCCCGCCGACTCCATCGACCCTCTGGCCTCGCACCCTACTGGCAAAAATCATGCTGCGCCCGTCCACGCCGCGCATCACCGAGACAGGACTGCTTCTGACGCTTCGTTCGAGGAGGTGGTAAGCCCGTGCGGCGACATGGCCGACAATCAGCACGACTATGCTCCCCATGCGGATGCCCAGTCGTCTGCCAACAAGTCGACCTCGCCGCCCGCCGGCAGCACCCTCGCCATCGTATCCACCATCTTGACCTACTACCCACTGCGCGATGCCATTTCTATCCTCATTCTTCTCCTCTCGCTTCCGCCCACCCTGGTTCTCATCATTCAAACTCTCTTCGCGTCCTTAACCTTCGTTCCGCCCACCGCCGGCATCTCTCTTTCCACTCTTCCCAATGTCAAAGACATGTTCAACGCATCCAGCCTCGGCTATCCGGCTCTGGCGACTATACTGCTCGTGGATCTCATTTTCTATCTGTGCTGGCTACCCGTCTGGAAACCCATGCAGAGCATGTTCTTGGATCTATCACAAACAGTCATTGCGGTGTCTTTGAGCGGAGCAGCCTCGAGCAGCGGCGGGCCCACGTACAGCATTTTGACGTGCAGCACCGTCGTTTGCGTGGTGCACGTGCTCCGGTACAAAGCCATACATCTCACCGCTCTTGATTATCTTCGCTCTGTTTTACACAGGATGGATCTTGGCTTTGACGTCAACGTTCCTTCTGCTGCGTCTTCATTTCTATTTTCTTCCCCGTCTCAGCACGGCTGGCTCTATACCACCGTGCGGACGATGCTTGGTATTCACATTGTTTCGCAAGGAGTCACCACTTGCATCCGCCGCTCTCTTGCGAGCGCCAACGAAAGAAGCTCCAACACAACCTCCGTCAGATCAGATCCCGAAGCGACTGCTGGCGTCGACACGACCCCTCGAAGCTACTCCGCCGATGACCTCAAGCATCCTCCACAGTCATCGAATGGCGACGGGCGTCCACCTGGACCCACGCCCGCACACCGCGAGAGTAAAGTGCGAGAATCTAGCAATAAGAAGAAGCGGAAACAGGCAAATCAAGTGAGGAGTCAACAACCGCTTTGGGCTGCTATTGCTAGTACAAAAGTTACTTTCGTTAAGGAGATGGAGCAAAGAGACGCGGCCGACGATGCAAAGGAGGCTGCTTCTATGGATAATGACACAAACGACACATACTCAAGTTCTGCAACTAATGCGACCGACCGTATCTGGACCTGCGAAGTACGCGACACCGAAATCAGGTTTGGTGTCGAGCTGACTTCTCAATCCGCATCCGAGAACATCAAGGCCGCCAGTGATATTTCATCCATCAGCGCCGGCATCGACAAATCTAAGCCGTTCTACATCCGAGTGAACGGTGCAGCTTGGAGCTCTACAAGGATTATTTCTAGCGCTTCCAAGAACGATTCGACTGGCAAATGGTGGGGTGGGGAGATCTTTGGCCTAGCGCCGCTGAGCAGCTACCACTGCGAAGTCATTGGTATTGGTAGCCAGCGTGTCCTATGCTCTGCCAACTTGATTACTCTTCCTGCACCTACAGCTGAGCAGGCCGCCAGTGCACCCGTTCAACCTCAACACCAGGCTCTGCGACCATCCTCTCCCATCACTACTCTTAGGCAATCAATCCAGCAAGCAGAATCGAAGCTTGCCGATGCCAGGAACAAGTTCAAGAAAAGCAAAAAGGATCAACGCACGGCTCACGCGGACGTGAAGCGCGAGATCAATTTGCTGAAAGGTAAAGTCGATGGCTCCGCGATGGACGACAAGCAGATTCGCAGGCAGGCTCAGATCACCCAGCACAAGAACACCGCGGAAGAAGCCACTACCGAACTCAAGGCTCAAATCGAGGCTCTTGGAGAAATTCCGGCTGCTGACGCTTCTGCTGCCGAGAGCAAGCGTCGTGCATGGAAATCTGCTTTCGACGCGCGTAACGCTGCTAATCAGGATCTTGAGGCAGTCAAAGCTGAGGCTGACCGTGTGGCGAGGGATATCAAGTCTGACATCTCTGCCACTGTCTCGAAGCGTGAGAAGCTCGCACTGCGCCACCAACAGCGAACCGAGGAACTCGAGCAAGCCATTGCCAAGCAACAAGCCGATCAGTCTGCTAGATACCGACACGAGACTGAGCGCGCGAATAGACGGCAAGAGAATGAACGTACAGAGGCCCAGCTTCAGTACCACGTTGGTGCAATGCAGGCGGAGATCGAAACTCTTGGCCAGAAGGCGATGGAAGCATATCACCAGGCTACCGCTCTTCAAAGCTACGGTACGGGTGTGCCTCCCGGATTCATGGGTGTTTCGTCTCCGCCGACGCCTGATAACCAGATGCCCAACGCAAATGGTACCCTCAGCCCGAACAACGGTTTCGCTGCCTACAACTCGATGCAGTACGTCAATGGTTTCCAGCCTGTTCCTGCTCCACGCGGCCGCAGCTCCTCAATGCTCAGTCAGTACTCCGGCTTCACCGACAACGGGGAAGACTACGTCTTCGAGCCGCGCCAGCAACACACGTGGCCGATGCAAGGCAATGCTGTCGTTGGGGCTGCTGTGATCGACGAGCGCAACTTGAGCGAAGGTTCTGGTTCTGGCACGAATGGCAGTACCGCATCGAACAGCCCAAGGCCTTCTGCCACTGCCAAGCCGTTCATTCCTGCCGATGCGGCTGCGAAACCTTTCATTCCTGCTGCCTCACGGACGAGTCTTGGAACTGCGGGCAAGAAAAATGCGGGTGCGGTTGGTTCGGGAGGGAAGTAAATAGCTTCAGGTCGACTCGGTTGTTAAAAATGTGGACTTTTGTTTATGTGATT
Organism: Melanodothis sp. VS III C KN 2; assembly: GCA_019775565.1. Lineage (NCBI taxonomy): Eukaryota > Fungi > Ascomycota > Dothideomycetes > Cladosporiales > Cladosporiaceae > Melanodothis > Melanodothis sp. VS III C KN 2. Next base: position 424,749 of record JACWFM010000006.1, read on the forward strand.
ATGTTCTGATGTACCGCCGCCCCACCTTCTCACTCCTCTGACGTTCTACATGTGGTATTCGTCGTCGTTTTTTTGCCACGCATTCTCAGCCAATGAGTATGGAAACGTGCCCCATTTCATCAACTCACGACAAAAGCATCCTCCTACGTCATTGTAGTTGTCAGCGCCACGTTGGTCTCAATTGGGCATTTCCTGGATTTTTGGGACCCTGCGAGCCTTGATGAGTCTGGGAGGCGGCGGCGGAGCGCACTAGTTTGTTCCCCACCAGACTGCCCGCTCGTGCCCGCTACTAGTTACACGTACTCGTGAACTTGTCTCCGTCCTAATTAGATTAAATCGTCCCTCTGCCCTATCCTGCTCGGTCTTTCTTCACCGACAAGTCTTAGGAAACGAGACTATTGACAATTTTTCTTGTGCACACAGGGGGAATAATATATACCTTCACTCTCGACTCTCCTCCACTCCACCACCACACAACGGTTTACCCGCCGCCATTTCCCAACGTAAACAACAATCCCCCTCCTCCTCCGCAACAATGGCCGCCAACCCTCAGATCGAGCTCGACCCCAAGTACGACTCGCACCTCGACTTCCCGACTACCGCGCCTGTCGCCCAGTCTGGTCATCCCGGCCACACCACCAAAGAGCAGGATGCTGCTGTGCACCAGCTCCGTGCGATGCTCGAGGCCGCGGGGTACAAGGAGAGGCTGGACACTCTTACTATGCTGAGGTTCTTGAGGGCGAGGAAGTTCCAGGTTGAGTTGAGCAAGCAGATGTGAGTTGTAATTGTTCTTTGGTGTTGGGCGTGGGAAGGATACACTGGGGAATGATGGGGATGTGCGAAGGGAGAGATGGGTGGCGGTGACAAGGCGGAAGAGCGGGTGTTGAAGAGAAGATATGGACCCAAACGGAGCGAATACATGAAAGATGCGAACACTGACAAGCGATGGAACAGGTTCATAGACAGCGAGAAGTGGCGCTCTACCTTCGGCGGCGGCCTCGACAACCTGGTCCCCAACTTCGATTACAAGGAGAAGCCCGAGGTCTTCGCCTACTACCCTCAGTACTACCACAAGACCGACAAGGACGGCAGGCCTCTGTACATTGAGCAGCTCGGCAAGATCAACCTCGACGCCATGCGCAAGATCACCACCGACGAGCGCATGCTGTCCAACCTCGTTGTCGAGTACGAGAAGATGGCCGACCCTCGCCTCCCCGCCTGCTCCCGCAAGTCCGGCCACCTCCTCGAGACCTCATGCTCGATCATGGACCTCAAGGGCGTCGGCATCGGCATGATGAGCAGCGCCTACGGATACCTCCAGCAGGCCTCGGCCATCTCTCAGAACTACTACCCCGAGAGACTGGGCAAGCTTTACGTCATCAACGCGCCCTGGGGCTTCTCGGGCGCTTTCAGCGTCGTCAAGAAGTTCCTCGACCCCGTCACTGTCGCCAAGATCCACGTTTTGGGCAGCAACTACCAGAAGGAGCTTCTTGCGCAGATCCCCAAGGAGAACCTCCCTAAGCAGTTCGGCGGCGAGTGCACTTGCCCTGGTGGCTGCGAGCTGAGCGACGAAGGTCCTTGTAAGTGGAGACAAACACAATCACTAGATATGCGAGCAGATACTAACTGCTTGAAACAGGGCAAGATCCCCAGTGGGCCAAGGCCCCGGCCTGGGCAAAGAAGAACGACAACACCATCCCTGCCACTGAGAGCCACGTTGGCGAAGGTCAGCCCGCACCCGCAGCACCCGTTGCCGAGCAGCCTGCTGGTCAGACCGTCCCTGCGCCCGCCGCTGTTCCTCAGTAGAAGGGGAAGCGCTGGTCTTGTGATTTCGGTTGTTTAAAAACATGATTTGGGTCTTTTGCATGGCGGACCGGTGGGTCCCGGTGAATTAGTGTTGAGAGAGCGGCCATGGCAAAGGCGTGTGGGTGTAGACTGACTGAGCTTTTTTTGTTTGACGATGAGTACTTTTACTTATTACCGCTTTTTACTATTAAAATTGCTACTACTATCACCTCATAGATATCTTCGCGCGTGGTGACTGTGGAAGACGCTATTTGCGGTGGGAAAAAAGTCAGTCTCAACTTCAGTGCATAAGGTATAGTTGTTCAGCTACTCGATTTGGACAGGCGAGATCGGCTTGCACGTGAAGAGCTCCTTCCTCTCGAAAGCATCGCTCACCACAGTCGCGCTTCCTCCAAGTTGATGCCGGACATCGCACTCGTCTGCACTATACCTTCTTCTTATCATGCCGTCCACGGCGTATTTCTCATCGATGGCAACTGCTACTCGCTCACTGTTTACATCCACCACAACCTCTTCGCTTCATCCGTCTCCTCGCACTGCCATCACCCGCTCTTCTTCACTACTCTCTTCAGCGCATTGCTGTCCTTGTCATATTGGCACCGTTGGAAAGCTGTCCAGTACTTCTACCTTTCTCTTCTTACTCGTTTGTCTCTCGCTACCGCCGCCTTCAGACCGCCGTCTGCTCTGCACCAGACCGACATCTGCTCGCTCACAGATCAACTCCTGCTCGCTGACATTCGCATTCGCTCGCTAATCAACACGCCCTGAAAGGCGGCACAATGCCTTTCACCGACCCCGTTTCCAGCATCAGTGGCCGCAACAGCAGAGCTAGCAATGTCTCTGCGGCAACTGGTGCTTCTCGCTCGGTCCGCTCGCCGCCGCCGATGGGTGCAGGCGTCGACATGCTGGCTAATGCTGGTGTTCTGAGCATGCTCAAGACCTCAACCGACACTGGTGACATTGGAGCGCTGTCTTTCAACAGCTCTCGACTTCCAAGCATGCCGTACCGTTCTGGCCAGCGTCGACAGCAACCTTCCAGGACCTCTGGCTCTTCTCATCCGTACCACGGTAATTCCGCTTCGCACAATTACGCTGCCTCTGTCACCTCAAGGGTCAGCTCTGCAACCCGCGACTGGGAGACTGGCTCCAATGGCCGCCGCGGCTCGATGACAAGCATGCAGACGATGCCAACGTTCGTGTCTGACACGCAGGCATCTGGTATGAGCCACCCGGGTCGACCGATGGGCCTTGGGCCAATTCCGTCTTCAGACAACCGCCGAGACAGCCGCTCCTACTCTTTGACCAACGCCGTTCCATCCAGCCAGTTGCCCCGTCACAGATCAGCTACCAGTCTCAAGAGCCAGGGTCATGAACCAAGGCGATACAATGGGCCACCTGCGCCTATGCCAGAGATCCGGCCACCGTACATCTATCCCACTCGACTCAAGCGTCCGGGATACCGATCCCCTTCGCCGGCTTTGAGTGATGGATATGCGCAGGCTCCACTACCACCCATGCCTCAGCAGCATATGCATCGTCGCCAACAACCTCATGCTGGGAGCATGCCTCGACCGCCAATGCCGACGGACCACAGCGACTACGGCCAAGGCTATCCTGCGGATTCTGCTCACTTGAACGTGCCGCCGCCGTCGCGTGCCATGTCAGTGTCCCCTATCTCGGACTACGAGCAGATGCCTCTGCAGCAACCTCAGTACAACTACCGTCCAGGCCCGTCGAAGCAGTCTCCTCCCATACCCATGCAGTATTCTGCTCAACGTCCACCCGTCCCGCCAGTGCCTCAGCAGCATCTACATCAATATCAGCATCAGCAAATGTATGGCCCACAACGTCCAGTATACCCTCCGAACTCGTACCCGATGCAGCCGCAACACCGTCGTGGACCTCCGCCTAACCCGAATGTTGGACCAGCCGCTCACCATATCTTCCACAACGCTGCACGTCTCGCGAGACAACTGCCGCAGCGCACTGACACTCCAGTGACTGAAATGGGTGTTCCGTCGTCTGATCCACCATCTTCGGGCACTGCGCCAACGACATCGAGCCCGCCGACTCCCAAAGACCAGTCAACTATTCACGTTACAGTCGATCCTGCCTTCATCGATCCGACTCTCACAGATCTGCCAGAGTCAACCAGCGACCCTGTCATACCTGCCAAGTACTTCGACTACATTGATGGCTTGGAGAAAGCAGCCGAGGATTCTGAGATCGAAGTACACCATCCGTCTGTCCCTCCGTCTGGATTCGTTAAACGCGTCAAAGCCATGCTGGAATCCAGGGCAGCCGCTGACGCCGCTGCGCAACGAGATGCTGAACGCGAATATGAGTACGGACAGCCTGAGCGTCAGAACGAAATTTACGAGTTGTCTGCTGTAGAGTCTCCCCGCGTCACTACCATTGAGGAGTTCAAAGCGCCAGTCGAACTTCCTGCATCTCCGGTGCTCATCGCTGAGATGTCGGCTTCACCTGTGAAGTCGATGCGTAGGCTGACAAGAGATCTGGTCAAGGCTGAGCTGGCACCTTCGACTACCGAGATCGAACCAAGCAGCAGGGTCGTCATTGTCGACACGCCTTCGCCACTCAAGCCAAGCGAGATCGTCTGTCCAGAGGGACATGAAAACTTCGAGCCAAGCGATCTGAACGAAGAACCGGCGGAAGAGGACACGCCACTCCCATCCTCGCCGCCTGAAATTAAGCACAAAGGTTCGGTCACTGAGTCTGTTGCATCGACTGGCGGTCAGTCCAAGGTCTCTGGCATCGACTTCGCAGTCCACTTCTCGCCGCCGTCGGAAACGGAAGCTACTGCTACTGACCTGGGCGAGACCGAGACAGAGTCCCGCGATCCTTTCGTCTTGGATGCCGATACAATTACAGCGCAGCACAAGGAGGGTAAAGAATATTACCATAATGCTGACTCGGATGATCTCCCTCCGGAACCCGTCAGCCCTTTGCTGCCTGGCGAGACTGTCGACAGATTCTCTGCGGTCAGCCCGGTTCAAGAGGAGACCGTTGGCATTGACGAGACCATCATGGGTTTGACCAACCGCTCTTCGCCGAGCGACAACAGGTCGAAGCGTATTTATCACAAGGCTCACTCTGACGAGCTTCAGCCTCCACCCGCACCTAGGACACCCCGAACCTACTCGAAGTCTGTACATCTTCCGCAACCGACAGGCACTCCAACAGAATCCAACTCCAGCAACCGACTGTCGTTGCCAGCTGATCTCAGCCAGATCGGTGATACTACAATCAACACGACCATGGACGCCATGACTGATGTTGCTGTGCGCTTCTCCTTGCCTCAAAGCACGGTGACTATGGGCAAACCTCAGATTGTCCAGATCGCGAGCAGCACCCCGCCAAAGGAAGATCACGCACGGCTCAAGTCTGCGATGCATGTTCCGGAAAGGCAGCGTCGCCATGGCTCGGTGACGTTCGAGGATGAAGCTGCTCCCTTCAAAGTCAACAAGAAGACCGAACAACATCGCCAGAGCCTGTCTCTCGGAGCGATCGCCTTGCGTAACCGACCTCAGCCTACCAGAGGACCCTCGCCATTCGAAGAGCAGTCCGATTCTGAGCGTGGGTCGCGAGAGAGTACGACTGACTTGCGCTTCTCTGGTATCAACTTCATTCGGAACAAGTATCCCAGCACGCATCTGCCTGGCCTGAAGGAAGAGTCCTCTGAGGATATGAGCGTCACCACCCACAGACAGTCCACAGACATCGCGCACGGCTTACAGTTCCAGCTCCCAGCCCGCATCGCGGCTGTCAAAGCCATGCAAGAACGTCGTCAACAGGAGCTCCAGGACAAGAACAAGTCGCGTGAGAATCGTCACCGTCAGCATCCCGAAGCTGGTCGTCCGCTCGCTGAGACCAGAGATCTGCCGTCGCTGAATTTCAGCCGTATGGATCTGATTGACAAGCTCAACGATGCTCTTCAGGTCCGCTCAACGAAGGCCACGGAAGTTATCGGCCGGAGCGATCTTCCAATGATCTACCATCCCTCACCGCAACGACCTCAGTCCACCGACCCGACGCTTTGGGACCGCTACACAAGCTTCTTCAACAAGCCTGAAGACTTCCCTGCTGAAGTTGAAGAAGTAGACGAATCCAGCGACGATGAGACTGGAGAGGTTGCTGAAGGCGGTGGAACGGAGTCCAACCGCGACAGCAAGGCAGTCAGTGAGTCTGAGTCAACCAGGCGTCCCCTGTCTCCAGAGGAGAGGATGCTCAATGTCGCTACGCAAGTTAATCGTCTCTCCATTCCTTCGGTCAATGGACTGAGCGAGCGCCTCTCTGAACTGCTACCATGCTTGAGAGACCTGAATCTTGACACCGTTCTCGCAAATGACCGAATCGCTCATACCTTGGACGACATCCATCAGCTCGGCCAAGTCCATTCCGCTCGCCCAGGCACAGTGATGTCAACTCGTACATCTGCTGGGTTTCGCACACTTGCTGAGCGTGCCGAAGAGTTTGTCAAGAATGGCACACACGACTCTGTCGTACCGCGCAGGGCCTTGGGCCTCGACAAAGAACTGCCGCCACTGCCAACGTCACTTTCTCTCGACAAGGTGTCAGGCCTGCCATCCGCTGATGGTAAATCGTCATATCTTTCTGGCTCCATCTCTGCGCCTTCTGATATCACTAACTTGCTGGAACGGCCGGCCTCTGCTGTCCTTCGAAATAAGTCGCCACTGACCGAAGAAGAAGTGCGCAACTTGTTGCCGCCTGAGATGAATCCGATCGCTCGTGGTTCGAAGCGATCCCTAGTCGTTTCTTCGCTGAGTAGCCGGCCCTGGAATCTGGATGAGAACTACCCGTGGGCACGCAGCAACCTTCACATCGATCTCACGGCACCGGATCAAGTTCATCATCGCGACGGTCTAGCTGCAGAAGTCGCTCGACACCGTGGAACTAGGTCACTTGACTGCACTCTTACTGGAGACCGTCTGGGTAACACTACCTCTGGCATCGACATCGGCTCCATTGTTTCCGACTTGGATCCAACCGCATCCCTCACGACGCTACAGCTTACAGGCGTCTCTACACAGCATACACGCAAGCATTCGAAACGTTCTATGCTGGGCTCCCTGAAGCTCAAGATGGGTCTTGGTCACAGCCATCACGAAGATACAACAAAGAGCCTCCCCACTTCGCCTGGTCTTCGCTCGATTGAAGAACCCACCCACAACCCGGGAGATCGCTACCCGACCACTGCTTTGACGCCTCCTGTCGGTTTCAACCTGGATGAAGTCCGCTCTTACTTCTCGGACGACAGTGCTGAGAGCAACAAAGAGCGCAAGACGCCCAAGGGCCGACGCTGGACCGGTCTGAAATCCAAGAACAAGACTGCTAATCCCGATCCTACTCGCGGACAGTCTCTTGACGGTGGTCTTGATGACACCCGCCCCTACGATGCTGGGTCCATGTCGGAACGCATCGGCATCGACAGCTCGGCAGCCTACACTCTGGATGGCATCGGGATGGGCAAGACCGAATTTCGCATCAAGCGCTTCCGCGAAAAGCTGCGCTTCCTGTTTGCGAAAGGCGGCGAGCTTATCAGGTCTCTAAGTACACGCTCAAGGAGCAAGCAGTCCGCACGCGAGCGCGACGAGTGGCTGTCAGATTCATTGTACTCCGGTGTGTGACACCAAAGTCGAGTGAGTGGCTTGGTGTGTTTGACTTTTGATCCGCCGCTGACATTCTTACGTGGTTGCAGACGTTCCGCCGTTGTTTGTTTGAACGTTACACATGATGCATGATATGGTTGAGGTATTTTACAAATGGCATATGAGAGCATGTTTTGTCTTGTTGCGGTTTGGCTTGGAGGCATTTTACTTTGCGGCTTTTGCTTCATTCGTGGTTGTTTAGCTGCGAGCATCTCATGAGATGGCGACATGTCTTTGTAGCGATTGAATTTGAGTCTTGCATCGTCAATTGTGGTTCCATGTCTCATCCTGTAATTAAATTGGAGCTCATCGCATTCGTTGCTGTTGGTTTCCCGAAGCTTTCTGATGATCAGTATTGTCAACAATGTCTTTGGTCGTCGTGCCGGCCTTTCCAATGGCGAATCAAGTATGTTCATATAATCGTGCTAGTTTCATACTGATTGCTCATACGAGACCCAAGCAAGACATCTCGCAGAATGCTTCGTCAGTTTTATATGCTCATCCACTCCTGAGCAGCGCGAGACGATCTCCTGCCTTGACTACTTCGCCTGGCTGTACGAGCACGCGTTCCACCTTTGCCTCCGACCAGTCTGGCGGTACATCCACGTTTATCTCCATCTTCATGGCTTCGAGGATGGCAACCGTCTGACCCGCGGTGACAGTTTGACCGGCTTCCACCAGAACTTTCCAGACGTTTGACGCCGTTGGAGCATCGATGCTGCTGATAGCGGGATCTGCACATAGAATGTCAGTATAGCTTAATTGATGTTCAAGAGGATTGGAATGCGTACCGTTCAGCATCGACTCAATAGAGCTTACGTCCACCTTGTTCTTCTCCTTCTCTTCACGCCAGCGGGCAAGAGAGTCAGCTTCCGCAGCCGTCATCTCGTCCTGTGCCTTAGCTTGTCGAGCGCGCATCTCTTTGACCTCATCCGCCGTGTCGACAAGAAGTTTGTTGTGCTCGGCCATGTCGAATTCGGCTGGCTCCCACTGCCACTCGTAAGTGCCGGCGCGGAAGCGCAGCAGCTGTGAGTCTATCTCCGCTTCGCTCACGCGCTCAAAATTGATGAGGTCGAAGTCCTGGAAGAGCCAGGGCCGCTCTGGCGAGAAGCCGGACTTATATCCGAACATATCGAAACACGGGATCGTTTGTCCGAGCATCATGTATCCACCGGGACTGTCGCTGGGGTAGATACTGAGGCAAGATCCACCCCATCCTGCTGTGCCTTCGGGCGTGAAGGTACGGGAAGGATTGGCTTTGGGAGATGACATGCGCTGTCTTGGGTCTACTGGAAGTGATACTGTGTTTCCTGAGAAGAAGCCCATGATGACTGCGATGAAGGTGCCGTTGAGGAAGTTGTGCTTCAGCTGGTCTGGGGAAAAAGCATTGTTCTTTGCGACAAAGTCAAGGTTAGAAGGCAGGTACGGTGCGTGTGGCCTTGTGGTCTCCATGTATCGCTTCGTTGCTTCGTCTTGGACTTTACTTTCAAACGAGAGTGGGAGCTTGAAGCGTCGACATGGTACCTTAATCTTGCTGAGGTCTCCGATTTGATCTTCAAGTTGTTGTAAATGTTCGACCAGCTGCTCCCGAGGTAGACTCAAACCGTCGTAGAACAGGGTCAGTGTTGTGCACCCACTTGTTGAAGCGCGCAGGTTGTCTTTCAGCCATGTCGGGGCTTCTTTGCCTCTGAGTTTGCCTTCTAAAGCTGTGGTGCGGCATCGGTGGTTGAGATTGAACTCCTCATTGCCGTACTCGATAATGAGATGGTCGTCGCCACCCTGACGATAGCGGACGAGTGGCTCGGCGCCTTGAGCCTCTCGTTGCCAGATGATCGACTTGCCGAAGTCGCCCTTTGGCGTATAGGATGTCTGCAAAGGCTTCACGCCTTCAACATTGCCTCCGTCGACAACGTACTGGATGGAGTCTAGGAACGCATTTACTCCCTTGCGGAGGTACAGAGCTTCTTCAAGTGAGACTCGCTTATACTGCAGCGTATCGCCCGCTTTCATTTGGCCCATCTTCCACCAGTCCGCACGAATGACAGTATTTGAGGAGATGAAGCCGCCAAAGTTTGGGCAGTCGTTGGGGAAAATGCAAGGATCATCTCCCGTCCAGTTCAAAGCTCCGATCGGGTAGCCGTACTCGATCAGATTGCTAGGATGCGATCCGCCTTCGCCTCCGTCTTTACGTTGCCATTTTGGCACTGGGCCAATGAGACGAATGGCACTTCGGCTTGCGTTGTGCGAGACCTTCCAATCGGTGCTGTATAGCATCTCGATGTCTTCGACTGTAAGGTAGCCTTCATCGTGTGGTCCAGGCATTGTCATTACGTCCCAGTGGTTGCCATACTGTGGTCTGAGGTGTTCGGGCACCGTCGGGTGACCAGACAGCTTGGAAGGCAGCTCTTTGACGATGCTCAGCAAGTCGCCGGGGGCAAGAGCCCGGCCCTGATAGCCTGAAATTCCCACGATTGGCGACGTCGACTTGCTGCTGAAGTACTCTGCAACATTGGGGAACCCTCCGTAAATTGCCAAGTAAGTGCGGCAGCCTGAGCCAGTCGTCTTGCCGATCTTCAAACGTTGGCCTGCTTTGATGTGCTTGCGAGTCCACATCGGGAATTGGTCACCGTCTAGAGTCGCTTCCATTGGAGCGCCTGCCAAGGCAACAATTGCTGGTGCGAGGAAGCGTAGTTCAGGTCCGCTCAATGTGATCTCCAAGCCTTCAGTTCCTCTTGAGTTGCCGACAAGCATGTTTGCAATGCTCAAAGCTATCGGATCCATTGCTCCACTGTGAGGGATGCCCTTTCCGACGGTGGGTCGACCGGGCAAGTCCTGCACCAGGGTGTATGCGCCTGGTGAGATCACATCAATGGCAGCGGGCTCGAATTTGAAGTCTTTGAGGAAGTTGGTAATAGTGCGACCAGATTTGTAGGTTTCGTCTCGCATGATTGCGGCCAAGAATTCGAGATTGGTTGGTGGTCCGCAAATTGTAGACCGAGACAGTAGCAGATCCATGCCTTTGATCGCTGCAGCCCTCGTTCGGGCGTGAAGCATTACTTTTGCGAGCAGAGGGTCGTAGCTCGGTGTGACTGTCGAGCCGGTGAAGACCCATGTATCGACTCGAGAGTTGTCGAGTCTCTCCCATTCCACTTTTTGCAGGAGGCCGGGTGATGGTGCGTAGTCGCGGACTGGGTTCTCGGCATAGACTCTTGCTTCAATAGCGACGCCTCTTGGTTTGGAAGGTTGTAAGGATTGGAGATACTGATCCGTCAACCCGCCCTTGCCAGCTAGCTGGGCATCCGCTTGCTTCAGCATCAATTCCACAAGGTCAACATCGTAGCACATTTCTGTGATACCATGCTCGACTTGCAGGCGGGTGTTCATCTCGAGGAAGAAGAAGTCACCACTGTGGTCGTCCACAAGGTATTCGACGGTGCCGGCAGAACCATATTTGATGGACTCGGCAAGACCGACAGCAGCACTTCCGAGTTTTTCTCGAAGGCCAGGGTGTGCTTCCACAAAAGGCGATGGGGCTTCCTCGATGACTTTCTGGTGTCTACGTTGGATGGAACATTCTCGCTCGCCGAAGTGGATGGCTTTTCCTTGGCCGTTGCCGAACACTTGTACTTCGATGTGGTGGCTGGCTGGGTAGTAGCGCTCAATGAAGACACCGGAGTTTTTGAAGAGAGTCTCGCCGCGAGATTTGACCATGCTGAAGCCTTTCTTGACTTCGCCAACTGTGTTACAAGTCACAAGGCCCATGCCTCCGCCGCCACCGGTTGCTTTTTCGTGTCAGTCGAATGACTTGAGATTGATTCTGCCGGCCGTGAAATAGCATACCTTTCAACATGACCGGAAAGCCAAGTCGTTCACTCTCTTGAGCTGCTTCGTCGGGACTTTCCACTAGGCCTTTGGTTCCAGGCACGATTGGCACACCTGCCTTCTCAGCAAGGTCGCGAGCGACTGAGCAATCTTGTCAGCGAAATTCATCATTGGTGAATAATTCTATGATTTTACCATGCTTGATACCAAAAGCCTGTGGGATAACATATCAGCTGTTTGCCCTTCGCTGAATGAAAGCTGATCTCACCTCTATGGCCTCAGGACTTGGTCCAACCCAGACAAGGCCTGCCTTACCAACTTCTCTTGCGAAGTCAGCATTCTCTGACAAGAAGCCATATCCTGGAATGATCGCTTGAGCATTTTCCTCTTTGGCTATCTTAATGATAGCGTCTCCATCGGTGTAAGCGGACGCATCGGGTCCGGGGAGCAATTTTGCCACATCGGCCGTGGAAACGTGTAATGAGGCGACATCTGCCCTTGTGTATACAGAGACTGTCTTAATGCCCAGTTCTTTTGCTGTCCTGATGATTCTTACCTGATTGGTATGTCAGAGAAAGAGCTAATATCACTAGTCCTGCCAATGGATGTCTTACCGCAATCTCACCGCGGTTGGCGATGAGTATTGTCTTTATGTTCTCCATTGATGAACAGTATGTGACCTGGAATGGTATTGAAAGAACATGTTATGACCAGCAGTAGATTATAAGCTACGAGGCATTTGCCGGGACAGAGATCGTCGTCGCTGTTATCCCGTAAAGGCAGTTACAACCTTCGCCCATGTTCCACCTTGATAAGGCTCCATTGCCCCGCTTCCACGATGTCCCGCACGATCACTTGACGTTTCGCTCTCCAGACATTCCGTCATCTTATCGATACTCCAATTATTCTTGTGCAACCCTCGTATAATAACCTTTCCATTGAGCCGAGCGAATTTGTTCACACTTGTTCCATCATACGACTTTAGCCTAGCTTCGTGAAGCCCAGAATTGCTAGGCTTTTAACAATACATTCCAACATGCCACCTATTTCCTCAAAAGTCAAGATCAATGTCGACCTCGGCGAGGGTTACGGCAATTTCAGAGCTGGTCCAGACGATGAACTCATCCCACTCATAGACTACGCCAATGTGGCCTGTGGCGGCCATGCTGGTGATCCTATGATCATGCACCAGACTGTGAAAGCATGCAAAGCGCACAACATCGCCATTGGGGCGCATCCAGGTCTTCCTGATATCCAGGGTTTCGGACGACGATACATCCGGTACGATCCTGAGGAGTTGACAGCGATCGTGCGGTATCAAATTGGAGCGTTGAAGGCATTCCTCGATGTCGAAGGCGTGGACCTGCACCATGTTAAGCCGCACGGCACGCTGTATGGCATGTGTTATCAGGATGTCGAGGTTTGCCGTGCGGTTTATGCTGCGGTTCCTGAAGGCACGCCTGTGTTTGGTCTTGCTGGTACGCTTCACGAGCAGGTGGCTGCAGAACTTGGCTTGCCTTTCTTTGCGGAAGCGTACGGCGATGTCAAGTATAACAAAGACGGGACGTTGGTCATTGACCGGAAGAAGAAGTAAGTCTTATGATGGGATTTCGAGGACCAAACGAGCTGACACTTATCTAGATCATGGACTCTCGATGAGACGAAGAAACACATCACAACCCAGCTAGAAGACTCATCCGTCACGTCGGTCACAGGCGAGAATGTCGATCTGCCATACAAAGATCACCCTGTGACGCTCTGCTGCCACTCTGATAGCCCGAGTGCAGTGCAGATTGTCACGACCGCGAGGCAGATTGTGGATGACTTCAACAAGGCGCATAGTTATTAGCTTGTCGCTTCCGCTTCGTCTTATATGTAGAGTGTCTTTCTAAAGCGAAACGAAGAGCCTCATTGCAAGTACACGAGCGAGACAGTGACGCAAAGTTTCTACTTCAGGTCATCATCATGTTCGGTGTTCATTCGAGAAGCTGTATGCTTGTTCAAGCGATTTAGTGCTCGCTACCTGTACGATCTGTTGATCATTGTAAGCAAGTATGGCTGGAGTTCTAATTTCATCTAAATGAGAATTTTGACATGATTCTTCGATATACAACCGCATCTAGCAAGATGCAATAGGTTCATATATTGTTTTCAGCTTCTCCGTAGTTTGAAAGGAAAATATGTGCCAATGAGATATCGATTGCGTGTTCAGCGGATCTCATTTGGGCGCCGTAGAAATATCGGCGGAATTTTAAGTTTCAAGTTGACATTAGAAGGTCCTTCCATTGAAATTGTCTGAATTGCTAGTTAACAGTGGAGTCTGTGTATGCTGCATAACCGTTCAACGTCGATGGCGTACAGTAGCTAGGTACTTCATCAGCTTCTATTGCTGCCATACATGCATTCTCATACCCCCCATGTCTTGATCATCCCCCACCACGCTGTCCTGACGGCATGCCCTATGATCATCCAATAAGATGTTCCGTATAGCATAAATACATTTGTTCACACCGCCTTCAATACGGTCAGAGTGCCATGGGCTGCATCTCCCCCGTTGATTAGTTATATATGTACATGATTTGAAGACATCATCAATCCGGTATAGTGTAACGGCTATCATACCTCGCTTTCATGTTAATGCACCGAGGAGACCCGGGTTCAACTCCCGGTACCGGAAAATGAAGCATGTAGATGTGCGCGAAACTTTTGCTCCCGAAGCTACTGATTTTTCTCCGCTGCCGGTCGAGCTGGAGTTCAACTTGTCAAGAACAGCTTCCAGCGGCTACGAGGAGTCGATGCACACGCGAAATTCGCACCTCCAGAATTTGGGACTGGCAGCCGACGCCAGCTCTCGTCCAATCCGAACCACGATGATGACCAGCGTTGGCTGGCATGCTATACATCAGGCGTTCTCGAGAGATGCTTGCCGTCGCAAATGGCTGCGTTTGCTGCAGAAATGGCAACATCATCACCAACGATACTGCTTCTGGCATACGAGGGCAAGCGATGTACAGTCGTTGCCGCTGGCCATTCAGCAATCCGTGCCCACTTGCTGTCCGTGGGACTGCGTGTGATATGTTCCCAGAGGACACTGAAAGCTTGTTCTCACTTATGTTCGCGTTGAACGCGCTGCCTCAGTCTGGCTTGGACCCAGATATGGCTCATGCAAATGCGGCTGCCACGATGATTTTGGCACCCATATCGCATCGGATCTCGAGTCCTGGCAACCGCCTGTCCTTTTGCTTCCTCGAGCTCTCATTTGATGGAAATCAATGCGGCGCCTTCGTTATTATCAATAGTAGCCAGTGAACGTTGGTTATTCAACCTTGCTTGTGCTCTCGTCGTGCATGGTAGTCGTCTATAGTGGCACGTCCAGGATCCATCTTTCCCGACGCACTCATGCTGATTTGCAGTCACGGCCATTGATCTCGTACGTGGCAAAGAAGTTCAATTGGCCATGGTACATATATGTATCCCAAGCAAAAATCATGACTCAGCAACTCAGGTATTCCGCCAGCTCTGCCATTCAACATCTTTATCCCTAGTTCTTCCCACCCTCTCTAACAAATCCACGCCCCCATCCCTCGCTGTGTCGCCTCCCTCAACTTCCCACCCTCTCCAAAACCACATCCCCATCCCCACCACTCTCCAAAACATCCTCGATACCCACGAAGAGCAAAAGAATTGGCGGTTGCCAGGACTCGAACCTGGGACCTCTCGCATTTGATGTCTTTCGACAGCCCTAAGCGAGAATCGTAACCTCTAGACCACAACCGCTGGTATCGTGTTGAATTAACTTTGGGAGCTGATTCGATGGACAAGTTGGGAAACAGTGTGATTATATTGATCTGATACTGAAGAAAAGATGCGATTTGTTATGGGAGAGGGATCTTGATCGATCGGGTCGATAGCAGTATAGAGTATTCCCTTATCTAAACATCCTGGGCATTGGTTCTTGTAAAAATAATCCTAGAAGTCCGTATATTACCACGCGTTATGCCTTGAAAACTTTATCGCTGTGTTTGTACAGAATATGACATAGGTCATGCACGTTTGCTGTGAGTTGTCACTCGAACTTCAGTGTCGAATCAATAAAATGGCATTTACAGTCGCCATTGGCTACTGATTACCTACATCAACAGATAGTATATATATGAGCATCCAAATGACCCAACTACCACCTTAGACATGCATATGTCAGACCTTACGTCCGAAAATTGTCAATGTATGACTTGCAAGATGTAAAATCGTCACCCCAACCCGAACCCGAACTTAACATTGAGAAGTGGAAAAGAACTCAAATTTCTCTATATCATACATAATAGCCAATAAAAGCATAGATTCGAGGACTTTGTCCACCATCGATGGACCACGATAGTCTTGGAACAGTTAGCAAGGTAGATACATGGGAATTGGCTATCACCTCGATCTCGGATCGACGAATGTTCGTGATCTCAATGGCAACATGTCCCATTTCGATGCCCGCAGTCAACAGCACAAGCAAAGAAAATGCACAAGGAGCGGATAAACTCATAGATCAATCCCCTGAGGCATGGACGGCTTTGCTGGTTATCTCGGTGGTCGATGATGAAGCTTCAGAGGCGTAGTGGAGGATCGCGCTTAGATCTTCGAGCAAGAACCGTGAATCAGAACAAGATACTAATAGTATTTTGGAGCAAAATTGTATATAGCATGCAAGAAAGCAAAAAGGGTTATATACATGCAAAAAGCATCCGTCAAGATCAAAAGAAAAATAAAATCGCACCGCTAACGTTCGCTACGCTCTATCCGCCGAAAAAGAGGGAAACAAATGCAATTATAAGCAAAACAGACCGCCACCTCATATGATGATCGTGATCAAGGGTTTCATCTCGTACACACCGCGAGAAATGCCGTCATAGAATGGCAACGTGGCCATCATCACGCCTCAGCACCACCAACAACATCACCATTCGCAGCCGCCGCGCGCTCGATGAAAGCCTGTTTCAGAGCGTCGTAGACAAAGTGATACTGGCCCTCGCCTTGCACCATCATCATGCGCTGCTGTCGCAGGGAGTCCACCGTCTCCATGACGGGATCTCTATCCGCCGGGATGTTGTCCAATTGGCCAGTGTAGAGCAAAGAAAGCAAGTAATCCAGAGCAATGAAAGTACCGCTTCGTCCAACGCCGGCAGAACAGTGGACGATCCGAGGATTGTCTTGCTCCGAGTTGGCAAAGTCTAATGCCGCTGCTGTGCCGTTTGTTTTCGCATTGGTGGTTGAGGAAGGCGCGGAGTTGAGTTTGGCGGAGAGCTGGATTAGGCGGGTGAGGGCTTCACGGTCTTCGCCTTCGGGGACGAGGAAGTCGGGCCAGCCGGAGAAGAGGAGGTGGTAGATGTCTTTTTCTTGGGGTGTGTCGGTGGTTTCCTCTGTGTGTGTTCGCAGTCGCATGTGTCGGATTTCTGATCGTGTGCTTTCGTCGTTCTCCGCGCTGATCAATTCCACAGTCCCTTGGAAGCCGTCACCTGATTCGTGGTCCAGTGGTATTTGCAAAGGTGATTCCTCCGGTGACAGAGGGTAGTATTGAAAGCACTTCTCCCTTCCAGACTCGTGCGTCTGCGTAAGCATGACGACAACAGCAGTCCCACGGACTTCTGCATTGAGCATGCGGTAGAAGTGGTTGACGTTGGTGTTCTTGGGACCCTGCGTCGCGATGTACCTCCTCTTGCCCAGTTGAATTGGTGAAGCGTTGATATAGTCGCTAACACCTTCCCCAACATTCAACTTGATTCTGTTCTGTGCGAATGGCTCGACATTAAGGTATCGGTTGCGGGCTGCAATAGCTTCCCCACTCAGGCGTGACCATTGTGAGGGTTGGTCGGAGCCTGCAGGCTGTTGTGCTCCGGCGAGTAGACGGTTACGCTGTTGCCATTCGAGGTCGATAAATTTGGCGTGGACGTCTGTGGGTTGTGTTAGCGAAAGGGATCACCAACGTGCCATGCCCTCGATATACCCGCCTGCTTTTGACTGTTTCAGGAAAGCCGGAAGCTCTTGTGCTCGCATGACGGACATTGCGCGTCGGTGACAGCGGACTGCTGTAGTGTCCCGGCCGCGTGCAGACGGCAAGATATATGGGCGCGAGGTGGGCTGAGCTCGTAGCCGCGCAAGGCAGGCAGATACCAGCCGGCCTCTCTTTTGATACGCCGTGGTGGAGGAAGGTGGCTGTGAGGTGTCTGCCTGAATTGGCCTTGGTCTTGGTATTGGTCAAGAAGTGTGCAGGTGTCAGTGGTGAAGAGCAGTGAAATCCCACGACGCTTTTAATTTTGGCTGTTCACTGGTTTGACTTGACGCGACGCCCGACAGTGTGGTGCTCCTCATATCGTCAGTGTGGTGCTCCTCATATCGTCAGTGCTGCTCCTCCAACAAATGACGTGCCAGCACAGCAGCAGCACACATGAAACAAGCGCCAGCAACCCCACCAGCTCGGCTCGCGCACGAGGACACAGACTAGAAGACAGCGAAGGACCCTTGTTCCACGCCGCCGCCGTTTATTCGACCCAAGCAAGACGACTAATCAGCATCATCATCTGCCCTACTCGCTCTCGCATTGCCGCCTGGTGGCAACCGTCTACCGAGCGACTTCTCATCTGGCTTTGACAAAACGCGTCACCGTCTGGACCTGACCTCTGGATCATCGACTACATTCTCTACCTCACACCAACATGGCGCCGTGGCTACGACTCCTCGAAGGCTGGGCCGTCGAACAGCTCCTGCGCACTCCCGGCTTTCACCGCGGCGTCGAAAAAGTCGCCAAAACCGTACATCGCGTTCGCAATGGCCTCCCGAAAGAAGAGGAAGGCGGCACCAGCATCGATCGACCTGATGGACCTGGCTTCGGACAGCACTTTTTCGACGAGCTCAAGAGCCAGCTCGGTCGCGCGGAAAGATCGGAGCAGAACAGTCCCATGCTCCGCGATGAGTCCAAGATCTTCGGGAACAAGAAAGAAGAGGCGCACACATCAGAAGCAGAGGCGGCGAAGGATGATGGATCTGACGCGGCGTGGCAGGATATTCAAAGGCGGACTGCTGAGCCGCCGAAGCAGCATTTCATGGCTGAATACATGGATGCTTTGCGATCTCAGCTGCGGAACGACAAGACGAGCAAGTGAATAAAGTGAGATGTTCTGAACTCATCACTCACTTTGGACATCGTCTCACGTGGAGGCTCTTTCTTGGAGAGACCATCCATCACGGGCATTGCATCTCGCTATCCGTGGGGCCATCTACCTTAAAGGGCTTCTCAGCAAGCGCTCGATCTCAGGCCGCGAGAAAACCAGCTACACCGAGTTGAGCGGCCGCATGGTACGCTTTCAGCCATGTCGCCCCGAGGGTGGCTATCACAACAGTGTTATAGCACCGAATTGCTCATTCCTTATACCAAAGAAGGCCCGGAATTGTGCATCGCCTTCCAGCTACAGGCATCAAATGTACCACATCGAGGACGAGCCGGAGGATAACGCTGTTTGCGAAGAATTGAACGCGCGCAGTCTGACATGAAGGGGTCAGGCTCGACCCAGGCACCAGTCCGGCAGGTCTACGGATAACGAGCGCCGCCGACACATTAGCACAATTATTACATACTGCTGTAAACTGGTGGGCTGGATATCGACTGTGTCATTTTATGTCACTATCCACACGACGCGGCCGTGTTTGTCGGCAACCTCCCTATCAGACTCACGGACCTGCAGCTTCTCCACGAAGTCAAGCGCGCCTTCAGACGATACGACGAATGCGAGGTCATGATTGATCGCACCATTGTCGTTAATAGACATGAGTGGCCCACTTGGCCCATGATAATTGTTACACAACAGCCACTCTTCGACACTTGTATCACGGGCCGGCTAAATTCTGCAACCGAAGTGGTGGAACCAAAAAATACATTTAGATGCTGGGTTAACGGCAATTGAATTGACATGCAGGTAGAGCGGATGTGGTCTATCTTTTGCCGTAGGTGGGCTGACCTCCATGCTTTACGGCAAGTCTTCTCCTACTCAAGATTCTGATGTATTCTCCGCTCAAATCTTGTAATATTCTTGGCTATAATATAATGGTTCTCAGATTTCGAAAGCAATAATCTGCCAATTGATGACTAGACATTCCCATAGGTTGAGTAATCATCCAATATACACATCGTCCCGCCCGCATACAAGCGAGGCTGACACGCAGCTCAAGCGTGCAAGCCACAGGCGGAAACATTGCATCATGCGATCACTCAATGATGGCTCTGTGTACTCTATTTAACCACATTTGTCCCCTTCTTCTATCCATCCAGTACTGCTACAGCAAGACAATAAAGATGCAATTACTCACGACCCTAATCTGTCTCCTCGCTTTGTGTGAAGCGCACAACCATACTTCTCGTATCCTCTCCGCCGCCAATGCAGACCACATTGACCTTGACAGTATCCCTTTACTCGCAGAAGCCCTCATTTCCATACAAGCGATCTATGACCTTACAAACACAACGCTTCCGACCGGCATCGCGGAAGGCTCCATCGTCGACGTGCATGCCCATGTTGTTCCACCGTGGTATCGCACTCTTGTTCCCAGCACAGGCCAATCTCCAACACCTGCCTGGACTCTCGAGACACATCTCGATTTCATGGCTGGGGCTGGGATCAAGTATGGTGTCTTGTCCATTGGAACTCCTGGATCGGTGGTCTTTCCTGGCTCGCAGGTGAAGTCGGCGGCGTTGGCGAGGCTTCTGAACGAGTATCTTGCTGCTGTAAAATCCATGATAGCCAGAAGAGGTTGGAAAAGGAAGGACTGACGTGGTCTAGCTCGCCTACAAATTCCCAGACATCTTCTCTTTCTTCGCGGTGATTCCGTTGCCGTACACAGACTCCGCGTACTTACATCCTCTAACATCCCTTCCAACCTCGCTCCCATATCCCTAACCACATCCCAGCATAATCGAAGCAACCTACACCCTCACCAACCTCAACGCCTCCGGTCTAGCCCTCCAATCCAACCACGAAGGCCTCTACCTCGGAAACCCCATCTTCGCACCCTTTTTCGCCTTCGCCAACACAACCACCACCCCAAAAGCCCCTCCCATCTTCGTCCACCCCGCCGGCCCCTGCCTCCGCTCCAGCAATAACAACACCTTGGAGCTCACCACTGCAAACCCAACCCTCTACCCTTCCGGCATAATCGAATTCTACTTCGAAACAGCGCGCACTTTCATGGACCTCACCGTCACGCAAACTCTGGCCAATTTCTCCGCGCTGAAATGGATAGTTCCGCACGCGGGGGGCGCTTTTCCTTCGATTATTGACCGCTTCCTCACGTCGCAGACTGTGGATGTGCAGGTTAAGAGTAGGGAGGCGTATGCAGAGAGGTTGTGGTGGGATGTTGCGGGGCCGGTGTTTCCGAGGCAGGTGAGGGGGTTATTGGGGAGTGGGGTGGGGGTTGGGAGGGTTGTTTATGGGTCGGTAGGTTGAGATATTTTTTTTGTTTGGGAAATGCTGTTTTGTTTGTGGTAGGCAATTTGTATTCGCTAACCTCTTTTTGGATTGTAGGATTTCCCGTATGCGCCACCGGTGACGTATGGGTTTGAGATTGGAGCTATTCGGAATGCTACATTTTTAACGGAGGAGGAGAAGGAGGGGATTTTTGAGGGGAATAGTAGGGCGATTTTTGAGTAAGGGGATTGGTGATGTTGAAGGGATGACCTGAATTTTTGGTTCGATGATATGGCTACGAAACATTGGTACACCGATGATGTTACCCTGTTTGCGTTCGATCTACTGAAAGCAACATGGTGCAATCCAGTTTGGATATCGCTGTGGTCTATTTCTTACCCAGTCTGCGGTTTTCTGCCTGGGAGCAGCACGGTGCACTCTAGTTTCGATTTCTAGTGACCCTGTTTCATTTTGCGAAACCACTCGTCGGATACTTTGGTTTCGTATGTTTTGGCTTTTTTGCATGCTACTGCTACCTTGTCCAGTGTTTCGTGTTTTTCCTTAGCGCGGCAAGGAACCTTTCTGGATATACATGGATACGATTCCACCTTCGATGGCACGATGAATTCTCGTACAGCAAAAGCTTCATCCTGGTGTGAGAGGTATCAGAGTTGTTTGGTGGCTATGTCCTTTCCAAATCTTTGGATATTAGTATAGTAGCTAATTGAGTGAATTATCGATGTTTTCATTTTTCGCGTGTCAAAGCAAAAGCTTCTCCCTCGTAAAGGATGTATATTACACTTCGCTCTGCCCCACGATGTCTGCACGTTTCCAAGCTCATTGGACGTCGATCCATGCAGATCTCACATGAGGCTTCGGTCTACAAAATGTTGCGGTCCACGTGAAGATCTGTCGTTTAATGACGGGCAGCACGTCTGCCCATTCCTAAATCTCTCGACCGACTGATACACTCGTGCACTCGTAAAGATGAAGGCTCGACATCTTCTCTTCCTGCTCGGTGGAGCATTGGCATTGGCCCAAAATGATTCCTCGCCGCAAGACTTGGCTCTGCGCATGCTCGCAAGCATCGAGCAGAGAGGCCAAACGACTCTAGACCCCGGCAAAAGTACTGGCTTCATCCAACTGGCGCTCTTTTGGCAGGCTCTAAGTGTCGCCACTGAACCGCCGCCTGTATCACCGGCCAACGATGAGCTTCGCCCAGCACTCGACGCAAGCCTCGCGTCTGCTATCCCAGCTTTTGCAAACATCACTCGCGACGCGGAGCTTCCTCTTGATCGGTTCTCGCTGGCTTCGGACATGGTGTCCTGGACTCTGAGAGCAGGAAACGACACAACTCAAGCTACGAAGTATCTGTCCACTATAAGCGCCCTCAATGCATCCATCGCTTTGCAGCCGCGCAATGCGAACGGCGGGCTGTGGTATTACAACAACGTCAACAACCTCACTGCTTACCAGAACCTGAGCTACCTGGATGGCATGTACTCTTACCCGCCATTCGTCACCTTCTTACCGCAGCTTAACGAAAGCTACGCCAATCCTCTGGCGCTCGAATCCGCACTGGAACAGATCCAAATCCTCTACGATATATGCGTCTTGCCATCAGGCCTACTGGTGCACGGCTACGATGCTCTGAAAGCCCACCACTGGGCCAATGCCACCACGGGAGCGAGTCCAGAAGTCTGGGGCAGGGCTCTAGCCTGGTACTCGCTGGGCATCCTCAACACGCTCGAAGCCGCTGCTTATTTCCCGGATGGAAAATCCTCAAATGCGTATGCAACGATGAAGACATTATTCCAGAAAGTCATGTATGCCCAAGTCCGAGCAGCAGAGCGCAGCAAAGCTCTCGCAGGCGTTCCAGGCGTCTGGCAAGTCGTCGATAAACCCGGCGAGGCTGGTAATTTCGTCGAAGCGAGCAGCAGCTTCATGACGGTGAATACTCTGCTTCGGGGCGTGCGCATGGAATTGCTTGACAATCAATACGACACTGGCGATGATGGGCAGGGCGACGACTGCAGCGGTAGCGTCGTTTCTGTCGCTAAGGAGATCTACGAATCTGTCTCGGCTGAGTATTTGATTACTTATGCGAATGGATCTTTGAGCTTGAATGGCACGAGCAGCGTTTCGAGCTTGAGTCCGCAGAACGTCAGCTACGCTTATTATATTTCGAGACCTACGGAGTTGGACTCGCTGATCGGGACGAGCGCTTTTGCGCTTGCGAGCTATGAGGTGGGGTTGTTGGATGCTTGAGGCTGCTTGATGCTTCTGAGTTGGAGGTGGAAAGTTCCCGTACGTGTCGGGCGTACAAGCTAGTTGGTTTATATATAAGGTTTCAAACGAGCAGTAAATCTTCGCGCTTGACATGAATGTTGACCTGCCATATGTTGACCCATAGGCTGATTCTAGCTGCCGCGCTTTGTATATTTACAAAACCCATATCGCCATTATGGCCCTATACCGAATCTTGTTAGCGACTGCACGAAGTCTTTTACTCTTATACAGGTCAACTTACATAGCCACGTACCCAACATCCTGCAGCGTGCTGGCACCAGAGTTCTGGCTAGTACCAAGGCCATCGTTGTCGGCCCTTCCATTAGTAGAATTACTGTCTTTGCCACCATCCGTTTCATTCCCCGAGCCACTTCCCTCTGCACCAGCAGTTCCATTTCCATTGTCGCCGCTTGAATCAAACCGTAGTGCGGTCTCCACACAAGACGAATGGAAGCGCGCATATACATCATAAGTCTGCAACGAAAGTCGGCCTCTCACATCTGCGTGCGAAGCCAAGTCCATATGATCTAACGTGTCTGCCGGTATGTGCATGGAGGCGTTGGCAAAGCTGGCCATGCTGCCGGTCGCTGGACACAAATCTGGAATTCCAACGGAGCAAGGGTCGATTTGAGCTCTGTACACCTCGTCGCCATCTGCTTCCACCGCGACACTGAGCGTTGCGTTTCCTGGGACGGTGGCTAAGCCGCTGAAGCTGAATGTTAAGGTGGCATTTCCGGGAAAGATATATATGTCGAAGCTCGTTACGTTCGCTGGGTGACCGTTTTGGCACGAGTCGATTTTGCCGAAAGAGTGATATATGGCATCGCTGGCGCTGACGCCGTGAGAACGGAGTAGCAGTAATGCCGTCGTCGAGAGTAGCGATTTGGGGAGCATCCTGTGGTTTTCAGTGGGCGTGTGTGAGACGTGGTCCTGAACCTACAGACCGTCGCCAATATTCTGCGCGCAATTATGATCGAAGCTATGGAAGTAGCTATGGGATCGGTCATTTCAAATTGGTACCGTCACGCTTCTCATGCTGAAATCATGTCTCCGCGACGTAACACAGGGGGAGTTGCGAAGGATGCCGGCACATCTCCGAAAGGCTGTTCAACTTTCACGTAACGCGAATACCCGATTTCCCACGCTCTCAACAACGAGACAGTTTAGTCACGGTTTGTCTGCATGCAGACTCTCAAGACCAAACCATGCTGCTGCCGATGGAGTTTTGTTTCGTTTGTTGATGGATTTGGAGTGCCACTAGCAGAGATAAGGAGGAAAGTTCGACAAATCCGCTGTGTCGGCGGCCTCCGCTTCAGCAAGATCAACGCTTCAAGTGGCTGTTCAACAGCGAGATAAGACACAGATTCTAGTCGACCTCCCTGAATCGGTGTACTCCGACCCATCGAAGATAGACGCTACAACGGGGAATATGATAGCGACATATGGCGAGACCCATTCTGCCACTAAATGCTAACAGGTACAGATGTGTCTTCTTGAGCTGTCTCAGATAAGTATTAAAAGGTGCTGGCCGTCCCCAAGCCTTTTATTGCCAAGTACCGCTGCCAAAGACGAAGAGGACAGTCAGCAACATCATCATCATCATCATCATCACAACAACTGAACAATGGCCATCAAATCACTAGTCGAGGTCCACCCATTCACCGACAGACCATTGGGCGCTGAGATCCGCAATGCAGACCTGGAAAACCTAAGCCAAACCGATTTCGATGTCATCCGTCGTGCTCTATACACACACCAGGTCCTTCTATTCAAAGGTCAACAAGGCTTCAGCCCAGCAGGCCAATACGAGCTCACCAGAAAATTCGACCCGGAAGCGACTAATTATGGTCACGGCAAGACTCTGGACCAAAAGAAAAGCGTGCTTCACCCAGATCTCAAGACAATTCCCCATCAAACGCAAGTCCAAGTCATCGGCAATGGACCTGTCGCGGAGTATGAGGGCCTGAAGGACATCACATTGAAGCACCCTCACCACAAGACTTTCCACAAGACCAGTGTCCCTGATTCAGAGGATCGCGAGTTCACACGCTTCTATCGCTGGCATATCGACGCCGCTCTTTATGCTTTGAATCCTCCCCGTGTCACCACATTGATGGCCGTGAGTGTTCCTAAGTCGCCATCACAGACGCTGCGATACGACGATGGCTCAAACGATGAGCTCACTGTGCCACGTGGCAGCACTGTCTTTGCTTCCTCGGAGAACACATACGATTTGCTGTCTGAGGAGGACAAGGCATTCGCACGTAGCACTCGCGTCCAGTATCACGCACACCCATACATCTGGATGTCTGGTGCGCGCTCACGTCCAGACGGCTTAGGAATGGAGTCAGACGGTCTAGAGTTGTCCGATGCCGAACTACCGCCAATCGAAGAGGACAAGATCGCCATCTTGCCCATGTGCTGGAAGAACCCCGTCACGGGCCGATTGGCATTGCAGGTGCACCCCTCAGCTGTAGAGAAGCTTCACCTCGCAGACGGCAGCGTGATTGACGACTTGAAGGAGGTCAGAGAGATCATTCACAGGATGCAAAGGCCCGGGATTGCACCGGAGAAGGTCTACCCAGTGAACTGGGAGGACGGTGATTTGGCCATCTTCAACAACCATGCGGTCTTGCACAGTGTGACAGGCAGCTTCGAGCCAGACGAAGTCAGGATCTTCCGCCAGTGTAACATGGCCGCAACCGAGCCCCCTGTTGGACCGTCGGCGCACGAGATCGCGGTCTGATGTGGTTGCAAGCGATACTTTTGTTATGACGTATATGAATTAGTTTTTGCAAGAGCTCCAGAATAACACCGTGCTCCATACGGCGACTTGATTTACCATAGTGCACATGTAGACATGGCAGATGCCGAGTTGAGAAGGGTCAGACTCCGTCTGTGCAAAGCTGTAGTCGTGCAGGGATGTTCCTGTTTTTTCCCGAAGTCCCGAAGTGTCCAGATCGTCAAAGCTCGTGCATCATCGTCTGCAAATAGTGTCTTCATATATCTGTTCATATATCTTGCAATTCAGTCTTGTGATCGCCTTGCACTATTGACTATAGGCGGGTGCTGACTCTTGTGCATTTTTCTTTTGGGTATTTGGCTGCCCAAAGCTCTATCGGTTTTTTTGCTCGCGCCATCGTTCGGAGTGGGACCGGCATTGTTAAGAGTCAAGACGCATGCCATACAGCCAGCATCTTTCGCTGACTCTTGAATACAAACCGGGTATCAATATATTTACCTCGTTGGATAAGGGGCGTGAAAACCGCGGCTATTAGGCTTCCTCACATACCGACCGCAACCCATATATGGACATGACAGGTGCTCGACGATAAGACAGGTCGGCTAATGATAGATTCGGGAAAGCCTTCAACAGTCGCAAGAATGGGATACTGGGTGATGATCGTGTCGTCCACTCCGAGCACATCGATACCAGGTTACTTCTCACGACACGGATGAAAGCCTGACTTCGCTCCGAACCACTACTGACATTTTCGAAGAACTTGTTATATTTTACATTCCCATACTCGCAACATAATTCATCATCATCGAGTAACGACCGTGAGCTCCAAGTTGTTGAAAATTCAGGAGAATCGATCTTTGATTCTGTTCCATATCGGGTCGTCCGCAAACAGCAAAGAGCCGTGGAAAGGCAACGTTCGCTTACAGGTCTTGACGATGTCTCCTCTACCAAAGGAAAGGCAACGTTCGCTTACAGGTCTTGTCGATGTCTCTTCTACCAAAGGTCAGGCCATCCTAAGGCTCAAGTGCTCTTCGTAAAGGGGCTGCAAGACATCTGCCCGATTCCATGTTGCCGCTACATTCGATAGCAAGATCGACTGTCGCGAACAGTGTCGCCAAGAGCCAGAAGCGAACAATATGGATGGTGGTTTGCCTGCATGCAGAACGCCGGACAGCGATGTTATCGCGCCGACTATGATGTCCAGTAGGGATACAGGGCCCAGTATGGCCTTCGCTTGCCAACCGCACAGGGATGTCGTGCTAGATATAGGGAAGCGAAGAAGATGAGACGAAAGCGGAGGCTGTCGACCGCGAGCCTGAACGTTTTCGCAAGTGTAGCCGGAGGCGCAGGCGCTAAGCCTAACCACGCGAGGGTGATGAGACGCCGGGATTACTCAAAAAGAGTAGCCGCCTGTCAAATTGAAACGACGGTGCCAGATACACTAACCCTAATGCCAATACATCTACTCCTAACGAGATCTTCAAGGGCCGTATTCGATATGTGGAGCGCTTCGGATGGTTGAAGGCAGCAAGTCGGAGCGTGTATAAGGATGTGGAAGGAAGCATGTTTGGAACGGTAGATCTCTCATTCATTTCTCATACGCCGTGCCTCGTGCAAACAACACTCTTTTCATTTTAACAATCGTTCAACATCCACTCATTACACAAAAAAGCATCATCATGCCTTCAAACAGCAACATGCTAAGCACCGCCCTGCTGACCGGCCTCGCCGCACAATCGGCATATGCCTACACTCAAGTCAACGTTCCTTCGCCTTTCATGTACAAGAACGTCGACCCCATCGTCTTCCCTGGACAATATAGTAAATCTCATCTTCACTCTTTCTTCGGCTCCGACGCCGTCACCATCAACACCAAGACCAGCGACGAGCTTCGTAAGGGCTGCACCAACGCAGAGAACCCCAACGATCTGTCCGTCTACTGGGTGCCGACGCTCTTGGCACAGTCTGGTAACTCTTATGTGCCTGTCCCAGTCGGGCGATTCAGCGCATACTACGGGCTTGGAGACACACCAGCTGAGATCCCCATCCCGGAGAACTTGCAAATGGTTGCTGGTGATGCTACGGCCCAAACGCCCGCGGCCATGCCTAAGGAAGCTCACGCCGAATGGTGGTGCGAGAACGATCCCGCGAGCCCGTTAGACAAGAACGGCTTCCCCAGCAAGACCTGCACTACTCATCTCCAGCAGTTGCTGTACTTCCCCAACTGTACGTGCCCATGCAAGCAGCTGGAATACCCAAGCATACGCTGACCACTCAAACAGGTGTCGACCCCAAAACCCTCAAGACCGCCTACAAGGCAGGTCAGCCCGGCAACTACAAGGCTTGCCCTGCAGGCATGAAGGCCATGCCCCAGCTGCGCTTCTCCATCCGCTATGATCTCCGCAAAGTCCTTCCCAAGGGATGGAGTGGCACCGCACCGATCAAGCTCGCAAGCGGCAACGCCTACAGCTCGCACGGTGACTTCATCAACGGATGGACTGTGGAAGGAGGAAAGAACCTGGTTGCAGCGACCGCCCAGAAGCAACATTACATCTCGGTGAACGGAGCCCTTGGCAAGGATGGCCAGAAGCCCAGCTGCAAGGCCGTTGACGCCGACCCCTCTCACGGCACCAGCGACTACGCCCAGAGCGTTGCCGCCATGAGCAAGCGTTCTGTCCCTGCCCTTGGCTGGACCTCGCGCGACAGGTTCGCAAAGGCCAACTAGAAGAGAGATCGATCGGAACTTGTAACGTGAAGCCGAGCAAGGTGTGTGCGGTGTACTTGACAGCTAGAAGATGCAGGCTGTAACATGTAATATCTTATCGAAATGCAGCGCTGCAGTGGACCAACCAAGGTCTCAACTTTCACCCGTGATGAACATACTGAGGCGCGCTCGAAGAAATTCGGTATCCAGATGATTTGATCTTGTATCAAAACTCCATCTTGTAGTGGCTGATAGCCTCCAGACATATGGTCGCTATGTCAGCTGCGACCGAAGTTTTCCGACCGAGGAACCACAAACACCTTGCGCAAGAGTCGACCCGCTGGATGGCAGTTTTGATAGTTTCAACGTCGACCTCAGAAAGTAGACCTGGCTGAGTCTCTAGCCTGTTCAGGATTTCCAAATGGTACAAAGATGCCTTAGCGAAAGCGTTGACTAGTAGAATCGTCCACGGTTCAGTGAGCAAGGAGCCCTGGTTCACAGCAAAGTGAAGATCAGGTAACTGACCGCTACCCGAGCTGTGCTGTGCAGGGGTGGTTACCCGAGCAATATCGGACAATTCGTCGGCACTTCGTTTCCGCATGGCTGAGGGTAGATCATCTGCAATGCGCGAACGGCTGGTTTGCTCGAAGCCCATGTTGTTGTTGTCGACGAACTCGATGAGGTCCGCAAGCATGAGCGCACCAAGATTCCAAGGGACTAAGATGCAGACGAACCAGCTCTTGATCCGAGGGGGGATTGTATTGTAGTCGCGTATCAAGCCACGGAAGAAGGCGCCGTAAGTAGAATTCCAGTACCGGTAGAGCAGCAAAGCGCCGCTGATAACGTCCTCGGTGGCCTTGACAGACTCTCGTTTGCGCAGGGTGTTCTGTAGGTACGAAATGTAACGGAAGAGCAGGACCTTTACGGGGGCAGATCTTGCTACACCTTCCGCGGCGTCATGGTAGCTGCATGGCCAACGAAGCGACAAGCTTGGTTTGTCAAGATCATCCTGCACGAATAAACGAGCCTCCCAGCGACGGCTGATAGGAGTACCCGTGTTGTTCTCATCTCTTTCAAGAGCGTCGTGCTGGCAGTCCTCGTCAGCAAGTGCCACAGGCTTCTCGCTGATTGACGAAGACACAGTGTCCAGCATGACAGCAAACCAGTACAGAAGGCCGATTGTCGATCTGTCCTCGGCGAGCAATTTAGCTGGAGGCTCACCAAACATGCTGAAGCCAGTTTCGGCAGCATCCAGCCGGAATTTCATGCTGTGAACTTTGCGCGTGGCGCGTTCAACAAAGACTGGCTGGTTCTGTATTGCCAGCATCTTCATGATTTCTCGTTTGCGGTTAGCAAAACTCACGACAAATCCACGATGTCCCTGGCTGATTCTGCGGCGAGGTTTGGTGGGCCTTTGTACCAGCCCGAAGATAAGCTCTGCGTAGACGACACGGTAAGACTCGAGATCCGAGCACTCTTGAAGCGCTTGCCTTGCTTGCTCCCATGTCGATTGTTGCACATTCTCCTCGAAGTTTGGTCGGTCGTCCCGGCCAGAACCGGTTTGCCCGAACATGTTCACTCGAGCTGATACATAGTCTGAGCCACCTTGAATGCCTTGAGACCACTGCGTGGCGAAAGCCATGATAGCCAAAGATAAGGCCTTTGACGCCGCGCGGTTTTCGCCCCTTGTAAGAGTCAGCTGTCCAGTCCTTTGAGCGACTCGGTCGAGCTGGACAACACGGCTGTATATGTTGTTCGACCAAGTAGCCCCACAAACTTGGCGAAGGCGATTACTGGGCATAACTGCTGTAGGTATGAGTGCCTGGACTTGTTGGCCAGTCTTTCCTTTGTATGGGCAGGTGTCCTCTGCCAACCAGCAAGCTAGATTGTTCTCCAGGACATCGTGGTATATAGCGAGAAGGCTGTCCGTCATCAAGGTATTGTTCATCGTAGTCATAACATTATGGTCTGCATTGAAGGGAGATATGGTTCTGTTCTTGGCTCGGATCTTTGCAGCTTCTTGCGCATATGCTTCTTTCGTCCAGAGTTCCTCACTCGGCTGTGCGAGATTCGTTTCTTCGTATGCAATTCCAGAGTATACATCCGGATTGAGCCCAATGAGCGACTCTTGGTATGTGTTCAAAATCTGTGTATCGCCCCCAACTGGAAAGCTGGAGACGGAGCCAAGCGGTAGCGATTGTGTCGGTGACAGGGTGTGAGACAAGGTCGTATCCAAGCTTGGAGCGAACTGTGGCAAATTGGCAAGATCATATGAGCAATCCGAGAATACTTCTGGGTATTTGGGATCTGACGAACAACTCGGAGATGCGGTAAAGGTGCCACCCAGACTCAGCGTAGGATCGTGCCACAAGATATTCTCGCCCGAAGATGGTGTCTCCAAAGACTGTAGCATATCTTGAAGAAGATCATCGTTCTCAACATAATCTGGGATAGCTTGGGCGCTCGGTGCTGCAATTTCGGTTGAGCTGTCTGTCCTTTGCCGTTTGAGACGTGCCTCAGGCTGGACCTCCTCGCTTTGAGGTTTAGACGATGGCAGGGATTTCTGATTCTCTCCCCAGTAGATGTTGAAGCTACACTCTTTCCGTGTTCTGGCGCAGTATGAGCACGGCCGTAGTCGATTGCCTTCCTCAGGTGGAGCAATATTCAGGGCGTAGCCATCGCATGCCTTTCTGGAACGCCTGCACTGCTCACAAGAGTGATTTTGTCGACGGATTTTCGGAGCCGACATGGTGCTCGATAGGCAGAGGCGCAAACAGATCCGGAAAGATGGTTATTGCTGGAGTCAAGATGGCAAAGCATAGAGCTGCGCATCGCCGAAGTTTTTCCTTGCGCTTCTTCAGATCTGGGCAGTCATATTTTCCGGTGCTCCGGGCTGCAGTGTTGCCAGGCGCCAGGTGCCAGTTGGGTTGTTAGTGAACATTCAGAGATGGCTCCTCCTCGTACGGCTAAGGGGCCGGCCAGGAGAACAGATGGAGTGGCGACAGAGAAATCAACCCCGCCATCGAGGGATCCACTGGATCCACGTCCCCCGGAAAAATGGGGAAGATCAGAGGCACAAGATGTGGATTGGATCTGCTCTTCGGATCTGCACTTCCATCCACGTGCTTCCTCCAACTCGGAGCCGATGCGGGCCGTGAGTTCGCAGCTCTGCATTCGACGCTCGAAGCGGATCCGATCATGGCGTAAAATAACCAGAGTCTGAGAAACTTATGTCTCGATGGCTTGAATGCTAGTTCACCAGACATTGCCGAATGCGAGAGAACCAAGGACTCGGAAACATCCTGACAGCTACCAAATCAGTCACGCCATATGAGGAATGCGGGTATCGCTTGCTGCTGACTGCCAGTACTGAGAGATGTGGGGTAGACGTGCGGTACCGACGATTCTCGCGGTTCCGACAGAGACACGTCGAATCGCTATATGCTTCAGCCATAACACTGCATCACTGATGATGGAAGCTCTAGTAAGCCAAAGGAACATAAGAGACAGGCTCATGCCCACCTCAAGCTCAAGTTGCAGGTACAGCTCATATATTCTTGACCACGTCTCAGTCTTCCACAGTAACAGACAAAACTTCCATCCAGCATATCTTCATCATGGCTGTGGCCGTCGGAATCCCTTCTCATATGCGACCTGTCCCAGGCTCTATCAACATCGCTCCAGCCAGCTTTCCACTATCCACGAAGGCAGCTAAATCTGCTGACCCCTCTGAAATCGCTGCCAACTTCGTTGTGGCATTCAATGATGCTCTGAAAAGTAACACTCTCCTAGACCTCTCTCTTCTCTTCCTCGACAATGGCTTCTGGCGAGACCACCTCGCTCTTACGTGGGAGCTGCGTACTCTCCAGGGACCTCCACGCATCTACGATTTTCTGAAAGGCGCTGCAACGTCAAAAGATGGTTTCAGACTCCAGAGTATCGCTGTGGATGCATCCAACGTAGTCAGAGCACCAAAGTTCGCGCCTATCGACGCTGATGGCGAAGTCATTGGTGTGCAATTCTTCCTTACCATAGATACAGTGCATGGCACCGGTCAGGGTCTGGTCCGTCTGGTCGAAGAGTCTGGTAACTGGAAGGTCTTCACCCTCTACACTAGATTGGAGGAGCTCAAGGGACACGAACAAAACATATTCGACAGACGCCCTGTTGGTGCAGAGCACGGAGGGAAGCCCGGTCGTAGCAACTGGGCAGACAAGAGGGCAGAGGCGCTCGATTATACCGATGGATCTGAGCCTGCAGTGCTCGTTGTTGGTATGTTCCCAGCATCAATCTCAATGGAGACACCGCTCGCTAATCTGATATCATATAGGCGGAGGTCAAGCTGGTCTCACGGCTGCTGCACGTCTCAAGACCGTCGGAGTGAACACGCTCGTCATCGACCAGAATGCCTCAGTTGGCGACAACTGGCGGAAGAGGTACCACCAACTCGTTCTGCATGATCCGGTCTGGTACGATCACCTACCGTATCTCAACTTCCCACCACAGTGGCCTATCTTCACGCCAAAAGACAAGCTCGCACAGTTCTTCGAATCATATGCCACCTTACTCGAATTGAACATTTGGACCAGTACTGAGCTAGTCGACAGCAAATGGAATGCAGAGGAGCAGCGTTGGACCGTCGTCATCAACCGCACAAAAACAGATGGTACCAGCGAGACTAGAACTTTCCATCCCAGACATATCATCCAGGCGACGGGCCACTCAGGTAAGAAGAACATGCCTTCCATGACAGGCATACAGACTTTCGCTGGAGATCGCCTCTGTCATTCTTCCGAGTTTCCTGGTGCGCAGAGCAACAGCCAAGGCAAGAAAGCAATTGTGGTCGGATCTTGCAACAGCGCACACGACATTGCGCAGGACTACCTTGAGAAGGGCTATGATATCACCATGGTACAGCGCTCGACTACTCACGTCGTCTCATCCAAGGCCATCACGGATGTTGGACTCAAGGGCTTGTTTTCCGAAGACGGTCCGCAAGTCGACGAAGCGGATATCTTGCTTCACGGTCTCCCAACTCCCGTGCTTAAAGCGCTGCAAGTCAAAGTCTGCGCGCTGCAAGCCGAACATGACAAAGACATGCTCGCAGGACTCGCCAAAGCAGGCTTCAAGGTCGACAGCGGACCTGATAGCGCGGGCCTGTTCATCAAGTATTTCCAGCGCGGCGGCGGGTACTACATTAATGTTGGTGCTTCCGAGCTCATTGCCTCGGGACAGATCAAGGTCAAGCAAGGGCAAGAGATCGAAGCGGTGCTCCCGCATGGCTTGCGCTTCGCTGATGGCTCGGAGCTGGAAGCGGACGAAATCGTCTTCGCTACTGGATACCAGAACATGCGCACTCAAACACGCACGATCTTCGGAGACGAGGTTGCGGACAAAGTCGGAGATGTATGGGGCTTCAACGAGGAAGGCGAAATGCGCACGATCTGGCAGCGAAGCGGGCACGCTGGCTTTTGGTTCCACGGCGGTAATCTTGCTATGTGTCGTTACTACTCGAGGCTGCTCGCGCTACAGATCAAAGGATTGGAGGAAGGTCTGTATGAGGTCGATGAGATTTAGAATGGTAAGATGCATAGTAAGGCTGGACAACATTTACCTGTATTCATTCATTACTTTCTCATCTCTTCAGACCGTGAGCCCTGGCCCAATTTCCACCACGTATATCATGCAGTGTTCTTCCGGGTTTGCCTCGCGATACTTCTCGATACCACCCATGATCCCATCTTGATCCACGTCCCAGTTCCCAGACTGCAAGTTCTCGTACCAGAGCACCAGAACTGCCACAAGGTGCGATGGATGACTGGCTATGAAAGGATTCCAGCCAATCTGATAGAGCGAGTCATTGCTTTCCGGGAGTGGTTTCTGATCCGCAATCCTCGCCCAGCTATCGTGGCCGCCGTCATTGTATGGCAGGATGAGCACTATGCCGTTTTCCCGTGGTGCCGCATCGTGAAACATGTCGCACGGTTCAAGTCAGAGCCCTACAGGGATACTTCGTCGGAGATAGAAGCCGAGCGGAGCAGTCGGTATAGCCGTGCCCTCGCCACGCAAGATCAGGATGGGTGGGATCTTTGTGCCTTCTCGTGAAAATGATGACGCGTATGGCTGGTCCCATAATTCTTCGACAGTCTGAACTCGAAGACCAGGTGCAATTTATTTGAAACGCGGCCTCACAGCCCTAGCAAAAAACTGTTTAGCGAAGCAGTCAGGCATGACGTCCAAGATTTGATCGTTCGCAAGGCTATACGTGGATTCAGCATCAAAATTTGCATGCCCAATTCGTTCATTTATTGCTCCAACAAGCATCTCCCACATTTCCAATGTGTCGTTGAGATCTTTTTCGGTCCTGGACATACATACCCATGGATCAACAGCGCCCTTCTTCTTCGCAAGTCCTATAGCTGGAACTACTATCATAGCATCTGGTCGATCGCCGGCGCGGTAGAGGCCAGAGAGAGCAGGATCAGGTGCATTGTAATAAGTCACGTCGTCTGCAAATTCAATATCTGTGTGGAAAGCAATGATCTTGCCGTTCTCGATCATTTTGGTGTACACCGAAAGCACTGTCTCTAATATTTGCTAGGGAAGATTGTCGTCGGTGCTGTCGTCATATATGTTCAAAGCTAGGATGCACATGTGTGTGTCTAAGTCGTAGCTGATAACTCAGTTTGCGACTTTGGCATGTGAGTACTCAACTCTACTGCATAACAGGGATCAATATCACTTACATAAGGCCATCTGGTCTAGATGCGTGTGTCTGATCCGTGTAGTAGAGAGTGTAATATCGGTGGTCATGGTCAGGATCTTCAGGATCCTCTTTGAAGTCTGTCTCAATATCACTCGCGTGCCGCAGACCAGTCAGATAGTGGAAGAAATTGAAGTCGTCCTCATGAAAGCGGTAGGCGCGTTTCAAGAACGCGATCACCGAAGGATGAAGCCGTGACGCCGTGTCGTCTCGCTCCGGATTGTCGTTGTGTTGAACCCACCACGTCATCCTCGGCATGTCTGCCGTAGGTCTACCGCTTGCTGTCTAGCCATGTCCGACGATGGCATTGTGTAAGACAGCACAGCGTTCGAAGTCTATGCCGTCAAGATTGCCCCCGTGACCTTAAGACTTTGAACCCTTGCGATGGCAGACGACATGGCTCGCTCGAGCTGATTGCTGACTCCTAGAATCGCGAGAGACCCTCATCGCGAAAAACTCCTCAAGATATCTGTGCGGACGTCACTATCAAGCAAGTCCCGTTCATTAAGGGGAGGACTGGGCCCTAGAGCGGTCCGCAAATGGGTCTCCATGAAGGATGCCTTCCGCAGACCCATCGCTATTTATATCTTGCTGGAAGCATTGCGCGTCTGAGTAGTTTTGACAACATCCAGATGAAGTCCACGTACGATGCCAACAGAGAGAAAGTGGTATCGGTCGCAGCCACCCTGTTCACTCGCATACATGCAGCGTAGAGCGAGCAGATGGCCAAGTGGCATAGTGAATTGCCATAGTCTTGAGTTGCATGAACTGCTGCATCTGACGGGTCTCAGCAAGACTGCCACTTGATATATAAAGAGAATCCGTTGTCATGCTACGGTAAGGAAGATGCGAGGTCCCAGACCAGCTTGAGCTTCGGCTTCGGGGCTCGCCGACCGAGGATTTACTGTAGTTTCTCTCCAAAGATTATTAAGGCTTCTTTGCTCTTCATGTTTGCCGGATGAAATCGTATCCGAGAATGCCTGTGACGAGCAAATGAGATTGAACGCACTCCGGGCTTTCATTGTTGTCGTCGTACTGCCCCCCGCCACATTGCTTCCCATCAATTGTCTACTTTCCTGACGTAGCAACACCCAAATCATTACATCATACACTCTTCAACGAACCTGCTCAACATGGCTCCCAAACCTTTTTCAAGCGTTGTACGCTACAAGTTCGTCTTCTTCAGTCCGCCGCAGTATCTTTCCGAGATTTAGACTGCAATTTTTGCAACTGGTGCCGGCACGTTTTCCAACTACAGCGAATGCTGCTTCACCACGCCTGGAAAGGGACAATTCAGGCCTAGTGAAAGTGCGAGCCCGGCGGTTGGTGCGATAGGGCAGCTGGAAGAGGTTGATGAAGTCAGGTGTGAGTTGATCTGCAACGGGCGAGAGATCACAGAGCGTGCGGTCGCGGCGCTGAAGAAGTAGGAATCCGTCCTTGTCGTTCCTCCGCTGCTATCACTTATTCAGTCGTGATAGGACCCATCCTTACGAGGAGCCTGTATACGAGGTGTACAAGCTTGAAGATTTCTAGAAATAGTTCGGGATCATGAATTGCTTGATTTACATTGCACCCCTGCATATTCACCCCTTGGTCTCTCACCCTTGCAGCATCGCTCTTTCCAAGGTCACCACGCCTCGTCACTCGGCTCCAGCTCTGCCTCCTCTAACCCAATGCTCCAAGCACCAGCTCCGATACCACATTCAACGGCCCTCCACCCCTCTGCCGGCGTTTGCTCAAACAGAACTCTCGCTGCCGCAGGCCACCCAGCGACAAAACCTATTCGAGCTTCCGCTACCCTCCCGCCTCCAGAGATCTCAGCGCCGAGCCATTCCCGCACGGTCTTGACTACCGCATCTGCTGTTCTGGGCTCCTGACCAGACAAACGCGCGCATGTGATCAAGAGCGTTTCTCGCATCCGCTTCGTGCGATCTTCTGGCATCGCCGCATCAAGCCGAGCTGTCAGCGCCTCGCGCAGCAAAGCAGTCGTTTTGTAATTCGTGCTGTAGTGTTTTTGCGCCGTCCCGGTCGAGGAAGTGCGTGAGACATGCGCGTCGATATGTGCGATGAAGCACTTCGAGTCGGAGATTTCAAAGAAGATGCCGACTGTATTGAGTGTTGCGGTCGTGCCGACAAAGGTAGCTGGTTTCCCGAGGTCGCCGAGAGCCTCATGCGACAGTACACCTCCTGAGCCGGGGGGTATGTGGTGGTAAGGCTGCGATTGTAGGCCTGTTATAGCTTTCGAAGTTCGCTTGGTACTGCTGGATTTGTTCGGTTTGTTCGATCTGTTGCTGAATGCTTGCTTGAGTTTGTTCATGCTGGCGGAATGATGTGCGACAGCTTAGGAGCTCCAGAGTGAGAGGGTGAAGATTTCCCGCTGAATGCATGTGTTTGAAGTATGTCAGTCTTTGATTCATGGATGTTTGTGTTTGCTGGCAGCGGTCATGAGGTAGTTGCGGCGGCTGAGCATCGCTATTGCCATTCACTGCACTCAGCATTACGCCATCGGCAAGTCTGGTATTGAGGATCTCGGCATAGCGTTGCCTTACAAGAAAATGCTCAACCAGCTGTCGTACCTGGGTTATCAAAATTTCATTCGTGAAATTAGTGTACAAGTGGCGGTTGGTGTTGACAAGAGAAAGCCTCGCAGTACCCAGCCTTGGGCGTCTGCAAGCCATAAAACAAATTATTTTGCATGATACAAATGATGCTCTGATCCTTGCATCTCGAAATCATCAGCCGTGGATGGCAATCGCCGTGACTGAAGCGTTGTGCTGACTTCCACGATCAGCGTTCGCAGGACTGGTACGCACTGCACAATGATGGTGCCTGCCACTTCGGAAGAGTACCAGATTGCCGACATGCCCAGACGCCAGAAGTACCATTCGTCTTTGGGGTTGCCTTTGAACTTCCATTGTGTTCGGATTGCCGACTCAATCGCGACGACCATGCCCTAACTCAGGTGTTAGATTCTGAGCGGAGTGCAGAGAGGATAAGCAGGGTACCGTACCAGAGACATAACCACACAAAGTCCAATCTTCTCCGAAGTCTTGATACTCAAGTTCCATGTTATCATCCATGGATATGCAGCGAGGACAAAATCCATAATTATGTTGTATACTGCAAAAAGTCAGTCGGTGCGAGGTTGTGTGCCATTGACGGTGAAACCCTACTGTTCCCGCCTTTCTTGAAGTTGTTGAGGAAGTCGTCGTGCAGACAGAAGTCCAGTCGGACCAAGGACAGGTCTTTCTTAACGCCACAGGCTTTGCTCCATTCGAATATAATCTAAAGCTTATCATCAGCTGATGTTCATAGGGCTGTCGCTCGATACCTCTCACCTTCACAAAATTGTAGGCATTCATCGTCACGATGATAAACCATAAGAGCCACTGCTGCCATCGCTCGCCCTTTGTCAACTTCAGCAACGTCACTGCGAAAGCTGTCTTTGACAAACTCTGGCCGAGTAGAGTGAGGCAAGAGGTGGTGTCGATTAGGACGTGCTGCTGAAGACTCCATTCTGGGGTTACGTAGCCCGTGGCCCACTGTATGGTGATCATGATATCGTTGATTGTAAGGACTACCTGCGACGTTATCAGTTCGCTTCCCTTTTCATCATATGTTGAAGACCACGTACCCATGTTATTAGGAGAATGTAATCATCCCACCACAGACCATGGCGGCGGGTGAGTTTCGCCCAAAGGCGAGCAGAGAGGAACAAGGTCGCCCCGGCTTGGAGACACCATAAGCCAATGTAGACCTGTTTCTCTGGGTTGACATAGTCGAGATCAGGATTCCTTAGCGAGAGGCTCATCACATCTGTAATATTGTCGGTCCCGCCAACTTGGCAAGTCGTCAAAGTGTCGTACACGCAAGATAGGTAAGCTCAAAGACAAGATGCAAACAGCAGGCAGAATCGAAATTGGTGCCCTGACGATCGTTTATGCAGGAATAAAGCTGAGACTCCCCTCGAGCGCAGACATCGAGCTAATAGCTTCCTGTTGCGCGCCTCTCATCTCGAATGTTACATGGATATTAATCTATAACCTTCTTTTGGACATGACACTAGAAGGTTGTTCACTCAAACGCGGGGGTTCCCCAGCGTTATTAATTAATATCTTCGGCCCCTGCTGGATTGGGCACGCTGCTGGTAGCGCCACAAAGGTGAATCGAAGCCCAAACTCCTTCTCCGTTGACTTGCGCGCGACAGCTTCGTCCTTGCAGCTTCTAGAAGAACTCTTTTTGTGTGCGTTCTCTCGTAAGCGTGTGCGAAACCTACTGCTTGTCCGCCACTAGTGATGAATGATATGTCGGGGAAGACCTGTAGCATCTCGGCGAGTTCGCCCGCAGGCTTTTCAAACCTAGGAAGTACAAGTTCTAGAGCAGGCGAGATTTAAAGAGATTAATATACGCGGAGGACGCCACGCGACTCCGAATCGTATAGTCTAATATACGCAAAGCAAGCTAGGCGGCAAGCTCCGAAAACGGGGGCGACCGCCGAGCCTATCAGATCAAGACGTTTCGCGATGTGCACGTGGCAAACGTCTACGAATCCTTGCTGATGCTTGTCCGCATCTCTATTTCATTCGTACATTCTTTATTTTATGTCTTCTATAGGAGCTCAAACTGGGGAGTTTATAGCACGTCAGCTGTGTTTGCGATCGCTGTCTGCAAGTGCCGAGAAGCACTATAAGATAAGTGAAGTCGATGAACGTCATTCCACCGCTGAACCGAGAGATGACACAACTGCGTCAAAATCTCAAACGTTTGTCCTACGTGGCGGGTTTTGCAAGTCTACCCTGCTTCGCGGAAGCTGTCGTTCACTCGGACGCTGTGCTGCAAATCTGGACCGGCCTGTCGATCCTCCGATCAGGCGTGCGACTATGTTGCGCAATACATCGCACGTGTCTCTAGCTCAGCCAACCCTACGAGTGTGGAACGACCGGTCGATCAGGCGCGCGACTCTCTTGCGTGAAGCGTGTTCAGCTCAGCCCTGATTAAGCGTATCTTCCTGGTTTCAAGGCGCGCACACAACCGCGGCTGTGAAGAGAGACTTCAGTGGAAACTTTAGTAGCTATATCGGTAGTAACCAGGTGAAGCATTCTAACGAGTCCAGGTCAGTCTGGACGAGCGCCGTCATGCTATGCGGCTTAATTTGGGTTCTTGAGTAAAGCCTTAGTGAACGCGCTAGTACGCCT
The DNA here is from genome assembly GCA_019775565.1 of Melanodothis sp. VS III C KN 2. Taxonomy (NCBI): domain Eukaryota; kingdom Fungi; phylum Ascomycota; class Dothideomycetes; order Cladosporiales; family Cladosporiaceae; genus Melanodothis; species Melanodothis sp. VS III C KN 2. The sequence goes on from JACWFM010000006.1 coordinate 465,204, forward strand.
TGCGAAGTATGTTAGCGAGGATGTACTGGATTGTAAGTAGTAGCTTTAGCCTTTCCTAGTCGATGAAAAGTCATGTATTACCTCGCAGCATTACCTTTGCTATATACTTACGCATCCTACTACTCTATAGTACGGCAACGAATAGCGCGACAAGAAGACAAAGACTAGGCAATCGGCTATATCGTCTCGCTAATCAGCCTACTTCTAGCTTTCGTTTATATTTATGCTATTGTACTAAAGCCTACTATCCTACATTTTACTATAACAGTCAGAGGCAAGAATATGATAGCATAATAGACTAGTCCGAAAGCAAAGAGAAATACGTATCGGTACGAAATAGATAATACGCGTATACTGCTTTGCTATATATATCTTACTTTTAGCTAAGGTCGAGGGTCTGAATCCTAGTATATTCTCTCTATAAACTATTATTAGCTCTATATCCTAATAAAATTAATAACTTTTAATATATAATATAATTTTAAGGAGTTATAGCTCTTAATTCGTACATATTTCTATTATAGTTTACTAATAGAATATTAGAATAGGAATGATACTTTATATAACTTTATAGTAAAGAAAATAGTATAGTAGAGGAAGTATCTAGCTTATATCTATCAGATATTAATTATGACTTTAATAAAGAGACTTGATTAGCTAGAAGGACTATACTATCTAATACTAGGTATAGAAAGAAATTATTCTAGAATTATTCTAGAAAGTAAGTAAGATTTAAGCTTAGTTCTACTTTGAGGCTTTTTATAGCTTACTAGTATTATTCTGTAAAATCAGATGAAATTCTAGATACCTAACTCTGATAAGATATAGGAAATTCTAGCCTAGTAGCTTAAGTTAAGAGTACTAATTAATATTCTCTAAGCTAAGCTTCTATTTCTAAAAATTCATACTTAGTATTACTATTAGAAGTAAATTATAATATTTATCTCTAATACTGATTATAATAATTTAGCTTAGTCTTTGATATTAGTAACATAAACCATTATACTATATTTTTACTTACTTTATTTTCTTAATTCAGACTTAATTAGCTTAATAAAGAAGATTATAATCCTAAAGTTCTAAATCTTCTAAAACAAAATGAGACTTAATTATTATAAGTATAAAGCTAATTATACTAGATTAAACAAGCTCTTTACTACTTAGCTTATGTAAAATATCATAGTATTTTTAAGAATAATATTAGTATAGAGGAAGATAGTATATAGGGGAAGTTATTAATATTTAAAATTCGAAAACTACTAACTCCTCAACTAATGCCTATTTTAAAAATCAGATTAAGCTAATTTATCCTTACTATCTTCTTCTTCTTCCTTTAAAGAGCTTTAAACTATAAGAGCTTTTTCCTTACCCTTTTTCGCTTTTTTTTTCCTTTATAACTTTTTCTACTTTTTCGACCTCTCTTAAGATAGAGTCTCTTAAAAGGATAATATAGCCCTCGATCGTAATATACTTACTTATCTTATACTTCTTATATATATTAAATAACATATCCTTATATAGCTCTCTCTATAGTAGTATCGCTTTAGTATTCCTCTCTTCTATAAAGATAAAGAGTTCTTAGATTAAGGCCTTACTTTAAGGGCTTAGAACTCTATCAGAGATAATCTCTTTAATAAGGTCTTCGAGTAGGATAACTAGTAGTATCTTATCCCTTAATCGCTCCCTTAAGATCTAAGGTATATCCTTAAGAAGTATCGAATTACTAGATCTAGAAGGTAGGATTACTTAGGAGGTAGAGAGAATTAAAAAGATAACTTTAGGATCTAATAGATAGATACTAGCTTCCGTAAATATAGATTCGATAGTATAGGGCTTAAAGTACCTAGCCCTAGCTCGGATATATACTAAAGTCTACTTAATATAGAGGAGACTTATTACTAATTTTCGAAAGATCGTATTAATCTTAGAAGTAATTATAGCTTTAAGAAGCGAAAAATACGCGATATTAAGAGGCTATATAATATATAAAGTATATAGCAGTAGTAGTAGAGCTAAGTCGATCTTCTTTATAATATAAAATATAAGGAATCGTATAATATAGTATAACGAATACCTATTAATAACTAATAGTCGTCTTTTTCTATTATTTTAGTAAGTTAAAGGCTTAAATTACGTTATAAGCTACTCGTATATATATATATATATATATATATATATCTAAAGTCTAGCCCTTATTCGATATAGAGAAGGCCTACCTAGGGAGTATTATATCTAGAATATAGCCTAAATTAAGATTTCTCCTTTTAAAAATAAGGGTTAGTAGTAGGATTACTCCTAAAGCGGAAATATACTTAATCGCTATAATCTACTCTTAGTATCTAGCCTACTTCTTTCTTTAGTTTTTATACTTCTTATCGAGAAGTATAATTAATTACTAAGTAAATCTAAGGCTAGAACTAGTTTCGTTAATATTAAAGATCGCTAAAGGAGAGTATTATTCTTTTTAGATAGCTTTACTTAAGCTATTAAAGTAGGATTTAACTACCAAATACTTTAGGCCTTTAAAGCATAATATATTAATAGGATATATAAAATATATCTCTAATATAGGGTAATATACTCTAACGTAGTTAATCTACCTTATTAAGATAAGTAAATTTAAAGAATTAGAGTAAGTTATAAATAGGTTAGCTCGAATTCCTTTAGTAAGGTTTTGTATAAGAGGAAGTAGTATAGGGACGCCTAATTTACTCGTATTAGTAATCTAGGCTATAAGGCCTTCTTCTTTAACTATAGAGAGTAATTATTATTTTTCGTAACTTTTTAAAGGCGATCTAAAAGAGTAGCTCTCGGGATATTAAAAATAGCCGAAGTATACGAAATCGACGTATAATCGCTATATCTATAGGTAGCTAAAGCATTTTAAATATCTTCTATCATATGTAAAGGTATAAAGAAAGGAAGTAGAAACTTAAAGAAAAAAGAGGAGTATAAGTAGCTAATCTCGGTAAAACTACTGACTTCTCCTATATACGAACTTCTCCTATACTAATATTAAATATAAAGGGCTAGGTATTAAAATAGGCTAGTTACTTTCTAACTAATTATTCTATCTTATTCTATCTTATTCTATCTTAT